>VZSR01002145.1:2641325-2670891 GCA_013398615.1 Brachypodius melanocephalos | reverse complement strand
GTCTGTGCGGGTCTGTGCGGGTGTGAGAGAGAGGAGTTCCCGCTCTCGGTGCGGGGTTTCAGGTGACCGGGGCTGGGGTGTCACCCATCACCGGTCAGGGACCGGCCCGGGCCGCCCCCGGCACCCTTCCGTGGCTTCTTCCTGTCTTTTGTCACCGTTTTCCCCAAGCGTCGTTTTCCCCAAATTCAGTACTTGTCACGCCAGGATAATGAAAAACGGAACATCTATTTATATTTGTTGTGCTTATGTATTAATAGTTGTAACGTTTCTACTTAGTTTATAATATTTCTAACTACTTTCCTTTTTTATTAATATAATTTACAATGTATTTTTCATATGTACTTATTTAATTATTCGATTTTTGTTATGCTCATAATAGCTATTTATTAATGCTATCTATCTTTGATATAAACAGAAAAGGGGAGGGAAAAAGCTCATATGAAATGGTGCTTTCTGTGCACAAACACATGAAATTAAGGATGTATTTTCTAGCACTGGTCCATGATAATTCCACCAAAGCAGCTGCGAATAACCTCTGACTGGATTTCTGAGGTGCAGCCTGTGTTATTCTCTTTGGTGGCAGCTCTGTCTCCATGTATAATTTGCTTTATCTCTCTACATCCATTTTAAATGTGTCTTTTTCCACCAGTAATGGCAAGGTATAAGAAATGCAAACGAAAACGAAGAGCCCGAGCGAAATTCCGACTGGAAAAAAAGAGCAATGCTGCAACCCCCCAGGGCTCAGTTTGTCCCTCTCCACGGTAAGAGGCTCAGCTGGAATTTTGCCTTCTCGCTCCATCCCTGGGTTTGCTGTTTGCTCCCAGTGGCTCATGGAAAAGAGGGAAAGATTTATGCCAAGTAGATGTGGCACTTTCTGGTATCTTTTCGTGTTATTCAGTGGAAGGTTGGACATGATGACCTTGGAGATCTTTTCCAACCTTAATGTTTCTATGATTGATAACCAGGAAAGGCAATTTGAATTTTTAAAAAAAATATTTCTAATAGGATTTCCCCCCATCCTTTATGGAAATGTATCTTGGCCTTTCCAGGTTTCTGTGATCACATTTGCTCTGTTGTTACCTGCTGGTAACTGCTTGTAATTTCCACGTGATTGGTCACAGTAAACTTTTTCAACGGCTGAGATGATGAATAAAGTTCCGGCCTCATTCTGAAACGTTGTGTTGCAGGTCACCAGCTCCTCTCCCTGTGAACACATCACCAGTCCCAAGGTGCTCCCCCTGGCCTTTGGCCTTGCCCAGACTAAAAAGTGTGGTCCAACCCTTGACAACAGCAGCATCATTTCTGTACTGGTGGTGCCAGAGCAGGCTTGCACAGGTATATCCTTTCTTTGATATTAGATTTTTCTGTTTTAAACAGGGATTAATGCTGTTTGCTGAGTGGGAAATATTTAATTGTACCAATTTCTTTTGTTGTGTTAGTACCCCTCCTAAAGTCAAATTGTGATCTTTGGAAATATCAAAATATCTTTGAAGAAAATCAACACACAAATACACATAATTTGCTTTCTTTTTGTGCTTAGAGCTTTCAGGTGGTTAAAGAGACCATATTTCCATCACAAGTCTATTTAAGGGAACTAAACACGTTCAGGGAGAAGCTGGAGAAGTTGGAAAGTGAATTTTCCAAGCTCCAAGGAGCACTCCAGGTCAGTCTCAGTCCGGCTGGGGCAGGGTAACATTTGCCTGTGTGAGAATAAGGAATTGTGGCCAGTGCAGATGCACTGAGATCTGAACAGCTCCTCAGGGGCATTCTCTGCACTCTGAGCTGCAGAACTGCTGCTACCTCACAGCAGCAGGGACCTGTTTGTGTCTTTATAGCTCAACCTTAGCCAGCATAGAGAAGCTTTTTTCTCTAAAACCCCACCTCCTTTTGCTGGTGGATTTAATGTTCTCTTTATTTATTTGTGTTGATTTCAGATGAACGGCATGGCAGCTTTGTCTTCAGAAAGTTCTCTTTGCCAAAGGTGTCACAAGCCAGTCCTGGATGCTGCTGTGGGGGCACAGATGGATCCTCCACCATCAGCATCCCTGCCTGTGTCCATCCCTCCTGCTCCTCCTCTTCCTCCTCCTCCTCCTCCACCACCACTGCCTCCACCAAAACTGCCTCCAGCACCTCTCCTCCTCCAACGGGGCACAGCCTCTAAACTGGTAGGAAATCAGAAGGTTCCTCTGTTCTATATTTCATGCCTGAGTTCTTTTTGGACCTGGGTTCATCAGCACATCCCTCTCTGTGAGTGCTCAGAGTCACTTTCCCTTCCTAATTTCCCTTCCAAACTCCTTTGCTTTCAAGGCAGCTCCAGTGAAAAAGGATGGCCCCATGCACATCACCCTCAAAGAGCTCCTGAATGTTAAACTGAAGAAGACAAACAGCAGCCTGAGAATGGACAAGGTAAACTGGAGGATGTGGTCGTGGATCAAAGGAAGATTTCCTGCTCTTTTTTTTTTTTTTTTCCCCCAATAAATTGATTCTCATCCAAACACCCAGTGCTCAGTTTCAAGTGACCATTCTAATTCTGCACCTGGGCTTTGCAAGGGAAGAAATAAAGTGACAAACTCCAATCTCACCTGGCACCCAGGACAGCTCTAATTTTACATTAAAGCTATGGAGCTTTTGTGTACCTTTGTGTGTTATCAGTAGATTTTTGGACTTCCTTTTGCCCAGCTGAAACTTTGTTTGCAGAAAAAAAAAACCTTGTTTAGGGTTTTTTCTGTTTTTTCATAAATAAATCTATTTTTATCCAAGGCACGTTCAAATCTTAATAAGTAAAAAAACATAAAAGCCATAAACCACAAAAATCTTTCAGAGTATAAATATTAAAGGGGTTTTAGGGTTGTGAGACCTTCTGAAGTTTTATTTGGGGTAACATTTCTTTCCTTGCTGTAGGAACAATCACCAGTGAAGCCACACAGGGCATTAATTACAGTCACAGATCTACAGAGTGTTAGTCTGAGACCTAAATCCACGTCATCAGCTCATTCTACAAAATCTTTAATGTAAGATGCTTTCTTCCTTGTTTAGATGTTAGATTTTTCTGTTTTAAGCAGTGATCAACATTTTTTACTGAGTGGGAAACGTTTCATTGTACCAATTTCTTTTTCTTTTTTTCTCTTAGTACCTCCCCTAAAAATCAGATTGATCTTCGGAAACATCTGAAGAAAGTTGATATACAAAGGTCTGTTCCTTTCTATTCTCTTGAATTCTGGGGTTTTTTTAATCTGGAAAAAATAGAGAACCAATCAAACTAATCCTAATTGCCCTTTCAGAAGTCCTGGTGGCACTCCTCTAAATAATAAAGAAAACACTGAATGTGGCTCTGGGCTGACACCAATAATGACAAAGGCACTACAGCGCAAATTCCAGGCAAGTCACTCTGTCCCTCTTCTTGCAATCATAAGGTGGCTTTAAAATCCACACAATTCCCTACTGATTTAAGAACACTGCAGGCTGGACGTGCCATGGCAGGTTATTTGACAATCCCAAGAGGAAAAATGGCCTTTTTGGTGGCCAGTCGGGTGCCCTCAATGCAGCTTTGAAAGTCACAGTTCCACTGTGCAGAAGAACAAAATGTGAGGGTCAATAGCATCTTTTATTTTACTGATGGGTTGCGTCTGTTTTAAAGCGTCAGCTAAGAATGGCACTTTTATCTCAGTGATGATGAGTTCAGATATCCAAGTTCTGACTCTTCCCTTCTTTTGACAGATGGCTCACCCGAAGAGTCCCTCGCCTGCACGGCTGAGTGCTGCAAACAGCTTTGATGAAAAGTAAAAAGGAAAGTAGGTTTATGGAACAAAAGGGTTTTCCATTTGTGGTCAGGAAGCCACTTGAATCCCATTTTTGTCACACTCAGGCACATGTATTTGTAAGTAAATGTAGTGCACAGGAAAACGGGGCATTATGAAACCCTGTAAAGCAGATTGTGCTTTTTATCTCTCTCTAATGTCTCTCAATTTGGTTGCATCTTCGTTCATAATGGAAAAAAATGTAGGAAATTTCCCAAGTCTTTCGACACCTGGGTGCTGCTGAAGCAGGGACTATTATATTCCCAGCACTGGTGCTGCTTGTCATACAAATATGTGTGTGTTTGCTGAAATTCAGTATTTTTATATCTTTTTTTAACAAAAAATATCTTGACGGTATTTGTACAGTTTCGAAGAAAAGCAACAGTTTAATGCACTAATGTTATTAAAGTGGAAAGCCGCAAGCTTCAACAAGACTGGCTACAAATGTATGAGGCTCTTGCACTGTGTACCACTGCTGGCTGGTGTCTGATCACTATTAAAATGCTGCTCTGTTTCAAGGGAATGAACTCAAAGCCTCATTCCAAGTCCAGTTCAGGGGTTGGGCAGAGCTTGTGCCTGTACCGCGGCTCCGGACAAGGGCAGAACGCGAGTCCCGGCGGCACAGCCCTGCCCTGGCATCCCGGCACGTTCCTGCGGAGCCGCCCCTGGGTGGCGATGGGGACCGGAGCTGCCCGCGGTGCCCGCTGTGCTGTCACAGCCCCGGCGCGGCCCTGCCCGCACCGCCCGCTCCCCGTGCCCGTGTCCGCGCCCTCCGGGGCGGGGCCGCTCATGCGCGGGGCCGGGGCCGGGGCTCCGCCGCTTCCGGCGGGGAGCGGGGCCGGGAGCGCGGCCGGGCGATGCCGCTGCCCGGGGCCGGGCCGCCCGGGGCCATGGGCACGGCCGTGGGGCCCATGAGCCTGCGGGAGCTGCTGCTGGCGGCCGAGGCGGGCGGCGCGGCGAGCGGCGAGGAGGAGGTGTGCGTGGTGGGCATCTTCGGTAAAACCGCGCTGCAGCTCTGCTCCGAGAAGGAGGCCCTGGTGAGCACCGTGTGTGACCGGCAGGTGTTCCCGCTGTTCCCGGAGGAGGATCCCGAGCTGCTGGACGGCGCCGCGGGGCAGGAGGGGGACCCGGCCACGAAGGACTACAACCATCTGCAGGCGTACTACAGCCAGGAGAGCCGCGTGCTGTACCTGGTGCTCACCTCCATCTGCGACACGCCGCAGCTGCTGCGCGCCTGCGGGGACCTGGCGGCGGCCGAGAACAGAGAGGCCGGGCCCGGCCACCCTTCCGGAGGCCCTGCCCCGCTGCCCCACGCCGAGGCGCACGAGTTCTGGAAGCACCAGGAGAAGCTGCATTGCCTGAGCCTCCTCTACCTCTTCTCCGTGTGCCACATCCTGCTGCTGGTGCATCCCACCTGCTCTTTCGACATCACTTACGACCGCGTGTTCAGGGCGCTGGACGGGCTGCGGCAGAAGGTGCTGCCTTCCCTGAAGGCTGCCATCAAGGACTGCCCGGTCGGCAAGGAGTGGAAACTCAACTGCAGGCCGTGCCCTCCACGCCTCCTCTTCCTCTTCCAGCTCAACGGGGCTCTGAAGGTGGATCCGCTGCCGAGCAGGGGACAGGACCCCTGTGGTCACCTGGAAAAGCCACCCCCCAAGAAGCATTCCCCCAAGAGGAGGCTGCAGCACGCTCTGGAGGATCAGATCTACCGCATCTTCCGCAAGAGCCGGGTGCTGACCAACCAGAGCATCAACTGCCTGTTCACCGTGCCCGCCAACCAGGCTTTCGTGTACATCGTGGCTGGTGGGCCCCAGGATGGAGACGATCCCGTGGCCATGCTGCTCGACCAGCTCAGGAGCAACTGCACCATGAGAGAGACTGACTCGCTGCTGGCTCCCACCCTGTCGGGACCCAGGAGATATCAGATGATGAGGCACGGCCGGCAGCAGCTCTCCTTCCATGCGGAGAGTAGCAGCACCAGCTCCAGCTCCTCTGGGCAGCTCGTGGACTGCACCCTCAAGGAGTTCTTGTGGCAGCACGTGGAGCTGGTGCTCAGCAAGAAGGGCTTCGAAGACAGCGTGGGGAGGAACCCGCAGCCCTCTCACTTCGAGCTCCCCACCTACCAGAAGTGGGTGGCTGCAGCTCTAAAACTCTATGAGGTGACCATCGAAGGCAAGGATGATGACCCGACCTGTGGCGAGCTGAGCTCGAAAATCATGAGCAGCATCAAAGTTTTGGAAGGCTACTTAGACATCGACACCAAGTTCTCCGAAAACCGTTGCCAGAAGGCTCTGCCCATGGCCCACAGCGCCTACCAGTCCAACCTGCCCCACAATTACACCATGACAGTGCACAAGAACCAGCTGGCCCAGGCCCTGCGTGTGTACAGCCAGCATGCCCGGGGCCCGGCCTTCCACAAATACGCCATGCAGCTCAACGAGGACTGCTACAAGTTCTGGAGCAACGGGCACCAGCTCTGCGAGGAGCGGAGCTTGACCGACCAGCACTGCGTGCACAAGTTCCATCTGCTCCCCAAAGCAGGTAAAGATGCTCGCTTGTGCTCTGGTTTCGTGGTTTAGTTTTTTTATCTACTTTAAAACGTCCTAGGCTGAAAGCACCGACTCTGAAATGTTGTGGGAGATGAAAACTTGCAGCTTTAAAGCCAAGGACTGGGTGTGGCACTCGGTGCTTTGCTCTAATTGACAAGGTGGTGACCAGGGAAAGATTGGACTGGATGATCTCAGAGGTCTTCACCCCCAATGATGCTGTGATCATCTCTACGGTGGGATCATAGCAGAGCTGCTGTGCAGGTTTCCTTTATGTGGAGTAATGTTTAGGAGCCAGTCCATTGTTAGTAGTAACTCTGATTTTTGTAGTTACTCTGATCTTCTGATTTTAGTAGTAACTCTGATTCTGTCTTACTAATTAAAAGCAATTACACTGGAGTTCTCTAACAAGATGAGTGTAAGAAGAAAGGTCTGTAAAAAGCATAAGCATTCTCCTTTGTTTTAAATAACCTGGTTGATCAGGGAGTCAAAACTGACTTCTGCACGTTTATTGCAGGCAGAAGAACTTTAAGCCTTCAGGAAGAGGCTGTAAAAACAAATAAGATCTGGTTTGGTGGTATAACCTCCACTGGAACTTTGTATTATTAAAAGTGGGAAAGGGAGGAGTTGCTTGACAAACTGGTGGTAAATTATTTTGTATATATGTATTGCAGGAAGGGAGCAATGGAGGAAGGGAATAAAGAAAGTTCTGAATGGTGAGCAATTTACCCAAGGTTTGATTGATTTTGCTTTTAGGGGAAAAGCCAGAAGCAGACAGAAATCCTCCAATTCTGTACCACAACAGCCGGGCTCGCTCCACTGGTGCCTGTAACTGTGGAAGGAAACAAGCTCCTCGGGAGGACCCCTTTGATATCAAAGCAGCTAATTATGACTTTTACCAGGTGACTGTCAGATCTGTTGGTCCTTCAAGCAATGCTTTTGTTTCATCTGCAGAGTCTGTATTCTGAAGTGACCACAAGTTTCTTCTTAACCTTATCAACTTTTTGCTTGGGGGAGACATTTCTGAGAACAGAAACGGGCTGACCAGGATGGGCAGTTCCAGTCTTTACCAGTGCACACACACAGGAGCACCTGTTAATGCACCTGTTTACCCTTTGAATGTGTTGGTTGATGTGAATTTTACATAATCAGGTCTGTGGGCCGTGTTCCCATCGCTGCTTTGCTTCTCACGTGGTGCAAACCTCTTAAATCTTAATTGTAGCTGCTGAGTGTTGTGGCTCTGAGCTCCCTCATCTCAGGGTGGATACTAAACCACATTTTCTTTCTCGTAGATGCTGGAAGAGAAGTGCTGTGGAAAACTGGAGCACATCAACTTCCCCATATTTCAGCCAAGCACACCTGACCCGGCGCCTGCTCGGGACGAGGCATCGCCCGCCCCTCCGGAAGGCGAGATCGAGAAACTCAAAGAGAAAGAACCTCAGACTCAGGGAGAGAGCACAGGCCTGAGCTTAGCCCTGAGCCTGGGCCAGTCCACGGGCAGCCTGGGCACTTACCCACCCGATGCCCAGGGTGGAGGGGACAATGCAGAAAGCCACGGGCAGAGCGGGGACTCCAAGAGTGAGAAGAGGCCAAGCCTGGTGGATCGCCAGGCGTCCACTGTCGAGTACCTCCCTGGGATGCTCCATTCCAACTGCCCCAAAGGGCTCCTGCCCAAATTTTCCAGCTGGTCACTGGTCAAGCTGGGGCCTGCTAAGGCTTATAACTTCCACACAGGCTTAGATCAACAGGGCTTTATCCCGGGAACAAACTATTTGATGCCTTGGGACATCGTCATCAGGACGAGAACTGAGGATGAAGGAGACTTAGACACCAACTCCTGGCCTGCACCCAACAAGGCCGTTCCTGGGAAAAGAAGCGCCGTGGTGATGGGAAGGGGCCGGCGCAGGGACGACATCGCTCGAGCTTTTGTAGGGTTTGAGTATGAAGACGCACGTGGGAGGAGGTTCATGTGCTCAGGGCCCGACAAGGTGATGAAGGTGATGGGAGGAGGGCCGAAGGAATCTGCCCTCAAAGCCCTCAATTCCGACATGCCCCTGTACATCCTGTCCTCGACGCAGGGGCGGGGCCTCAAGCCCCACTACGCCCAGTTCATGAGGCTCTTCGTGGTGGTTCCTGATGCTCCTCTGCAGATCACCTTAACGCCTCAGGTAGGAACATCTGGGAACAGCAGAGGCAGGG
Source organism: Brachypodius melanocephalos (assembly GCA_013398615.1). Classification (NCBI taxonomy): domain Eukaryota; kingdom Metazoa; phylum Chordata; class Aves; order Passeriformes; family Pycnonotidae; genus Brachypodius; species Brachypodius melanocephalos. Next base: position 2,662,349 of record VZSR01002145.1, on the reverse strand, counting down.
GTGGTTGTGGGAACATTAATTAACGAGGGTGACAGCAAAAGGGTGTCAAGGAACTCAACTAAAATCAGCTTCAGCCAAGACATTCCTTTCCAAAAGTATCTGTTACATAAGCGCTTGGGATTTCTTAAACTTCAAGGTGCCAAATTTATACTTTGTAGAAAGTAAGTTTACAAAAACATTTTAGCAAGGATGAGTTATTTGCATTCCCTGCTGTAATAATGGCTTTTATTGGAAAAAAAAAAAAAAAAAAGCTGACGATGACTCTTTAAGAATGACTTTATCATTTTAAATGTCATGGAGAAAAGCAGTGACTCATTGCTCAATTATTATTAGTTACCATTTGGATTTGGGAGGTGAAAAAATGTTGGTTTTCTTAACTGGAGAATTAATTCTTCACCACTTCTTCCATTTTTCTTTTAACACACATTTGGAAAAAAAACTCCATTTGCTTTTTATTACCTTTTAAGGTAGTGATGATGTTTGATGACCTACTCCTGTTTCCTTTTGGTTTTAGGTTCAACCAGGACCACCACCCTGTCCTATATTTTACCCCGAGAAGCAGGAAATCACCCTTCCCTCTGATGGACTCTGGGTGCTGAGGTTCCCCTACGCCTACGTGACAGAAAGGGGGCCCTGCTTCCCTCCCAAAGAAAGCCAACAGTTAATGAGCTACAAAGTTCTCCGAGGAATACTGAAAGCAATTACACAATAAGAATGGTTTTGGGGTGGATCTGTTTCAGTTTAAGGAGTCTGCCTTCAATCCAATTCGTGGGTTTTGGTTACCCAACAGTTGTCACTGCAATTGTGTGAAGCCCCCTCTGTATTTCACTGGAATGCGGTCGGATTGGAAATAAAGTTGATATCAAAGCAGGAAAAGGGATCTGAAACATTTTCCATTTATTACGTTGTCATATTTATATGTTTTCGTATGTAAAAAAAAAAATAAAAACTGGTTTTCTTAAAGTGCTGATCCTGTATTACTAGATGTTTTGATGTCAGTGCTTTTCCCCACCCTTTTCACATCCCTATTTAGGAACATTCAAAAATTAGCACTGCCCGAAATCAAGTTTACTTTGTCATATTGAGGCAATGATGGGCAAAATATTTTCTTTTTCTGAACAAGCTATTTGTACATAAATGGTGCTTTTAATGTGATGATGGAAAAAATAATTTTGTCTTGGAAAAAAAATGATACTGCATAATATACTGATGTATATTAACAGCAAAGCCACAAGCTCTGCTCACCTGTATCAGGTGACTCTCAGTGCTAAAAAATCAGCCACAATAAATCAGCTTTCAACTGAGGTAAGATGTATTAGTGACAGCGGCTGTGTGCTGAGACCTAATTTAATTTCTAGAATATTTGTTTCCAATTAACATGCACACAAAATTTAATTTGCCGGTTTGCTGTAGTACAATAATTATACTGCGCGACCGGAGCTGAGACCTGGTTTCTGCTCAGTTACATCTCTGAGGGCCTGGGTGAGGAAAACACATGCCATCATTTGGAATACAATATTAGGGGTTGGAATTCATGGTCTTTAAAGATCTTTTCCAAGCGTTCTATGATCGTTCAGGGGCTGGGTGTGGGAAAAGCGTCCCTCCCATTTGCAATATGGCATTGCTGAGGGGCTGGATGAAGAAAACACATCCCTGCGTTTGGAATATGATACCTATGAGGGGTTGGGTGTGGAAAATGCATCCCTCCTGTTTGAAATACGACATGAGGGCCTGGACTAGATGATCTCTAAAGATCCAACCCAACCATTCCAAGATTTTACGATGTCTGAGGGGTTGTGTGGGGAAGGCGCATCCCCCGTCTCTGAGGGGCTGGGTGGGGGAAAAACATCCTTCCACCAGTGAGGAGAGAACAGATACAGCCAAGAGAAAAATACAAGCCTGTAATTGCGAATTACCCCACAGCACTCGCGAACTGCTTTTTGACCGTGGCAGCCCCGCCCGTGAGGCGGGCGCTGGGCGGGGGTGTAGAAAACACATCCCTCCGCCTGCGAGCACGGAGCTGGGACTGCGCGGTGGGCAATTAAAGCTTGTAATTGGGAATTACCCCCACAGAGATTGTGAAGCGGCGGCAGCTGCGGGCAGCCCCTCACGGCCAGGCGGGAAGAGGAGAAGGGCGCGGGGCCGCGGCGCCTGCGCGCTGCGCTCCTCCCGGCGCCGGGGCGGCTGCGCGGCCGCAGAGGCTCCGCTCCCTCGGAGCCGCCGCTGCTTCGGAGCCTCCGCGTCCCGCAGCGGCTCCGCCTCGCCCCGAGCCGGCTGCGGGCTGGCACAGGGACAAGGACCGCAGGCAGGACGGGCCGGGGCAGCCGGTGACAAGCGCAGGATGTCGGCCACGCTCTACGTGCTCTCCACGCTGGGTGGATACGTCCTCACCTCCGCGCTCCTCCTCAAGTGCCCGGGGCTGCTCCACCGGCCCAAAAGGCAGCGCTTTCGCTGCCGCCACATCTCGCACCGCGGCGGTGAGTGAGGGGCCGTGGGGATGGAGGGGAGGGGATGCGGGAGCCCTTTGTGCTGTCCGCCGCTCCTGAGGGACGGTCCCCGCCCGGTTCTGGGCGCTCAGGGCTCCGCGGCCCCCGGGCGATGCTCCCTCACGACCCTGGGCCGCTGCTCTGTCCCCCCGGGCGCGGCGGGGTCGTGAGGGGCTGCGCGGTGTCCGCGGTTTGCAGCGGGCTCCCTTTAAACCTTCCTCCCGCAGCCTAATTTTAGGTGCCACCTGCTGACCAGTGCCTCGGTTCAGCGCGGAATTAATCTCCGAAGTCCAACCGCGCCAGCCGAAAATCAGCTTTTTTGTTTACCTTTTTTTTTTTTTCCTTTGGCGTGGGGCGTGATGTTTTTCCTCTCAAACATGTCTATATTTTCTTCTAACGATTCTATATCCTGGTATTTCTCTTCCCAACCAGAGGGGCGTCTGGTTGTTGCTTAGGTCAGGTACAGGAGATCAGTTTTCTTGCCTCTGATCGCCTGTTTGCTTTGCTTTCAGGGGAAACAGAATTTGCTGTGACTCTGCTCTTGCTCCCCTCGGTCTTGCAGGCAGACAGTGGATGGCTCCGTCCCCTGGTAAAACTGATCCCATTTGAGAGTCAGGCATGCTGGTTCTGTCTAAAATAGCTAAAAGAGGTTTTTAAGTTTCTTCTACCTATTCCAAAGCACAGGGAGGGGAAAAAATTGAGCAAGGTATGTCTTCCTGTTCTGTAGAGATCAGTTCTGTCCTTTTTCCTGCCGCCTCACTTAATTTTTGAAAATAGGTAGTTTGCTACTAAATATTTTTTGATATTCTGTGTGAGAGATGCCTGGTGCTAAGTTTAAGCAGTTTTCAATATCATACTTGGTGCGAGTTTATGCAGGGGTTGATCACAGTTTTAGCCAGTAGTCCTTAACAAATGCTGCTGCCTTGAATTATCAAAATACGAAAACTGGCATTGAGCTCTTAATGATTTTATTCCCATTTTATTTTAAACTAAACTTTCATTTACTGCATTCGACAGTTTAAGTTTCTTTATGTATTTAAGTATAGCTTTTGGTGTGGAACATCTGTATCATCTGTTGCTTGATATTTGTATTTTCCTTCAGCGAAAGAAAAGGTTCTTAATTTAAGGGTTTCCTGATTTGGTTGTTTTTTTGTTTGTTTGTTTGTTTGTTTTTTCTTTGTAAGCTGTTAAAAACTTGCAGGCAACTTTGTTGGAACTTGGTATGATCCCCTTAATCTTCTGTTCTCACTCCTTTGCAAGGACCTTAGTTGAGGAGCACAGCTCTGAGCCTCCAGAGTGCTGGGGCCGGTTGCTCTAAGCTCTGTCGGAACAGCAGGAAAGCCTGGCTTAAGGGAGGATTATTCCTCAGGCATTCAAAGTGCACGGTCTGCGAATTGTTCCCGTGAAATCCACCTGAGGCAGGAGGGCAGCCCTGAACCTTGCAGCAGCTTTTTTTCCTCCTCTGAGGCTGAAGATCACCGGTGCTTTGCTCTGTTTGGTGTTTACCCTGTAACATAAATTCCTGTGGGACTTGAGTTCTCCTCGGGCTTTAGTCATGCTGTAGCTTTAGACTCAGTGTCAGGTTTCCTATTGCATTACTCCAATTAACTTGGGAGATCAAACGCTTAACTTGTTTGGCTTTTTCCTCTCTGAGAGGAAACCTTGTACCAAGTTTTTTCAAAAGTCTGATTTCGCTTGCTTTCTTGTTCTAATTTTGTGAGATCATCCCTGAATTATTTCTTCATTTCTGCATAGTTTTAAAATTGGTCGTTTCTGAGAGCAATTATTGAGTCTTGATATTCTCTGTTGATGCCAGCAGCCCTGGATTGCAGGGTCTCTCGGAGAGGGTAGCATGATGATTTTTACATTGAATAATTCAGATTGGAAGGCATCTCTGGAGATCTCATCTGACCAGAGCAGGTTAACCAGGACCTGGTCCAGTTAGGTTTTGAATACATCCAAGGATGGACTCTTCACAACCTCTCCAGGAAGACTGTTTCAAAGTTTGATCACTCTTGCAATAAAACGGGGTGTTTTCTTACATTTATGGACTGGATTCACTGTATTTAAATTTGTTCCTGTTCCTCTTGGTATTTACACATGTAGGATCATCCTCAGCCTCTATTTTCCAGACAAAACAATTCCAGCACCCTCAGCCTCTCATTGTACACAAGAATCTCTCATCCCTTAATTTTCACAGCCCTTCCTTGGAGTTACTCCAGTAGAGCCGTGTCAATCTTGTGCTTTGGAGCCCAGAACTGGACATGGTGCTGCAGGTGTGGTTTCACCAGTACTGAGCAGAGGGGAACAATCACCTGCTGGCACCAAAATCCTCGGATTGCTTGCTGTTGGCTTCCTCTTGGCCGTGGTGGTGCTTGCAGAGTGCCTTCATAATGTCTGGGTGTGCTATTTTGCCTGGGAAATGTCAGTTCCTCTTAGGGAATGCAACAGCACAGGAGCCCATGAAGCTGGAGGTGTGTTTGGGGAAGTGTCACAAGCCCTTTGGGCAGCCCAGGCTTCTCACTTTTCAGGGGAGAAAATTATTTGGATCAAATAACTTGTGTAGTTCCCTTTTCTGTGTGTGGTTGCTGATTTAGGATTCCTCTTTCAGCTGATCTCTCAACTTTGTTCCTCATTTCCCACAAAATGCTACAAGTCAGGCATTTGACTTACCACCCCTGACATATCACCATCCCTGGCCCTTGACCACCTCCCTGCCATGTGATTTGTTAGATCAGCCACTTAAAAGCTTTATTTTTAGAACTTTCTGCCCAGGAATGTGAGGATACTCTTGCTTTGTTCACAAAGGGAAGACTTGACTCAAGTATTTTTGCCCTTCCGTCACAGTTCAGGATGTATGGGCTGGATTGCCACAGCTGATAAGTTATCTAAAACCCAATTATTATTGCAGTTAATTTGTAACTGATCAGCCAGGTCCTGTGTAGGCAATCACCCGATGGATACCCTGAGGTTCTTGTGTTTTCCTTTATCCCTTGGTTCACTTTTGCCACTCAGCCAATTCCCAGTTCTGCAATGAAATCCCATAAAATCTTGGTGAATGTCTGATCACAGAAGCTGCTGTGGACTCACCATATTGTTTTACATTAAACCCTGCAGATTTTTTGTCATCATGGCTCTAAGTTAAGTCTTCCATTTTGTAAAGCTACCTGAGAACAACATTTTCAAATTGGTGGTTGTGTATTGCTTTAATTAAGTAACTGAACACGGGTTTAGGTAAGTATGTTCTGGTGAGGTTCTTGTTAATAGGCAAGGCCTTAATTGGAGCTCTTATAATTGCTGTTTACAAAGTCTGTCATTCATTACTGTCATAGAGCAGTAAAAATTTGCATCGCTATCTTCATCAGCAGACTCTATCTTCCTGAGGTTGTTGTGTTTTTCAGTCTATAATATTGCTTATTTTCTGAGGTGGGGAGAAAGCACAACCTTTTCCAGTCCCTAATCAGGCTGATTTTCCAAAGATTTTTATGCAGAGAATGCTGGCTTAGAAGTTGCAGAGGGAAAATTAAATTTGGTTGTCCTTTTGTTTCTTAACTGAAATTGGTGTGTGTTTCATTCCTTGCGTGTGAGACCTCCCTTCTCCAACAGCACAAACCTTTATTGAGAGATCTGAGCTGTTTGGGGAATATCTTTGCACTAAAAAAAAAAAAAGAGGTTGTCCCCTATTTGAGCTCAGTTATACATTTAGGGAATGTCAGCTTTAGGTTATCTTGGTTGCTTTAATTAATTGCTTTTTGGGTTTTTTGGTTTTGTTTTTTTTTTTTTTTGTTTTTTGTTTTCTTTTTCCTCTTGGTACCCTTCCCACCAGCTCTCAAATAGATGTTTGCATGTCCTGTCCCTGTGGGGCTTATTGTCCTAGCTAAATACCTCTGGTAAAATAAACACTCTGGTTTGAATATTCAAAGTGTTACACAGATCCAAGGTAAGTTCTTTTTTAAAATCATTTTACCCTGGAGAAGGTCGTGTCTCTCCAGTAGGTTGGTGGCAACAGAGATTTCTGCCTTGAGCTTCATTCTCATTTCTCAAAATATGTGTATTTTAAAACCTGTTGTTTTTTAGTCATATTTTCCACGGCATTGAGGGAAGGAAAAGGATTCTGTGTAAGCTTTATTTGTGTTATTTTTGTAGGTGCTGGAGAGAACCTGGAGAACACAATGGCAGCTTTTCACCAGTGAGTACCAAAGGATGACAATGCCTAATTTAGGTGTTCTCAGTGCCTTTAATGAGTGAAGCAATCGAGGGAGGTGGGACTGCATCAGTTCTTTGGGGTTACAGTGTCCTAGTTCTGGAAGTCAGCTCTCTCTCTTGCCAAACATCCACTCCAGTTTCACCAGAACGAGTTGGGATGCCACAAATTATGGTCTGTGCACAGTTAACAAATGGAAACAACCCCTGAGGCCGGAGCTGTGCTAGCCAGTAAAACAGCAAACAGTGCTCTGCTCAATGGTGATTACTTCTATTAATTTATTTATCATTATAAAGCTGAAAATGCTGCTGTTTATGGTTTGTTTTTCCTGCACTTGCGCTCTGCAGTCACGCAATGTGTGAAAGCCTCTTACTCAGGGGTTTAAAACGGGGTTGGGACCAGGAAGCCTTTTAAGCCTCCAGCATTTAAGTAGTGAATTTTAACGAGGTTCTCAAAGGCATTTAAAGAAGAAGCCTATCTAAAACACCAACTGCTGCTGAGAAGAGACCACATTATGTGGGCTCCTCTTTGTTTTGTTTGGGGTTTTTCTAATTTGCTTTGTGCTAAGGAGCCTCATCAGTTTGCTGTTTCCCTGCAGCCTGAGGGGTGCCAGCTTTCCCAACCAAATAAAAGAAAGTACTGCACTATTTTCTATCTCCATGGAAGCTCAGCATAGCTTTGTGTGGCTTTTTGTTGTTTTTTTTCCTGCTGGCCTGCCTTTTCTTCAAGTCTGCTACCAGACTTTCTGAAAGTGCTTCTTTCTTTTTTTTAAAAACCATTTCTTAATTTTCATTTCATATCGCACTCATTCTGTATATGAAGGGCTCTTGAAATGGAAGTTACTCCATAATCTATTTTTATTTCTGGAAATAAGCAGTAATACTTAGAGTAAGGACTGTGCTGGGGTAATACATTTTGTGATGGTGTTTTTCTCTCTTCTGCCCATTTAAATTATTTTACAGCTGTGGTGAAACAAATGCGTTGAGGTCCAGTTTTTGAACCCACCACAGCTGCCAATAGCAAAGTTTATCTGAGTAAAGAGAGCCACGGTAACTCTGCAGGAAGCAGAGCAATTTCTTCCTGTTAGAAGTGGAAACTCCTCTGGCTCCTTTTGGGAAGGGGTAAAGGTTTTGTCCGTCCCATTTGCTCATTCCCATCTTCACAAGGAAAGTAAAAGGAATGGGGTAGAAAATCAGTGATCTGGCTGGTGAAAAATGGCCAGGATTGGCTCAAACAGCTGATAGGAGCTGATCAATTTATAATCCATCAGATTCTATGTGAAACAGGGTGTGTCTGCAGGAGCTGTTCCTGCAGGTTTGCACAAGCAGGAATATTTGCCTGTTGCTGTAGTTAAATCCAGAACAGAATGTGTGTATGGGGGGAGGAGGTCTTTATTTGCAATTTCAGTTTCTATACTGCTTAATTTACCAATATTCTGGAAGGAAATTAAAAGCTTTTTGTACCAAAGACAATATTTTTTATTCTGTTTTATTAGGTAAAATGCATAATAGATTGGGGGGGGCTATAATCTTGTTCTACCACATTTAAATGCTTCTGTGGTGGTTTTAGATTATAAAATAACAGATTTTAAGCAAGAGCACTTTCACCTTAATTTGCAAATGCGAGCCTAGCTCACAGCTTGAGTTCTGGAGCAGTTGGATCTGAATCCACAATGATGTTCTGAATCTGGAGCCTTCTCTGGAGCAGTGGGAATTTGACAGAACAAACTGATTTCCAGCTGGGAAAGCTCAGCACTTGAGGAAGCTTATTTAGCATTGAGCTGCTGGTAAGGGCCTGGCAAAGCCTCAAATTTGTTAACAAGGAAAGTTGTTGTTCTCCCCTCTCCATGCAGCATCAGCCCTGACTTTCTTAAGCAAGAAATATTGCTAATAAAATCTGCTGGTGAAATGATAAAACGTGGGAACATCTACACATTTGGCAAATCTCCTGCAGCAGATTTGGAGTTGCTTTCCCTCAGGAGGAAAAAAAAAAATCACCCAGTACAGCCTGTGATTCTTCCATATGTAACAGGATTTTGTTCCTCTCCTAATTCTTAATTAGCAGCACTGGCAAACAGTTCACAAATTGGCTTTAATTTGACAACCCTCCTTGGTCATTATCCCAGCTGGACCAGAAGTTGTGTTAAACACTTTGGGGAATATGTTCTGGTTTTTTTTGGGGGGGGGTTGGTGGGAGGTTTTTTTTGTTTGTTTGTTTTGGTTTTTTTGTTTGTTTTTGTTGTTGTTGTTACTGCATTTGTGGATGTTCATGGGCTGTGTTCAGCAGCCAATAAAGGCCATAAGGAAAAGGGTGTTAATGAATTTACAGAGTCTCAGGTAGGCAGAGCTCACAGGTGGTGTAGGTTTGCTCAGAGGTGGATAAAAAGGCTTTGAAGGAAGAGTTCAGACTTTTATCTGCCTGCTGAAATGACACAATTTTTTCTAGTTAAATGAGCAATTCCCTGCTCATTGCAGCAAAGCTCTCTGTTGTTGTTCTGGTGTGAGGTTTCTTGTACTTATTTTTCATCAATATAATTATTACTTTCTTCCTTCCTTACTCCTCCTATGAACCAAACTACTGTGGGGTGGATTTGGAATTGGATTAGAGCTTTTCAAAGCAGTGGGTTAGAACAGGAATAGCTGTTCTGCTTTGAAAAATATGACTGGATGTTTAGTGCTTTATTTCCTTTTTCATTTAAATTAAAACTTTCTCATGAAAATAATAGTTTAAGGTTGTTTTGCTACCCAATAAAACAGCTAAAAGCTTGAAAGTCCCACTGCTAACTTCCTGATCCATCCCTTCCTGATTCAGCTTTCACACCCCTGCCATTTGTTGTTTATAACCACAAATTCAATTTCTTTTCTTGTTTTTTTAATAAAACCTCACTTCCTCCAGTGGGCAGACATGTTGCTTCTCATAAAAACCCCACTCCAGATCCTTACCCAATCCTTTAGGAGCAGTTTTCCCAGTCCTGGGGTGGCAGGCTGCAATCCACAGGTGAGCTTCCTGATGAGCCAAAATCCCATCTCTACCTCAAGAGATGATGCTTATTCTCACATCAGCTTCCCACTACAGCGGATATTTGCTCCTGTGAGGATTCCTGGCACCATTAAAGCCTCCAAAGTCCTTCCAGTGGGGTTAGTTTGTGGAATGTGTTGGGTTTGGAGCTGCACAAAGCACTGGAGTGGTTCAGGGCAGCCTTTCCTTGCAGCGCGGTTAATTTGGGGACAGACATGTTGGAGCTGGATTGTCACCTGACAAAAGATGAGCAAGTGGTTGTGTCCCATGATGAGAACCTGAAGAGATCAACAGGAGTCGATGTCAACATATCTGACCTCAAATACTCGGTGAGTTGAGGAGAAAATGGGCTGGGGGGTGTTGGAAAATGCATTTGTGGGATGGGCAGGGGGTTCTGTGTGTGCCTGGTGCCCAAAACCAAAGGGGAGGATTCATTTCAATAAAAAACCTAAACAAAAAAACCCACCCCTAAACTAAACCACCCTCACTAAACTCCCAGTGCAGTCAGAGGATCACACCTGGCACATTCCAGAGGTTGGTTTACTCATCCACTATCAGGCTGGGTGAATGGCTCTGGAGCTGATTGATGGCAGAGTGACAAAGCTCTTCCTGGTGTGACCAGTTTTATAGTGGGAAAACTGGGAGGTGAACACAAACCCCTCTGCCTTGACACTGGAATTTTCAGTGTTCTCAGACATCTGGGAATGTTTTGCCTTATTCAGCTACAGCTGCATTTGAATTGATGTTCCATTCCTCTTTATTTTTAAGGAACTTCCACCCTATCTCTGCAAGTTGGATGTCACCTTCCAGAAAGGTGAGATGTTTGTCTCTTGCTGTTTCAATTTTCCATTTTGAAGCGTGGCAGTTTCCTGCTTTGGCAAAAGGAGTAGAAAAGTGCATTTGCTTCTCTCAATATCATGATAAGAGAAGCTTCAAAAGAAAAATATAATCCTGGCTGTAGAAACGAGTTCAGTATTACTGTAGGTATGACTTGAAGTTCAGAAGGAAATTTGGTTCTCATTTGGTCTTTTACATTAATCTTGTTGCATTTGGTGTGTGGTAACTGAGCCTGTGTTTGCTATTTCAGGATTTTAGCATTGCCTGCACTCCTACTGTTGCTAAATAATGAGTGAATTTCCTGAAGTTAAAACCTGAATGTGCAACATGCTCAGGGCATTTTCATTATGGAAATGAGCTTGTCATAGTTAATTAGAGCTGAATGAAGTAATTTTTGGTTTAAAAAACGTGATTATCTTTGGAGCTTTATACTTTTAAGAAAGTTTTAAGGTAATGAGTGCTCTGACATTTCTGCTTTTATCTGCATTTTATCTCTGACATTTCTGCTTTTGTGTGGTTTGTTAAAAGTGGCCCCAGCAGTGATAAGTTTCTTTTTTCCTCAGAATGTCAGTGTGAGGGGACAGACAATCGTATCCCACTCCTGCAAGAGGTGTTTGAGGCATTTCCAGAAACTCCTGTCAACATTGACATCAAAATGAACAACAACGTGTTGATCAGAAAGGTACGTGAGAATCTGAACTGAGTGAAGGCAGGGGGGTGGTGCTGATATTCCAGGAGTTTTTTGGAGTTGTGGCAGTCTGTGATACCAAGATCTGTGTTCTTGAACTGCTTCACCCTTCACATGTCAGGTCTTGCTCCCTGTGTGAGGTAATACAGGAGACAGAGAAGGGATCTTGTGCAAGATACTCTGTAAAAGCTCTTTAGGACCCTTCATCTGGGTGAGAAGATGCTGCTGGAGACATTTTGGTTTGTACCTCATGGGAAGGGTCTTCTTAGAGACTGTTGATCTCCAAACCACCATAAAAACATGATGTTACTGTGTAGATGTGTTCAACACAGGGAAATCTTTCCAGGAAACACTGTTTTGTCGTTTAGGTCTCTTGAATTCTTTAGGGTTTTTTGCAGGTATAATCTGTTGTGTTGAACACCTGTTTATTTCCTTCCCATCAAAGCATCACAAGCACCCATCGTCTTATGATGGGAAAGAGTGAAGAGCTCCTTCCTATCATGATTTCCAAAGCAAGCAGAGTTTCAATTAAATAGCTGTGGCTTCGTGTGAGAGTTGTGCTTTCTGTGCTGCAGGTCTCAGAGCTGGTGAGTCAGTACAAGAGAGAGCATCTGACCGTGTGGGGGAACGTCAATTATGAGATTGTATCCAAGTGCTTCAAGGAGGTGAGGCTGAGTCCAGCTCAGCTTTGTTGCTGTGTGCTGACAGAACCTACAAAAAGGCACAAATTCAAGATTTAACCAGCTAGGTCAGGCTTCTACTTGTGAGAAATTCTGTGCTCAGATTGTGTTCTGCTTGCTGTACTGCTAAAAGAAGACAGGCACAGTTAACACCCCTCTACTCTGCCATAAAATACTTGAGGAATTAAGCTTAGTCATGTTTTATTCTTGTTTTATCAAAGTTAAGGCATTGCAATTTTATGCTAGGAGTTCTTAGAGCCTGTTTTGCACATCATTCATCTGATAAAAAGCAAATTTTCCAAGGATTGCTGCTTGCCTGTTTCTTTGCATGAAAAATAATGGATGTGGCCACTAGTGGACACAGTTGCATCAGCATAAAGCTGTTTTTTCACAGTTATAATTCTCCTCCTTTTTGTGCTGAGGAAGTTTAGAACTTATAATTAAATTAAAATTGTGCTTGGTCCAAGGGAGACATGCACCTGAGTGAAATCCATCTTGTTGATAATTCAGTCTAGTTGATGATTTCAATTTATCTGTGCAGAACAACACCCCATTTCCTACCTGAAGAGCAGTTAGATTTATTGATAAAAGGCAGCCTAATCTCTTAGGTGTGATTGTAGACATGCATTGATGAGTAAATTTAATTACAACAGAGTCAAAGTCTACCAAGATAACTGAGAATCTCTTTCCTGGTTCCTGCAGAACTCTGACATTGCCACCATCTTCTGTGCCCAGCGTGTCCTCCTGCTGCTTGGCCTGTTCTACACTGGTCTGCTGCCCTTCATTCCCTTCAAGGAGGAATTCTTTGAGATTCCCATGCCTTCCATCATCCTCAAGTGAGTTCCAGCCCAGCAGTGGGTGCTGCACTGGCACCAGGGTAAAGCAGGTGAACCCTGATGCCTCCCTGAGTGCTGCTTTTTTGGGCTGAGGTTGCTTTTCTGTTGGTTTTAGGCACTTTTGGATATTCCTGGGAGAATTCTGTGCACAGTAATACATAGCAGTTCTGTACTTACAACTCATTCTTGCTCTTTTCTCCTCTTTTCTTGAGAACAAATTTGTCTGTTAGGGCCAAGAGACAAGTCAGCATAGGGTTGGATATAAGATTGTTCAATCTTTCTCATTCTTCACTCAAAATGCTGCAAAATTCTCATCTCTGCTGCTTCTCTTAAATGCAGCTCATTTCTCTTGTGCAACCCAATTCTAAGTCACTGTCTTGAGCAGTGAAGTTACTGCTCTAATTTGAGCAAGATTAATTCTTTATGTTCCTTTTGCTGGAACATCTCAACTAAGATTTTAATCTGTGCTCTGGTAATTTTTGGTTTCCTCTTCCTCAACAGGCTGAAAGAACCAGAGAAGATGTCAAGAAGCCAGAAATTTATTATCTGGCTGGCTGACACGTAAGATTTTCATCTGATTAAATTTTTATTTATATTTTGCCTTTATATTAACACTTGACTCAAGCAACTAAGATTAGCTCTTGCTATATCTATGCATTGTAATATTTGCAGTTTCCTCCAGCTTTTTGTCAGTGCAGGATAAATTAGATTCAAACCTTCGGTAGGTGTGCTTTATGCTCTTGTTTTCCACACACTGAAGCTTTCTGAGGTGCAGTAACAGTGGGAATTATTCCAATTGTGTCTGTTAAGCTTCTGTCCTTAAGTGTGCTCAGCTAATTAACATGCAATTAGATGCAGAATGCAGATCTCATGGTTGTGACTGTTTCATAATGTTGTCAGAGGAGAGACACTGTTTGCCTTACGAGGAACACTTTACATTTTAAGAATATCTGTGCTTCAGAGGGGATTTAGTCACAGCTTTTCAGTGACTGCAGTATCTCCTGGCTCTGACATCTGTTAGTTTAGTTTCTCCAGGACATTTTCATGTCTTTTGGTGGGAAGGAGAAAACATTTCCTGGAGGCAGAGTGGTTGGTTCATCAGACCTGGTATAAGGTACCTGCAGGGTGAAGGATTTCTCTGCTGGATTTGATCTTCAGCAGAGTTGATACTTGAATTGCTTGACCTAGAAGTTTTCTAGGATTGGATTTCTCTTGTGGAAAACTCTACACACTGTATTGCAGGTCATCAGCAGACACTGAAAATTCCATATATATACTTGGAGTTGTTAATTAATCTCCCTCTCCTTTCCCAGGCTGCTGATGAGGAAGGCACTGTTTGACCACCTCACAGCTCGGGGCATCCAGGTACAGTGGGGCAAAGCTAAAGTGAGAATTCAAATCAGACACCCTTCAAAGAGCTTCTTGCTCAGCAAGTTCTTTGTGTTTCTGGGGCCACGAGTTGCTGTTTAATTCCTGAGCAAAAGCAGCTGCTGTTCTGTTTGCAGTGCTCTGGTTCTGCAAAGGAAGATTGGTACAATTTGGAAAAAAAAAAAGACTTTTTCATTTCAATCCCTTGAAATTTAGGGGTTTTTTTTTTTCCCCACTTCAAACTTAAGCTTATAAAATCTGCAAAACTGATTATCTCTGATGTGGGGCTTTCACAAAATAATACTTTTACAAGGAGCTGAAGACTCAGGTAGTGGAATTAATCACCATTAAAAAATGTCCCTTTTGGAAGGTAAGGGGGGAAAAGTCCAGCATCACAGCGTAATCATTTCTCATTTTAAATATGCAGCAACATCTCTCTCAGATCAAACTATAGGTCAAAAGAAAAGAAAAAAAAAAAAAGAAAAAAAATCAGCATTTCCTGTAATAACTTGGGTGTTGTATCCCATTTCATAGGTGTACATTTGGGTACTGAATGAGGAACAAGAATACAAGAGAGCATTTGATCTTGGAGCTACTGGAGTGATGACAGACTATCCGACAAAACTGAAGGAGTTCTTACACAATTACCCAGCATAAAGGAAGAAAACTGGGAAAAGTCCTTCCAGAACAGATTGTGAGCCAAGGATTTTCCTCATTTAAAAAAAAAAAATAAAATTGGGGGCAGCATGCACAGATCATTATTGTTGGAAAGCTGTAACTGATGATCTGTTACCTTGTTGTCGAGTCACTACCTAATGTAAAGGTTGTCTATTTATTTTAAGACTTTATTGACATAGTTTACATTTGTAAATAGCTCATTTAGCAACAGCACACTTCACAAATGGTGACGATTAGGAAGAGAGTTGCCTGATAAGGTACCTGTAGATAAAATAAGCATTATCTTACCTGTCACAAGTGTTCCTAAGCAGCTGTCAAGCCATGTCAGTTATTCCAGTTATATTCTAGTGAGCAGAAACTGAAGAATTTCTGAAAGTGTAGCCTGTGTGTTTGCATTTCTTGTGTTGCTTTTAGATTTCAGGTAACTTGTAGAGTAAAAAAAAAAAAAAAAAGAAAAACAGGCACAGGAGAAATAGCAAAGCAGACTCTGTAGCTGGCCAGGTAGTGAAGTGTACTCAGTGAAGGTGGTCACTTTGTAGCCAAAATTAACTCAGTATAGATTTTTTTTTCCATTATTCTCACTGACAAGAATGTTGAACTTGAGTTGGAACTGGATTTAGACCCTCTCTGAGGTGATGGCAACACTGTGACTTGTTGGTCCAGGTCTAAAGACAGGGTTTAAATCAGGATCTGGGTTTGACACCGAGTTCCACTGCAGGGTCCAGGTTTGCCCCTGGCTCTGGCCTGCCTGCCATGGCAGTAGCTGGATTTCCAGGATGGAAAATTGCACTTGTTACAGATCACACTCACTTTGAAATAGCCTTTTCACAAAGTCCTAAAAGTCTTTTGCACATTTGTGGTTCTTGGTGGACAGGAAGTTGTTTTTTAGGGTGAGGGACCAAAGAAGACTTAAGTTTGGTCAGGAGTGTGAGGGACAAATGAGAACGTTCCTATGAAATGAATTCACCCAAAGCAGATTTTTATGTGTATTTATAAAGGGAGGAAGTGTCAGTCTAGAATGTGTGTAGACTTCAGTCTTTTCTCTCCACAAAAATACATTGTATATCCATCAAGTTGTTGTGCATGGACACGGAAATAACTGGCAAAAGCCAGGAAAAACCCCAGGTGTGATGGAATTAGGCAGGAAGGTATTTCTGGAAGCTTCTCATGCTGTTGTGTCCTTGTGAGCAGGAGTTCCCTGTGTGTCAGGTTGGAGCCTGCAGTGCCCTTGTGCCTTGGTGTGCTCATGTCATGGCTTGGGGTTCAGGGCCTTAATTACTGTGGCTTAATTACACCCAGTGTATAGAGCTCAGTCACTGAATCATCAGATGATCCCTCTAAACAAGAGTTGGTGTCCAGCAGTGTCTGTTTCTTGATGTGACAATGATAGATCTTAATAATAAACACAGTAGCCAGATGTGTTTTTACTGCAAGGAGCACCCACTGTGCTAAAAACTGATTTTAAAGTCTTTTTTTCCCTTTGCTAGCTGAGATTTGGGAGGGTCCTTGTTGCACCCCCCTGGCTGCTGTGCCATATTTAAAAGTGTGGAGCATCTTTGCTGTTGCACTGCCTGTCAGGAGCTGTGAGAATACCAAAATCCATCTGCATGGAGAGGGTTTGTTTCTGCACCACAGCTCCTTTCTGAGGAATATGTCTGGCTGAAATGGAAAAAAACTGCTGCATTTAGGATGCAAGTGAACATGTGCTGATGGGGGCAGATGAGTTAATGTTGTCCTTTTGAATATCTGCCTGGTGAAGATGACTGCAGATTCAATTTCCTCCTAATTTAATCAGCCTTGTTGCTTATTGAATGGAAGAGAGGAAAATGTAACTTCCTAGCTGTTCATGGAGGGGAAAAGGATGAAATTATTTATTGGGTACTAAGCTATTTTCCCTTCAAACCAGCTCTGTCTGGTCACATAAGTGCTAATAATCAGTCAAGTCACAGCTCTGCCTGCTTTTTAGAAGCCACAGAATAGTTATAGAGGATGTTCCACATGCAGCTCAGTAAATTAAAAAAATGCCACCTTTCTGTCTTAATCTGGGTTTATTACCAGATTTATGCAATGTGGGTTTTTTAAACTCCATTTTATTGCTGTTGAATTTCTAACACGTGCACCAATATTAAGGTGCAAATATAATTGTGGTTTTAGAGAATACGACCAAAACATATTAAAACTTTTAGGTTAGGAAGAGCTAAATTATTTTAAAATACCAGTTTTGCTCTCTGACTTTAGAAAAAGTAAGTTTCCCTCAATACTCAATAAATAAACAATTTTCCATTATTCTATAATAGATGATAAAACACAGGTACTGAAATGAGTGTTTTATATTTAGTTTTAATATTTTTATTTTCTCTCTAGTAGTAGAGGTGGGAATTTCTGCCTGGTGAAACTCTGAACACATTTTTCAACCACATTTTTGTCAACCCACCAATGTTCTTACATCTGATGGAGCTTCTGACTGTGCTGTTTATACATTGATGTCTCTTGGATAAATTTGCTGCTCAATATCTAAAATTTGGGAGGGAAAGGGATCCAGTGGTGGAAAAGCTGCTGGATTTATTCATTCACCTGTTTGGGCTTTAGCAGGAGAGCTCAGGTTTGATCTCATGAGACAGATAATGTTCCATGAGTGAATCCCACTGTGCACAGGGCTGAGGCCATGATAACTGTTTGGAACAAAATGCCATGGAATTGGGGTAACTGGAAAACATCTGTTGTAGCCAAATCCTTGTTTTGAATATTCCAGAACTGTGTGATTTTTTTTTTTTTAAACCACTTGTACAGAAAAGCTTTTGTTGACAACTTGCACAACTGTCCAGGAGGATGCTCAGTTAATCTCTCTTTCTCTGAGGACAAAGATTCTTTTTTCAGGTACTTTTAAATATTGTTTTAACACTGTGTTCTCAACCCTGTTGCAAACTGTTTTATGTATGAAGGATGATTGCATGTATTTCATGCACTTTTAATTTGCAGGAAGTCTCGTGGACCTCGCTAGCTCCAAAGCTATGCAGTGATTTTTATTTTTTTTTTCCTTTTCATGTGAAGGAAGGTTTTGGATGCCTTTGAAACGTGGCACGTTAAAACATCTTTGCTCATAAAAGATCTAAAACTGAATGCTTGTTAGGTGTGACTTCTTTCCCTAAAAACCTGATCTCTGAGAGTGATTTTTGTGTTTACAGTGGTGATGGTTTGAGTTTGTGCTCACAGAAATTCCACTTGCAGCAACTTTCTGTCCTTTTGATCAGGAGGATAACACTTCCTCTAGTCCAAGAGGAAAAATTTCCAGCTTTCCTACTGAATTGCCATTAAATTACATTAAATATTAGGTTTTTTAAGGTCGAGTGTAATTCTAAAGCCTTGAGGGTTCATATTTAGGTAAGAGGGGTGACGTGGAGGTTTGTATGCTACAATATTTAGTAATTCTAAAGAGTTATTCCAGCATGATGAGAGGATTCTCCAGATGGCTCTGGATGCTGTTTCATTTCTTAAAACACATCCTGAATGTTTGGTAAACCAGAACAGAATCTTTTAACATGGGCAGCATTTATCTGTGATCACTTCAGTGATAAATCTGCAGTTAAACAGAATATTCAGAACAATTTATCCAAAGGCACGAGGTGCTGATTATTTTAAGGAATTTTACAAGATACAGTTTTTTTACGTTGGTTTGCTGCTGAAATTGCCCGTGTCCGTGGAAGAAGGGATGGATTTCTTTGGGAGATCAATGGGAATTTGCTGTCCCTGCTCGGTGCTGCCACGGGAGGCCGCCCCTGTCCCGTGTTTTTCCTGCTGGAATTCCATGGGGATCCATCATCCATCCATCCACCCGAGATTGCCGGAGCTGTGTTAAAAAAGAGATGCTCAGTCCCGCATTTTGAGTTTTGACCATCCGTTTATGGAAAGGGGAGTTCCTAATTCTAAAATCTGGAATGTTGCAATGGAAAGGAAAAAAAAATGGAAGGGGTCAGCCTTGTTTCACAGCTGCACAGTCTGGGGATTTACAGGCACAGCTGGTGATTTTTTGGGGCAGGATGAAGCATTGGGAGATGCTGGCTGGGCTAAAAATAGTGAAATTAGGAAAAAAAAATTATTTCTGTTAATGATAGAAAGAAACACTTGAAGGATGCTTCCTCATGTCTCTAAAAATTTCAAATATTCCCATTTTACAAAGAGAGAAAAAAGGTAATAATAGCAGGGGAGGTACCTTGATTACAAGGCTATTAACACCTGCTGCAAATAAAATTCAGGAATGCCAACAAACGGAGATTTTTATCAGATTTAAACACACATTTAATCCCCAAGATGTTGAGGCAATACCTCAGTGGGTGATCTGGTATTTTTCTCCCCTCTCAGTATTGCCGTGGCAAAAGCTTCCCCCAGGCAGTGATGCTTGATCAGTTGGGCTTTTCTTTAAATGATAATTAAGGTTTCAACTGATACCAGACACTGAGCAGGAAAAAAAACCTGTACTGCTCAGGCTCCAAAAAAAAAAACGAGTGTTTGCAAATAGTGAAGTTAAAAATCCTGTCTAGCTGTTCAGTTGAAAGCTAAGTTGTAATTCTTGTAGAGCCAAAATTCAATTTATTTTTAATAGATTTCCCTAAAGCTCAGCCCAGTAGAAGTTTTCATGGTGCAAAGTTTGCAACCAAATTCTAACCCAGAACCAAATGTGGAAATGGGACTTGAAGCTTTAATAAGTAGCATTTTATTTTGAAGAAGTGAGTGAAATGCTGCTGATAAAACACTCTTATCCCTCAAAACCTTCCACTTTTTATGAATCACAGGAGTTAGAACATAAAAAAGAAATTTTGGCCTTTTTTTATGGTGATATTTTACTACAACCTCAAAGCTGTGTGAGCTCCTAGATTCCCGTGGTGATGCTGCACTTAAAGCAATATAATTCCAATTTATCATCACCCTAAACCGAGCTTGTTACAACAGAAACCTTTTTATCTAAACAATCTTGCTTTTCACCTTGTAAATAATAATGTCTTTTTATTAACAAACTGAAAATTCTCCTGCACAGGTGGGGTGAAAAAAAAAAATAATTTCACTGCTGTGCAGCAGCCTCTTGATGATGTCAATTTGTTTTGCTGATGGTTTCTTGTGGTTTCTGGGTGATTTAAAGTTCAAGTAAATTCTGTCACCACTTCCTGCTGATAACCTCGTCT
The DNA here is from genome assembly GCA_013398615.1 of Brachypodius melanocephalos. Lineage (NCBI taxonomy): Eukaryota > Metazoa > Chordata > Aves > Passeriformes > Pycnonotidae > Brachypodius > Brachypodius melanocephalos. The sequence continues at coordinate 2,642,377 of VZSR01002145.1, read as the reverse complement.
AGATCTGTTAAATCCAGAGCTTTTAGCACTGGGGAGAGGGGCTGAAAATCTGCTGTTTGCTCTTTGCTGCTGCCTGGGGAAGGCAGGAGGTTATCCAAGAAAAGAAAAAGCTTCAAGTAAACCTTCCAAGCAGGCTCCTCTTGCAGCTGTCTAAAGATAACACAATTAATTTTTTTTTTTTTTAGAAAATAGCAATTTTCCTCTCTATTTGGTGTATTTAATAGCTGCTAACTACCCCGGTGCTTGAATCTTTGTGTTTAAATTGTCCCAGGGGTGTAGAAGGGGTGGAAAAAAAAAAGTCATTTTAGCATTGAAAAGCTGGTTGTGGGATTCCTCACCCAGCTGGTTCAGAGGGGTGGGCTTGTGTGGAAGGAAAATAATTTATAGCACGAGGTAGGGTGTTATTTTACCCACAAAAAAATTATCACAGCTAATGGAAATATTGCCTTATTAGTCCATGCGTTTAACATTTGAACCAGAACATTGCTCTTATAGTTCCCAGGGATTACCAATTAAGGAATTCTGCAGGAAAATATCATTAAGGATTTGCTTAAGTGTTAGAACAAGAATAATCTCATAAAGCAAATATATTTCAGCCCCGAAGATGCAGAACTTTAATCTCGTGGATGTGAGAAATGGACAGATAGAAAACAATAATTAAATATTTTTAATGTTGGAAATGTCCAGGCTCAGGGGTGGAATGGGATGGACTTTAGGGTCCCTTCCACCCCAAACCATTCTGGGATTATTAAACCTATACTTTATACACTGAATTATTGTTATTAGGGAATAAAAACGTGCAGGGAGAAGCCTTCAAATTACCTCATTCTGAACTGCTGCTGTGTTAATTACAGAGCATTTAATTGGGGTTTGCTGGGTGTGAGAGCACGTCTGCAGCTGTTGGGGTCCGAAAGTGCCAAGATCTCTGCTGGAAAAAAATTCATGGCAGGGGCGTGGGATGGAGATTTCTGGGAGAAATATGGAATATCCTCATTTTTGCAATTAGCCCTGTGGCCTTTTGGAGAAGCTGGGTTGGTATTGGGGGATTTGGG
>VZSR01002145.1:2586955-2641225 GCA_013398615.1 Brachypodius melanocephalos | reverse complement strand
AGCTGCGCCACAGCCGCGTCTGTGTCCGTGTGTCCCCGGGTCCCCACCCGCTCCACCCGCCCCGCGGACGCGCGGATCCGGGGGAGCATCTCCGGGGGGCTCCATCGGGGCCGGTGGAGGAGGTGGGAGAGCCCCCGGTGCTGGCGGTGGGAGAGCCGGGTTGGGCGAGCGGCGGCCTTTGTGTGCGCGGCCGGGTATGGGGATGGAGGCGGGGGGCAACAGGTCCGGCCCGGAGGGGTTCGGTGCCGCCGGCCCCGGGATTAGCCAGGAAACGCCGGGAGTGGAGGAGGAGGAGCAGAGATGGTCCTTCCTCGCTACCCATCTCGCTGTGGCGATGAACGCACCGTAAACCCTGACCCCGCAGGTGGGACAGGGTGTGCGGGGGGCTCGGGCAGTGACCCCGCGGAGCTGCAGCATCTTCTCCCGGGGCAGCAGCTCGGTTTGTCAGCAGCGCTGCGAATCCCTGGAGCCCCTGCTGTGCCCAGCTGTGGCTCTGCTAGAGCGCTGCCATCGTGCCCAGGGAGGCACAGGGATTGCGGGGCTCCCTGGGGATGCCCCTCCCAGGGCAGTGCTGGCACACGGAGCACCGAAACCGGGCGCGGGGTAGCTCAGCTGCTCGCTGTTGTTGCTGTCGCCTCTGATAAGGGTGTAGCAGCTTCCTCTTCTGCAGAGCTCCGCCGAGGGCCAGGCTGAGGGCAGAACGGTAACGGGGTTCTGCATCTCCATAGAAACTTCTGGCTTTGGTCCAGAAAAGCCAGGGAAGTTCGAGGTGATAGAAGTAGCCATGGGTTCATATCTTCAGGGTTTAATGGTGATTTTTGAAGTCAAGCTGATTTTGAAATGCTCCTGTTTAAAATGTGATTTTTAACCGGGTGGGGAAAAAAAAAAAGAATCCTTGCAGAATCCTTGCAGCCTTACCCTACAATTTACTAGAGTGGCTCTGTCCTCACCTTTTTGTGTCTTAGAAAACAGCCAGAGGAAGGCCTGTCAGACCAGTGTTCCTCGGGTGCAGCTGGGCAAGGGCGGGACAGAGCCCAGCACCTGCCTTCCTGCACTGCCTTCCTGCCCCTGCCTTCCTCAGAGCCTGCTCCAGATAAGGATTTTTCCTAATGCGTTTACGGTTACTTAAAGCTGGGCAGTGCAGGGAGGCCTGTGCTCAGTGAGAGGGTTGTAAACAAGCAGATACTGAGGGAGCTTGCCTTGTAATCCGTGAGAGGATTCTGCCTGGAAAGGATGTGTTTTTGTGACTTCATCCTCGCTGAGCACTCCCACTGATTTTGTTCAAGATCTCATCGTGTTGGATCCACGCCCCTGGTTCCTTGTAAACATTGTTTGCTGTGTAAGGGCAGTGCTGGAACAGCGAACTGGGATGTTCTCCTTCCCACCCTGGATCTCTGATTGTTGTTTCCTGTTAAAGGCTGTGTAAAAGTGAGGGCTGCACTTTGAAGCTGAGGTTGGGAGTGCTGTAGGGAGGGCAGAGACGTTGTTTTCATCTGATGGAGATGTCAAGTGCTTCTCTTATTTATTTATTATTTTAGCTTCCTTTGCAGGTGTCTCTTTCCCAGTGCCAGGATTGGAATAACTGGTAAAACAGTCCTTGAGCTCCCTCGTGTCCTCTGGATCCATAGATTCTGAATAAATGATTTCCTTTCCTTGCTGCTTGGTGTGTGCAGTTGAGTCAGGGTTGTGTTGAAGAAGACAGCATCCCTACCTGTAAATCCACATTCCCTCAAAGGCTCCTTGACTCATGGATTGAATACCTGTTGCTGAGAGAGAGAGAATTTAATTAAGGAACTGGTCACTCTGGTGTAGGTCCTGGCTGGCAGTTTAGAAAGTTGGGACATCCTTCATCTGGTGTGGTACTACAAAAGCATTGCAGAGGAGGAAAAAAACCCCATTTATTTCTTGTTCTTGCATCACAGCCTTGCCTTTGCCCCTGTGTGTGGAAGAAGAGACACCAATAAAGCAATGGTTTCATTGGGCTTTGGTCATTAACTGGCAGAGGTTTGTTTGCTTGAGCTTAAGCAGAGTCTTCATTAGAGGTCAGCTATGGAGCACAGGGATCACAGAGTGGAGTCAGGAACGGGGAAATTAAGAGTTCACTTCCCTGGGCTGTTTTGAAGCTGATCAGGATGTCCAAGATGTAGCAGAGTGTGTTTATTGCTTGGAAAGCAGGATACACAGCTGCCTTTTTCCACTCCTTGATTCAGACCTGTAAGTTGGTCCTTCAGGGTGTTCCTCTGCTCTGTGCCTGTTTATTTGCAAATCTTGTCTTTTAAATCCAATCACAGTAACTAATGGCTAAGGACAGGTTTCCTTTTCCTTCCTGAAGCCAAGGGGAGTCCATGGAAGAGAGGGAAGATTCTGACTCAAAGATTTTTCATTTCTTTAGTATGGATCTTTAGCTAGTAAATCAGTGTCTGTTGATCAACTGTGTGATGCTGGTTGAAAATGCAGATTTCTTGTCTTTTTGGGGAGAATAAAAAGACAGTTTTCCAGGAGTGCTGTGCTCTGGACCTGAATCCTTTCCCTGTAGCCCCCATTGGTCCCTGGTCTCATTTCCCTGGATTTGGGCACTCAGTTATCTCCGAGCTTGGATTCTGCCATGTCATTTTTCCTTTTTGTCCCTATTTGTCAGGGTCTGTGGCTATCCTGCACCACATAAACTGAGTGTTCCTGATCCTTGTCCTTTCTGCAACCCTTTACTGGATATCCACATCTCCCAGGCCTGCCTGGGAGCATTTCCACCCTCTGATGTGGGATGTGTTGGCCATCAGGAGCAGCTCCCGTCTCCGGAAGCGTCACTGGACTGGCCAAGCCACTTAAGGCTGCAGGAAATAACATAATTAATGAGACTTAGTTCTCCCACATCTTGTACCTGACAATCTCAAGTCACTTGACAATGCTAATTAAAGCTAATCACGCTCCTCTGTTTTTAGTAAATAGCTATTATCCCTGCTTCACTCTTGCTTTAACAGACGATAGTGCCAGGCACTGTGACTCACTGGAGGTTATGGGAATGCAACCTGGTGGAGCTGCCTTCCGGTCTCCTCACCCACAGGTCCATCTAGAGATTGGTTTTTTTATACACCTGCTCAGGTGTCGGTGGAGAATGTTTAAATGTGAGATGTTTTGCTGACTCACAAGAATTTTTTTTTTCGCTGCCATCACGGTTTGTACAGAATGAAACTCCCACAGTCGAGAGCAAAGGCTGCTAAAAGTTCCAAAAGCTGAGGATGCTTTGAATTTGCCCTTCAGAGAAGTTCTTGAGCTGCTGAGAGGGAAGGCAGAGTGGTGTCACTTCTCCTGTTTCACATTGGCACCACGAGGACAAAACGTAGAGTGGTGTGACCTGGGCATTGCAGAGCTCCAGAAGACACCTCTGAGGTTTCACTGATGAAATATGGCTGGAGTGAGATGTTCCTAAAAACAGACTGTCCAGCATCACAGACAAAACAGACCAAAAAAGATGGGGTTAATTATTCTGTGGGGAAATAAGAAATCTTCAGGAGAATCCCAGGAACTCCCAGCCCAAACATGCGTCAGTTCTGTCACAGAACTGCACGAGGTGAGTCAGTTCACCTGCCTTGGCAGGCTGGAGAGGATATCCAGGAGGAACTAATGACAAAACCTGGCAAGGTAACAGATGACTTGACCTTCTTAAAGCAGATCCAGTTATAAAGTATCTGTCATGTGAAGATCCAGGCTCTAAATCCTCACCTGACTTTGCCCCCTTGACACACAGCGCTGCTGAAGGGACGTGAGAAGGATTGTGGCTGAAGTGCCCCAGAGTTTCTCACTTGTTAATGCAGGAACTGTTGCATTAAACATGGTTCTGGCAGAGATGGGTCAGAATTCACCATCTTACCCTCAGCTTTACTCTGAAAAGAATCAGATGTACCAGGGTAGAAAATAAAGTCGCTGCCTGTCCCGTGACAGATGAGCTGCTGGGCAGAGCAAGGCAGGGTTAAAGATGTTCCTGGGAAGAACCCTCTAAACAGGTGAAAACTTGGGAATTTGGCAAGGGGAGCCTGTAATAGTGAATCATGGCAGGCAGCTCTAGCAGACCCTTCTTTAATGTCTTTGAGGATATTGGAATGATCCTTGCGATAGATAAATGTTCTCACTGTGTTCCCTGGCTTTATCAGGGAGAAATTGATGATCCATCCAGCAGACCCAGGTAATTGAATCCTGCTCATACCTACGTTTGCCAGAGAGGGAGATAATAAAGTGATCTGAGGAACACCACAGAAAATGCAGTGATAGGAGATTTATTTGCACAGCCAGACTGTTTTGCAATTAAAGCAAATCAAGCTGAGAAGCTGGGATGATGAAAAGCATTTCCATTTTGTCAGTAAATGATCAGTTGGACGGGAAGAGCTTTTCCTCGCTGCCTTTGGTTCAAATTGGTGCTAGAATAGCAAGGCGAGGATCTTGTTTGGTTTGATAGAACTCTGTGTCTGTGTGATACTGGGAGAGTCCTTGATCCGGGGCTCCAAATGTGACCTTCACCTTGAACGTGGCTTTGTCCAGCACCAGGGTGGGTCTGAAACCAGGAGCTGCAGCTCAGCTGATTCAGCTGCAGGACTCTTACCCCTTCCTGGGGCTGTGCAGAATGTGAAGGAGGAAATGGAATCACTTGTGTGTTAAATGAGCCCAGCTCGCAGCTTTTATTTGTGGCACGAGTGGGATTTGCTGGTGGGAGCAGACGGAAGCGGTGCCTCGTTTGGAATCTCGCTGCTCCTCCGGGCGACTCTTCCTGCTGTGTTTGGTACCTCTGGAGTGGCCTCTGCTGGAACTGGGCCCTGGCTTTGGCTGCAGGCACCTGAAGGTGGCCAGCTCACAGCTGTAATCTCGCCCTGCTGCTCCTTATCAGCGGCACAGGCTCTTCTGCATTGCAAAGATATTGCTGCCAGGCAACTCCGGAGAGTGGGAAGAGAATTCAGCCAGAGGTGTCAGTCATTCCTTGGAGAGGCTGAATCTTCCAGTCCCTGCTCGTGTGGTTTCAGAGACAGGCCTGGAAAAGTAATAAATTATAATCTTTCAATAATACCTTTAAATAAAGAAAGGTTTAAAAGAAACCTTCTGTAATAAACCATTGAGCCAGGTGATGTCTGTCCTAGCTTGTCCCTTGCCTTTTTGAGATGAAATTGGAAAGGCTTTGATTAAAATATCCAGAATTGTTTCCCTTCCCTGCTTCCCAGTGCTGTCTGATGCTGCTTTGGGTTGTGGGGAGAGATCAGTGAGCAATTCTGACACTGAATGGTCCAAGCCCAACCTTAGGCTGTAAAGAAAGTCAGAAAATTCTCAGTCACCTGGTGTCTGTAAGCAGAACCTCTGCACTATCTGCACTGAGTCCTTTTAACCTGTTCTTTCCCTTTCCAGTTGGCTGAGTGCTGTAATTCACACATGCATTCCTGTTTGGAATGCAGGAGCTTTTTGGACTTGCTTCTTGCATTTGACAACCTGAAAATGCACTGCTGTGGGTTATTACAATAGGTGATACTTCTAAATTTGATGTCATCTCCAAATTGACAGAATCTAAATCAACTATGTAAAGAACCATTTAAAATTTTTTTAATATTAATAAATTTAATGGGTTTTTACTGGATTACAATAAGAAAGCTATGCAGACTTAAACAAAATTCTAGCCCGAAGTGAGTTTTAAAATTTGCTTTTTGTTCCTTTTAAGTTTCAACTCATTTTCCTGCACTTTCCAGGTGACCATTGGAGGAAGCCTGTCCATCAGAGACACCCCAGGAGGGTTTGTTGTGGGGTGCTTAATCTACTTTTGACCAGAAGAATTATGATAGACATGGAGTGATGATCTGAAAGAAGTGGGGGGAAAAAAAGCCACCAAAGCCCAGCCTTTAGAAGGTGATTAATATAATCAGACTGGCAGTGGTGGCGGGGTTGGTGCTGGGAGCTGTTCAGCAGGATCACGCTGGGGTTTTTCCTGCCGGGCTGGCCGTGGAATGTGGAGCACGGCAGGTGCAGCAGGGTTGGCATCCTGCCCGTCCCGGATTCCCTGTGGCCGGCTGGAGAGGCTGGGATTGCCTCCTGCTGCAGCTCTTCCCGAGGCCCTCTAGTGGTTTCCTGGCAGGTGTCTGGAATGCTGTGTGTGCCATCAGCATCACCTCCCTCCATCCCTTCCATCCCCTCCATCCCTCCCCTTTTTCCCAAAACCACAAAGTGCTTCCTCACACTGATGAAGAGATGAAGTCCAGAGGAGGAAAAGGGGTTAAATATTATTATTTGTGTTGTAATTGTGTCCATGCAGCTGGTAAAAGTCAGTGCAGAGGGTTCCTCCTGACTGTTTTCCGCGTTTCCTCGTGTTCTTTTCCTGCTTCCAGGGTTTGGATGAGCTGAGGTGTTAGAGAAGGACACTCAGGGCTCAGTGGTGGTGTTCCTGCTGAGCTCCTTGCAGTGTCATCTCAGCCAAGGTTGGAAATTGGTGCATTTCAGAAACTTGATGCTGAAGGAGTGAAGCACATTGTGTTCACCCATCTGCTATTCCAGCTCCTCTCTCGGCTTTCCTTGTGTTGTTCCCTGTTTAAATTCAGGATGCTGTTCCTTCTTCCCAGGCCTTCCACAAGGTACATCCCACCCTCCCACCTTCAGACAATCTGGTTCATCTTCCCCAGAGCTGTGGATCTCCAGAACTGCCCCAAACCAGGATATTTTGTCACCATCAGAGTAGGAAATGCTCCTTTAGCAGTGCCAGGTGTCTCTGGGGGTCCAACACCTGGCACTCTGATAACTTCTGTTCCTTAGGGAAGCAAATCAGGGCATCAAACCCTAACTCCAATTGGAGATCAGCCTTCTTCCTTCAAGCTGCTTTAAGGAATATCAAGGCAGTTTTTGTCAAGAAAACCCTGGTAAGTGGCTGAACTTACCTTGAGAATTTTTTTAGAATCCTGCTGAGAGCCTGGAGCAACCCAGGCTGCCACAGCTTAGACACAGAAAAATTTCCATCCCCAAATCCTCTTGTGCTTTCCTTGCACTGGCAATCAGCAGATTTCAAACTCTTTCTATATTAATGAGACCCACCAAAGGAGAAAGGTTGGGTTTCCAAATATCTGGATGATTTCAGAACTGCTGCAAACAGCTTTCTATAGCATTTCACAGGCTGAAGTTTATCTTTAAAATGGAATAATCCATAAAACAAACTCTCAGACCCAACAAACCTGTTGTTTGTCCTGCCACAGTGAACATTTGCATCTGAGCTGCATTGCAAATGGATTTTATTCAAAATTAGGCTTGTGTGTGATGGTTTTGTTCTCTGGCATATGGACTTGTACACGCAGTGGCCTTGTCTGGCGAGTGCTTGGCACAGACTTCCTCCCTTTTTTTGTGTTTCCTGAATTGCTGACAGCTTCGTGTGGAAAGTGGGTGTTGGACACCCACAGGTGGAGGGTGGATTCTGAACCAAAAATTGCCCAAATGGCAAAATGTGCGTGGTGATTCTTCCATCAGGATGCTGATGTCTGCTCAGAACTCAGCAGGATGAAGCAGGACAGCCCAACACACCCAGTGCAGGCAAGCAAAACATTCAGCTGATTCTGTCACTGATAACCCACAATAAATGATGTTGGAAGCTTTTCCCTTTAGAATTCCTTCCTTTTGTCTAAACCAGCTTTCTGACTTTTTGTGCATGAATTAATAGGCACGAATTTCTCTTCCATTGAATTGAGTGAGTGCATCCCAGAGATAAATTTCTCTTGAATGAGGAAAGAAAAATAATGGATGATATTGTTGGTGACAGATACTCATCTCTGACAGTCCTGGGCACGATGATAAAGTGAACAAACCTCCTTTTGTTCTGTTCTAAAGTGAGTGGAATGACTCCATTGCTGCCCACTGCCTGTGATGCTGATGAACATGAACTCATCATTCTGAAAACCAGAGGCACAGCCCAAATTCATCCTGGTGCCTTTGTTCTGCAGCAGAACAAATGCACTGTTAGCTGGTAATCGTCTCCTAATTCAAATGTAGTTGTCATTAGGACATGAAAAATCCAAGGGGGTTGGGTTTTGCATTGCTGGGAGCCACTAAATACATTTCAAAATGATATTTAAGACAGAAATTGGTCTTTACAAGCTGCTGGCTGTGCTTGGAGGGTATCAGAATGCATGTCCTGTAGGTTTTCCCTCCTCTCCCACACTTTGATGAGGACAGAGCTCTTGGTAGACAATGCACATGTGATCAGACTGTGTGAAAGTGGTGTCTTGATAAATTATAGCTGCCATAGCTGAGCTTATCTGAAGTTTTTTATTCAAGGCGTTTTCTTAACAAGGCTTCCCACCAAGATCTTGGCTCACAAATCTTTATTCTCTGCCCTGCCTGAAGCAGAGAGATCGAGTTTGCCTTCTCAGCACAGCCCTGAGAACGAGAATTGCAGTTCCTCTGATATCATCTCGCCTGAATATTTTTTTGTCTGCTTTTAAAAGGTCAAATGTTTTTTGCTGATGTTCAGTGTGTTACGAGGTCAAATAAATGAATGCTCCTGAACTGCTTTTGCAGAAAGCTGTGTGCAGCAGATAATTCCTGTGTGTGTTCATTGCTGTGTCAGATAAATGCAGCTGTAGTATTTCCTGCTTTATTCATTGTTCTGGAGCATTGATGCTTAGCAGGTTTGGACAGAGGGGTCAGCAAATAACAAATTAAAGGATTGCTGTGATATTATTCTGGTTGGGCTTTATTTATCTCTCCACTGAGCTCTGGAGGTGCCTGTGGATACCTCCTCCAGCTGATCAGGAAAGGAAAGTTTGGCACGGCAGGATGGAAGTGGTGATTGATTATTTTGCTGATCCATGCTGAAGTGAAGGTGAGAGAGGATTGCACCATTTAATCACAGATCAAGTGTAAGGTTTAGAGACAGCTTTGATTGTCATTCAGGAATCAGGTGAAATGATTGCCAGTCCTTCCTTGTGCTTTCCTCCAAGGGAATCTGTCTCCAGACAGTGCCTTGGCATCCCAGTTGTATTTGGATCACAGATTTCAGGTTCTGGCATTTCTTAGGGCAGGGATAAAACACATCAGCTGCTCAATCAGGGCCCTGCAATTTGGGGATGGTTTTTTTATCAGCAGAAAATGAGGATTCTGCTTTGGTTTACATCTGATTTCTGCCCTCCTGCAAATTTAGGCTGCAATCCTTGAGTGCTTCTCACCTTGGACAGGAAAACAATGCTGACTAAAGCAAAACTCAGTTCTGACAAAATTCTGGTGCACACAGAGAACTGGGGCAGGTAAAGACTGATTTATCTTCCTTCTCTGATTAGTGTAAAAGGCAAATCATGCTGAAATCCAGAGCTGCAGCTGTGGAGCAACCAGTGCCCAGGTAAATTCCTGGCAAAACCCAATTGGGACTGGACAAGAGAGATGTGAGTTCCTCACAAGCTGGGAAATGAACCCTTCTGTGTCAGGATGGTCCTGCTTAGCTGTGGCTGTAACTTTAATTGGAAAAGGTTAATCTGATCAGTTGATATTTGCAAAAAGCTTCAGGGATGAGCACTGCTGTGGAAGTGCTGACTGTTATGATCATGATGGATATGCTTTATCAGCAGTTTGCCTGATGAGCAAGATGCTTTTTTTTTTCCCCATTTGACTGTGAGGGAGCTGTCTCCTGGAGAGCAGAAGAAAAATATTTCAGAAAAAAAAGGGAAAAAGTGGGTATCCTGTTGTTTTATTGGATTCTGCCTCCTGTTGAGCAGTGTGTGTGCTCATGGTCCCTGTGGTACCAGACAGAGGGAGAGGGACCATTTACAGGAGCAGAGAGTGACAGGATTTGGGGGAAGTATCACCAAAAAACCCTTCCATGTGAGGATGGGGAGGCCTGGCACAGGGTGGCCCATCCCTGGAAGTGTCCAAGGCCAGGCTGGACAGAGCTCTGAACACCCTGGGACAGTGGAAGATATCCCTGCCCATGGCTTGGACACCTTCAATCTGCTTTGTCAACCATGACAAGGCTTGGGGAAGGTGTTGAAGGTAGAGTTTTGTGGATGCCTAAGGTGTTATTCCTTGTTTTCTTTATTTTGGGAGTGGATGGTGGTGCTGGGAAGCTTGGTGTTGTTCCATGTTTGACACACAAAGTGCAGGCTCAGAAACTGAGCAGAATCACATGTTTTCTGGAAAGGAAAATCCTCCTGGGAGGAGCAGCCAGAGTTCATGATTAATTTGCAGAGCGTGCATGCACACCATGGATCCGGGAGGGAGGGGAGCTGCATCCTTTCTGCTTTTCCATCCTCAAAAGGAACACTTGTAGCTGGTAAAGACTTTTATAGGTGTGGGATCTGAAAACTCCATTTCTGTCAACAAAAAAGAGACCCAGACTTGAGCTGCCTTGCAGGTGCTGTCAGATGATGTTGGAGTGTAAAATGGTGTTTCCATCCTGAACAGGGTTTTTAACTGTGTCTCTTGCTATCAGGAGTAGTCTGCAGAGGCTGTGCCTTGCTTTGGCTGCTGTCAGATGTTCAGATAAAAAAAAATAAAATACTAGAGTGCAGTTTATAGAATAGCTTCTACCCACAGAGCTTGCAGGGAGCTATAAAGGAGAGCGTAATGAAGGAATCCTGCATTTCCCATGTGGAAAGTAGGGCAGAATGAAGAGAAAAACTGATTTGGTGACTCATGGCCTTAGCTGGTGGCTCAGAAAACCCAGATCCAGCTCTCCTCTTTCCTGTGGGCTTCTGGGGTGTCACAGCAGTGAGTCACACAGGGGACAGCAGGGCTGGCTCTGCTCCCCACTTTCTCCCTGGCTGACAGAGTTCCCCAGAGGGGTTTGGGAGACCAGCCTTGATGGGAATCATCCTCACACCTCTGCAGTCATTTCCAGAGCTGGAGGAATGAGTGGAGATAGCAGCAGCAGGGAGGTGTGAGGGCAGCCAGCAAGTGAAAAAAATATCTGTGCTCCTGATCGAATCCCCAGGCATCACTCCTGTCTCCTGTTCCTAAATCCAACCCTAAATGCCCCCACGGGCCGGGACAGCGCTGTCACCTCTGCAGCTGAGCCTTGTGTGTGTTTTCCACCGCAGGTTTCTGTGAACTCCCCTGCTTCCCCTGCCCAGATCTCTTCGTGTGGAGCATCAGCAGCGTGTGGAGCCTGCCCCACACACCCCTCCCCTGCCAAACCACGGCCTTTACCTGCGTGTTCCGGTGTTTCCCGTGCGACCCGTCCTGCGGGAGCGCCTCCTGGGCCACCCCCGACTTCAGCCAGCGCTCCGTGGCTCCAATGGTGAAGATGACAAGGTCCAAGACTTTCCAGGCATATCTGCCTTCGTGCCACAGGACCTACAGCTGCATTCACTGCAGGGCTCACCTGGCCAACCACGATGAGCTCATTTCCAAGGTAGGTGCTCCCTGGAGCAGACGGTTCCCTCAGGGTGAGCATCAGTGGCTGTGGAAGTGCTTGGCCTTATCCAGCTGCCTTTTCCCTTGGAAAATGAGCTCTCAGCCCAAAGGATCTATTTGTGAGCTGCTGGTTTTGTTTGAACTGCTTAGGGTCTTCAGCATCCTCACAGTACCTCACATCCTGATCTCTTCACTCTCTTGACCGGGGAATGGCTGGAGCTGAGTCAGGGGAGGTTTAGTTGGAAATCAGGAAAAGGTTTTCACCCCGAGGGTGGTTGAGCACTGGAAAGAGGCTCCCCAGGGTTTGGTCACAGCACCAAGACTGTCTGAATTCAAGAAGCATTTGGACAAAGCTCTCGGGCACAGGGTGGGATTGTTGGGGTATCCTGTGCTGGAGGCAGACTCGGTGGTCCTGATGAGTCCCTTCCAACTCTTGAGGGGTGTTGGGATAAGCTAAATTAAAAGCTCTCACAGCCGGTGAGTGTTTTGATGCAGAAGGAGCAGGCCAGTAAGAGGAGCTTGTTCTGAAGTGGGGAAGACTAAACTTTCCCAGTGTCTGCTGGAGCCTGCAGTGCCTGGCTGTGGTCAGGCATCGAGTTCCCAGGTCTCGGCTGCCTTGGAATAACTATTCCGTAAAGTTTATTCAGCTTATAAAATCTGTGTTCAGAAAAAACAGGCACAGCCAGAGATTTATGAGCTGAGCTGAGTGGAAATGGTGCTGTGAGCTCTGTGTGTGCAGATTGAATAGTTCAGCTGCTTGGAGCAGCCTGGGATCACCAGGGGCAGAGGAGCTGTGCCCCATGGAGAGGGGTTGGAAATGGAAGTGTGGCAGCATCTGTGCCCTGGAGGTGAAATTGCTTCACCTTTTGGGCCAGCTGGGTGACTCCAGGCTCCTGTGCCCAGTTGAGATGGGGCAGTGACTTCCTGGATTTTTATTTGGGACACAGAAGGTGCTTTACAGGCTGAGGAAAGATGCTTGGTTTACTTGCTCTTTTTACAGTAGATTACAGTCTGTGCTCTGCTTTTGTTTCTTGACACAGCTGGTCTCCAGCCAGGGAAAAACAAGGCTGTGCATTCCCAGTGCTTTCACCTTTGATGCTTCCTTCCCCTCCTTGTTCCATGTCCATGCTCCAATGCAGCCAGCTTTGCAGGTTAAGTAGCTTCCAGCAGGGCAATGCCAGTGCTGCCAACTGCTTGGAATTTGAGTTTCTAGCCCAAGGCAGGCAGAAACTGCCCAGGAATGCTGACTGCTAAAATATGGACAGGAGAGGGAAAGGAGGGAAGCACAATGTGGCTTCTGGAAATGTTAACTCCAGTGTTCTCTGGGATCTGCTCCTTCTAAAAGTTCATTCTAGACCACGGTGTAAATTAATAGTTGGGACCACATCGCTGGTGCAGCCACTGGCAGGTCATGGAATTTGAATGCAAAGGGTTTGGGGTTTCAGGGTTTTGTTTCTCAGGGTTGTAAACATGAATAAAAACACATTCTTTGTATAATTGGGAACCTTATAAAAGTAGTTGTGCAATCGTGGCTTGTACAAGTGGCTGTTGGACAGAGCAGAAGGGCAGTCCCTGCCTCAAGGGGCTTCCAAATGTGGAGGAACTTTCCCAGGCAAACTTAAATAGTGGCTTTTTAATCTCTTCGAGTTCAGTTTGCAGAAGGCCTCAGGGAGATGTTTCAGTTCTTTCATCACAGCCTTGTGTTCACATCCCTGAACCAGGCACTGCAGTTGTGGTGCTTTTTTTCCACATGAAAACGTGGCAGAGGAACAGGGAGGAACGAGGATGGAAAAGGGAGTGGGAGATTCTGCAGAAGCAGGAGCGTTCCTCAGGCTGTGCTGCAGCTCATCCTGAACCTGACCGTGCCCCTCAGATCCAAAAGTGACACCATCCTTAGAAACATTTCCCACAAAACAGCCTTTAGTGTAACAGCAGGGTGCTGCTGATTTGCCTCCATGAAATGAATTCCTCTGCTCATTTTGCCCCGAGCTGTGCAGAGACCACACCAGAGCTGGGCTGCTCTGCACTCCAGGAGCTTTGAGCTCCTTTGGATGCTCACAAGTTGCAGCACTGGCTCGAGCTGTTGGATGGAACAAAGCTGGAGCTGAATCCCAGGATTGTTCTGTGTCAGTCCATACTTTCATTGCCTCTCCATCTCCCAAGTTTCCCTTCCCAGCCCTTCAGCACCAGTGTTTAAGTTAACTCTGGCTTCAAAGTGTTTTTGCCAGCACCAGGTATCCAAAACTCTTTGACAAATATGCCTTGGCAGGACAGTTTTTGCTCCCTTCTCTACTTCAGGAAAACCTTGTGCTTTAAAAGGTGTAGAAAGCTTCTCAATAAACCATTGCTATTTAAAGAAAACAATCGATGCTGAGGCTTTTAAGAAAATCCAAAGCTGTTACATGAAGCCGGTTACCAAAATGTTGCTTACTTGGCCTTTTATCTCCTGCAGCCTCAGGGAGAAAGTGGTTTAGTGGGTCTGATTTTGTAACAAGATCTAAATTGTAGGTTGGACTGTCTGGCCAAGAAAGGCCTTATTGACTTAGGAAATATTAAGGTGATCAGATAAATTGGGTGGAGTGAGTAGTTTTCCTTTCTGTGTTCCTTTGGTGTCTGGCTTAGCATGAGTGGAGGTTCTTGTTCCCTTGGAGCAATGCATCATTTAAAAGGCTGTGCCAAATTTAGTACATACTCTTGTTTCACTGCTTTTTCCAGTGCCTAAGTGGGCTGAGACTTTGGGAACTCAAACCCTGCCCTGCAACAGATTCTTGTGTGACCTTGAAGAAGTCACTGGATGTCTTTTGTTCCTCCTTTTCCCCACCTGAAATGCTGCTGCTTCGTCCAGTCTGCTTGGAAGATTTTGGAGCAGGTCCTGTCTGCTCCTCCAAATTAGTACAGGGTGTCCCAATCCTCTTTGATTTTGATGTGAAAACAAAATCACCGTGCCAGACAACTGTACTTAAAAAAGCATATCTCAATGCCAAAAAAATAAGTGAAAAGTACTTCTTGTTACAGGCACGACATCCCATGGCTTTTAGAATGTTTAAGAAAAATATATATTCCATAATCAATGTCTCCAGGAAGGAGGCACAGGAGGTTTTTTTTTTTGACAGATGTGCCTTTTACATCATTTTCTAGTGGGGCCTGAGGGGAACAGCCAACAAAATAGACATTTAACAAGGTAAAGTTGAACAAATTTCTCAAACTGGCAGGGGTGGTGCTGATTTCTACCTACTCTGAGCTATTCCAACTCTTTCTGTTGGAATCCACATGCCCTTAAAGGAAGATGGGAACAAGAGCAGAAAGATCCAGGCCAAAGATGCCACTTGAGTGTCTTGGGTGCTGATTTTTTTTTTTGTGCTATGTGAGCAGTAATTCAGCAGAAATGTCCCTGATTATGGAAATATGTAGAGAATGTCTTGTGGGCGTCCTGCAGTTTCTTTTTTTTCCGTGAATTACTGTGATCCAACTGCTAAACATTACTCAGTGATGGATCCTCTGAAGTTAGCCCGAGGCTTGCCGGGGAAGTTTAATGTTTTCCTTTGATGTCTGCATGGAACCTCAGCTGAACATGAATGGGAAATTCTTCAGCACAAAAGGCTGCAGCTCCTCCAGCGCTGAGAATTTAGGAAAAATCGAGCCACTCCTGTGTGCCTGAGACTCTCATTTGGGGCCGGGTTGTTAATGAGGGAGCACTTAGGAGCTCTTTTTGATCTTCTCAGTCGGGAGTTGGGAGGTTGATCAGGAAAATTCCCTCCCAATCCTTGTGGCCTCTCTCTTTGCTGGCTGCTGGAGCCTGAGCCTGGTGCTTCAGCAGCTCTTGGTGAGATTTATGGCTCGCCGAAAGCAGCAAACTTTGCTCCATGTTGCATCTGGAGGATCTGAAAAGGATTTTGAGGCTTTGGTGCTTCTGTGGGTGAATTCAGCTGCTTGGCAGCATTTGGTGCACCACATCCAGGTGAAAGGAGCAGCAGTTGTTGGGTTTTTTGGTTTGGCTCTCTGCTTTTCTTTCCTTTTTCTTTCTTTCACGTGGACAAGGCAGTGTTTGATGTTCTTTACTTCTCAGGAAGCAGCTGATATTTGTAGTTCAGTTCACTTTGGAGATGTGAAGTTATTTGCTGGGTGGGGGCAACATGCACGCAAGGTAGAACAATAAATTTAAAATTACAACGTGGCAATCTTTAACCTAATGGAAAAAGTGTCTGATGAAAATCCTGCATTTCCATCACAGGAAAAAC
Source organism: Brachypodius melanocephalos (assembly GCA_013398615.1). Classification (NCBI taxonomy): domain Eukaryota; kingdom Metazoa; phylum Chordata; class Aves; order Passeriformes; family Pycnonotidae; genus Brachypodius; species Brachypodius melanocephalos. The sequence goes on along the minus strand of VZSR01002145.1, from coordinate 2,625,638 downwards.
TAGTGAGGTGAGATGGGTATTCCCTTCCCAAGGGTGAAGTTCTTATTTTTCATTCCACAGGTTTTATTCTTGCTTTAAAGTAGATCACGTTCCTTCCCAAATATGAATTGAAGTTCCCAGCTCCACAGTAATGAACTCTTAAGGTCAGGAGGAGCCATCACATCATCACACCTGACCTCCTCTGGGGCATGGGCCAGTGGGTTTCACCAGGATTGCAGCAATTCTTGCAGGAAAAGCATTTAGTCTCCATTTGAAGGCTTCAAGAGGGGAAATTCACTGCTCCCTTAGGTCATTTTTTTTTTCCCAGTGGTTAATCATCCTTACTATTAAAAATCAGAGACTTTGAATTTGATTTGTCTGACTTGTGCTTCCCATCATTGGCCATTATTTTATTTCTTTTGCTAATAAAATACATCTCCTGTCCCTTCTCTCCTCCTTAGAAAAGGTCTGCAGGAACCAAAGTCACTCTGGATCACTTTTTAGACAGAATAAACAGATTCAGCTCTGTCACGGTGCAATCTGATATTTTTTCCAGTTTCACCTAATTTTTGCTGTTCTCTTCTACATTCTTAGCATTTTAATACCTTTTTGAGGGATGGAAACAGAGCTGCTCTCACTGCTGCAGCCTCAGACTCTGCAGCAGCATCTTTTCAGCTCACGCATCTCATAATTGTATCGGTCTCACTGGCTCAGCACTGCACAGAAATCTTCTGTTCATTTATTTGCTCCGAGCTCTTCATGCACCAGATTTATCAATTTCGTGCACATTTCTAGAAGCTGTCCACAGTAGCTTTTGGATCCTGCTCTCCAGTTCTTGTTCCCTGATGAATTTGCCACTTCCAGGCATTATTCAGAGCTCGCTCTTAATTGCGAGGATCGGAGTTCAAGCAGTAAGTGATAAACAGCAAAGCAGCTCCGGGAAAAGTCATTAAAGAGTTTTTTTAGCTCCCCATTTCTCCGCTGCGAACGTGATGGGGGAAGGCACCTTGTGATTCTTGGCTTCCATGGAGTTTAAAATTCAATGCAGGTCGGGAGGGTTTGGGTGTTCAGGAGAACAATTGTGTTATCAAAACTCTTCAGTGGCTCTTTTCCTCCAGCAGGAGATGCAGCCTCCATTCGCCTTTTCCAACCAAATCCATCCCCAGAACCCTTTCCAGGGAGCCAAGAGGCTCTGAGGTTGTTATTTGAGCCCTTCAGCTCCGTGTTTGGGAGAGAATAAACAAACAACCGCTGCCCTTTGCGAGGAAACGTCAGGATGTGAAATCCGAGCCGGGTAATGAGAATTTGTGGTGCCCGTTCCATAATGCAGCCACCTAAATTAGATCCTTCTGGCCCGTGGAATTGCTTCCTCTGGGATTTACCCTACAAGTGTTCCCTCAAATCCTCCTGTCCATTATGGGATTGAAGAGAGTCGGGATCAGGTTGTTTTATTTCGTCAGGATATGGTTGTTTAATAGAACAAGCCCGAGGTAATTTGTACCTCCTTGCATAATTGTGTTTATACAGCAATTAACTGCTGGGTGATTTTTAAAATATTTCATTCTGTTCCAGGAAAAAAAAAAAAAAAAAAAGAAGGAAAAAGGTAATAAATCACAAAGAGTTTAGAATTCCCTGTCAAGGAGGAGGAACAGGGTAAAAATGGATTTTTCTAATCCATCACTTTCTTCAGGGAAACAGCTCTGCTTTCATCTGCTGCTTCCTCTGCCTTAGAATTGATGACCTGGGCATAAATAAAATATTGTTCCCATTTATTATCCAGGGAGCTGCCAGGGATGAAGGACAGTTGAATCATCAGGGTTTTTGCTGCAACTGCTGCAAATCCTGAACAACTGGAGCTGGTGAGGTCCCAGCCCTCCCTGGAGTTTCAGCAGTTGGAAAAGGAGAGAATTCCAGCAGAATGCAGGGCTTGCTCCTGGGAGGAGCTGCCCCGGGAATTTCTCTTGCAGGTGTGTGGTTTTAATCTGATTTATCCTTGTAAGAGCATCCCAGGAACAACCCAGAGCTCTGCTTTAATCTGTAATTTAATCACACAAAAATATGGGGGCGATGCAGGGGGGCTTTTCCCACCTGCTACCTTTGGGGAGAGAAGAGTTTCTGAGGATAATTTCTATTTTAGAGTAGCAGGAAATGCTGTCTGAGGGCTTCACATTTGTTTTAGGGGAGCTGTAGTGTCTGGCAGCCAGCAGCACATCCCTGCAGGAGTTTGTGCCCTGCAGTTTTCCTCATCCTTGGAATGGGCAAGGATTGGAGCTCAGGCAGGCAGGGAAACTCCACCCACAGTCTCCTCTCTTCAAATGCAGAATTGCATTATATTAATGTTGGATTTCCACCGTGCTTCGTGATACTCCAGCATTTTTTGGGGGAATCTTGGAAAATGAGGATTTTTCTTGGCTCCAGCGCCCAGAAATGTGAGAGGATGAGAGAATCTCCCGTTGAAAACCAAACTAAACTGGATTAAAAAAAAAAAAAAAAAGTCCTTATTGAAAAAAAAAAATAATGGACCATTCCTTAAATTTGCCTGAGGATTTTAGGGATCAGGGGGTTGTTTTATGGCACTGGAACACTGGGATTTCAGAGCTGTTAGGATAAGTAGCAATAATTAAGGTAGAAACTGAGGGTGGATACCTGGAGTTGGGAGATTTCCAGTGATCCCTTTCAGCAGTGAATCCATGGAAAAAAAAAAAAAAAAAGAATTAATCTGATTCCAGCTCAGCTCTGAGGACACACCCTCAGAGCAATAAAATAAATTTCAGCACCAAACCTCTTTCGACGAGACACAAATATTGGGAATTTAGGCGCTGGCTTAATAAATGAATGAAAATTTTAATAAATGATGAGATTCTCAGCCGTGAGGTGACTTCATCTCCCTGCAGTGGATCTTCCCCAGGGACACAGGAGAGCTGGAGCCCTGGACAGATCTGCTTTTGCTGAGAAGCAGCTCTGCCCTCAGTGTCAGCATTGCTGCTATTATGGGCTGCATTGATGGCAAACAGAGCTCCACTGATACGTGGACACTCGCTATTATGCTGCTAATTAAATAACTTGTTGCATTAGCAGTTTCCATCTTCCATCCCAGCTCTGTGTTTATCTCCAAAACCCATGCTGCAGCAATAATTAATGTGGAAATAAAGGGCTTTATTCTCCCCCTGCCACTGCTTTTTAAAATGACTGGGGTTGTTGCAAGGAAAACAGCAGCACTCAAAAGTGGGGGGATAAAACCCACAGCAAAAATGACATTTTTCATCCCTGTCTGAACAGAAAGGGCTTCATTGTCACTTTCTGTGGTTTTGCACAGTAAATAACAAAATTCTCTCCGTGTTGCCCTTGTGCATTCCAAGTACAAACAGTGCCTGAAGTGCCAGAGGTGCCAAACTCATCCCAGCTCTGGGAATGAGGCCATGGAAGTGCAGGGATCAGATCAGACCAGATCCCCTGGGATTCACCATCACACACATCTCTCCTCCCTGCCTGGGCTGCAGAGGGCAGGGATCTGCCTCCCAAAGCTGCTCTGCTTTGCTCTGCCCCTAAATAAATTGGAGTAATTGCTTTTAAAAGTAAACACTCCATCTGTTCCTTCTCCCCACAGTATTTCCATCCTTTTTCATCTTCAAGGCAAATTTTGAAGCAGAACAGCAGCAGCAACCAGAGACTGTGGAAATCACAAGAGAAGCCCCCAAAACATTGTGAAGTTTTATAGAAGTAATAAATCTGAAGTAATTTTTTTTTTTTAATTTGCCCTCAGTAGTTTGAGCCCTTAGCATCTGCATTTTGAAATTTCACTTTGAAGTCTGTGAGCTGGAAATCCATTGAAAAAATAAATAAGAACAGAGGCCAGGAGCTCAGGGCTTGTGATAACACGAGGAAAATTCAGTGTTGTGATTGAAGTGAGTCAGGACAGCCTGGCAGGCACGTGAGGGACAAGGAGGCAGAGCAGTTTGCAACTATTTTGTGAATTTTGACGTTTTTTATAGAGTTTGGCTCAGGATTTAGCTCAGCAGAGCAACGTGTTAATCTGTGTTAGGAATCCAAGTGCTCGAGGAAAAAACCACCCCCTCGAATTTAGGCAATTTGTATTTCCCTGAGTGCAGCTCTTCATTAATTGCAGAGCCTCAGAAGAGATTCTCTTTCTCCCTTCTGCAACTGCAAAATAAAATTTCCCCTCTGAGGTATGGATTAATAACTGGGAATGTGCCCCTGGATCCTGACCCATTTAAATCCCTTCCTGAAGCCCCACTTGCCCGTTGGTTTTCCATCTTCCTGGGCAGCAGTGACATCCTGGATAATGCTGGATGTCCACTGTGCTTCATGATATTCCAGCATTTTTTGGGAATCTTGTGAAAATGAGGATTTTTCCTTGGCTCCAGCGCCCAGAAACGTGAGAGGATGAGAGAATCTCCCTTTGAAAACCAAACCAAGCTGGACCAGAAAAATCCTTATTGAAAAAAAAAAAAAAGTTAAATGAACCATTCCTTAAATTTGCCTGAGGGTTTTAGGGATCAGGAAGTTGTTGTATGGCACTGGAAGGACTGGGATTTCAGAGCACAAGGATTCTTGTAGGTTGGAGTAGGGCTGGATCAACACCTGGGAGGCAGAATAAAAAATTGAAGTGATACTCCCATCAGAATGGAACCAGACAAAAGGCTTTTCATCTGTGCACCTTCCTGCTCACAGGCTGCATAACCTGAGCCACAAAATCTGGGGCTGTTCAGAGCATGGAATGCAGCAGATCCTGGTTATTCCCTGTGTTCTTGCACAGCAACATAAACTGCAGGGGAATAAAAGCCGTGCTGAATTAATTGAATTATTTCAGAGATGAGTTTGGTCCACTAATTCCGTATCGACTTTGGGCTTTAAATAGCGTTAAGGACCCGTGGTAAAACTCAATTAAAACTCAGGAATGCAGCTGGAGCGGGGTAAGGTCACATCTGTGCACGAGGTGGAATAATGGAACCCGTTCCCTTGACGTGGCTCCGTGTCTGGTGTGATGGGAGCAAAATTGGATCTGTTTAATCTGATCACGGATTGAGGGAGAGCAAGGTGGAATGAATGAACCCTGAGGAGCTCTCTGCACCTACAGGGACCAAGCAATTGAACCCCTGCTCCCTTGGGAAATGCTGGAGGGTTGGAATGGCTGGTGCTGGCCAGGGCAGAGCCTGGAATCTGCAGCAGGAATTGGCACAGTTGTGATTTTCCAGTTTTCTCCCCGCTGCTCAGGAGCCATCGTACACCTGGTGCTGTTACAGGTAGTGCTTCCTCTTAAACACATCCCAGGGCTCATCTTTTAAATCAAATTAAATCAAATCAGGCTTGAAGGCCGGGTTTTGTTTGGGATGTTGGAAAGCAGCAGGTAGGAATTGGGATTAAGTGCATGAGCACAAGGAAACCTGGGCTTTGGGGCATATCTTGGCACTCAGGTTATATTGACACCACTTTTTATCTTCTTTAAAGGTCTCCTCTCCCTGTCCAAGCTGTATTTTATCAGGACATCTTGGATGCTTCAGGGTTAAATCAGCAGTGGGAATAGATAAATCTGGTGTGCTGTGGCTGTAGTTACTCAGACCCAAAAGCTGGGAAATCAATGATCCCAGATCCCTCTTGTGTGGATTTCTCAGGCACAGATTCAGTGCCCAAGGGTTTGAACCATCCCTTCTCTCACTGCACCTGTGGGGATATGACAGGGAACGTGTCCTTTTTGGAAAATTCTGCTTCCTGTGCTCCTGGGGCTCCTCCTCTCCAGGATGGCTCTGGGCCCTCAGCTCCATTTGCATCCCTGCAGTGGGAATTATTTCAGGAGCAGAGCCTGAAGGGGGGCACACGCTGTGTCCTTTCCCTCTTGGACCTCTTTGGGAGCAGTTGCCTTTTCATTTCTGTTTTATTGGATTGTTAAAAGGCTGCCAGCTGGATGTAGGTACATGGGGGTTTTTCTCTGCTGCAGTCTGCAGGGAGCAAGCACCACTCTGGAGCCATTTAGCCCTGGCAACTGCTTCCTCTTTTTCCAGATGATTCCAGCAGCTCTTTTTGTGTTTGACCCAGTGTCAAACAGCATCACAAAGACTTGGGGCATTAATCCTGTCGTGTGTTCAGAGGGTGGAACTGCTGAGTGGGCTGTGCTGTGAATGAGGAGCTGGAGGTGCAGCAGAGTTGTCAGAGTTTGTGCCTTTCCCTGGCATCACCGATGGAATGTCAGGATTCCCTCCTGTGTCTCCAGCAGTCAGCAGAGAGGAGAATGTGCCAGAAAAAAAGGTCTGGAGGTGGAACAGGTGGAGAGGCAGAGCCCTTCCCTGCACCGAGCCCTGGGATCAGCACTTGGGGCTGAGAGCAGAATGTAACAAATGGATTGACCCAAACAGCTCCCGAGGTCGTGGCTGCTGAGTAGAGCAGGATTCGTGGTGCTGAGGGCTGGGCCCGTGCCAGGGGCACCCAAAGGAGCTGGATGTGGGTGCAGGTCCTGCTGGCTGCTGCAGCAGGGCTGGTTCAGCAGCATCAGTGAAAGCCTCAGTGCCTGTGTGCAGGCTCAGGCTCTCCCAGAGCTGCAGTTCTGCACTCTGCCTCTCTGCCAGCACATTCAGAGAGCTCCCCACTCCCCAGGGCTCGTGTCTGCCCCACACTGGGACCACCAAGCACTCCTGGGATTGTCCTTTAACCCCCTAGCAGGGTAAAGAGGGAAAAGCCATTTCCCTCATACCCACCCCCTGCAGAACATCTGCTTTTGAAAGCAGCGATTTCACAGCTCTAATTTGGGATCAGCACAGCTGAGGGGCCACAAGGAGTGGCTGCAGATTGGGTGGCAGGAGCTTCTTAAACCAGAGCAGCTGCCAAAAACATCTTAACGTGGAGCTTGTGCCGTGAGGAGAGAGAGGATCCGCTCCAAAGTGCTGACTTCCCACCTGGATACTCCAGCCAGCATCCCTGGGGCCCTGCAGCTTTTGGGTGCCTCTCTCCTGAGCACCCAGGGGTGGGGAGGGTTCCTGAGCTGAGTGCCAGGAGGATGAGCTGTTGTGCATCTCCAAGCCCAACAGCTCGAGTTGATTTTTGAGAGGGCTCAGACAGGATGGGGAAGGGAGGGTTCTGTTCTGGCACATCCAGATGTGTTTCCAGCCAGACCCTGAGCATCAGCAGTGCAGGGAAAAATATGTGCTTGGGCTTCCAGTAGGAAACAGCAACAGAGAGATCCTTTCCATTTCTTTCAGCTGGGGAGTGATGCCAGGAGCTGTTCTTTCAGAGAGTCTGGATTTCTGTGGGAAGGGGGATTGAGATGCACCTTTGGATGTATAACAGGAAAATCTGCACAGAGAAAATGCAGAGCGCAGAAAGTAGGTCTGGCTGCTGGCTGTCACTTCAGTGCAAATCAAGTGTGTTGTGGAATTCTTTACGTGTCTCTTGAAAAAAAACAAACAAAACAGTGAAAACAAACACAAGAGCATCTGCTTGTGTATAAATATACCTGTTTTGGGGTGGTTTTTTTTGATTTTGTAGTTCCCATTACAGCATATGCCAATTTTTCTGGCGTGCCAGAGGAGCAGGAACATCTCCAAGAAAAGCTCAGGTTACAACACCCAGATAAAAGCTGCCTGTGCCACCTTTATTTTATAAAGATACTGCCAGCTTAGTCTTGCAGAGGCAAATGCACTGAGGAACTTGTGGTTACAGACTTCTCTCTCTTTTTTTAATATGTTTTGCCAAATCCTTTGCTGGCTGGAGGGTGACTATTGAGACAGCACTGAAAGCTGAGCAGTGGTTTGTTGAAAACTTCTGCTTGGGCAGGGGATAAATAATGGGATTTTTTTTTTTTTTTCCCCCAGTGGCCACCCTTAGATACCCTCAAGCCCTGGTTTGAGCTGGGAGGAAGGGCAGGCACCTCTGGAAGGATGCTGCAGTCCCTGGGAATGGAACAATGTCCAGTGAGCCCCAGCACAGCTGATGGGACTGGGCTTGTTGTTTATTAAAGACAGACCTTTGTACAGCAGGAACAGAAAATCCTATTTCTGTACCCATAAAAACTCCGCTCCCAGAGTTGCTGTTGTTGGCAAACTCAGTCTCTTTGGTGTTTACAGAGGAGTATTCACTGGGAAGGACTGGATGGTGAGAAAGCTTCATCTGCTTTCATTTTGCTCTGGTGGCACACATGTTGGACTCCGTGTTTCATCCCTGAACCCTTCCCACGGCATCCCAGTCCTGCAGCAGGGACAGGCAGTGCCCTCCTGTTTCTGCAGCCAGGTGTGCCTTGGCCCCTCCTTTCTGAGCAGGGAATCATCATTTGTGTTCCCATTTTCCCCTCCCCAGGCCCCTGGGATGGTGCAGGGTGTGTTTGGGAGCAGCCAGGCTGCTTTGGTGTGGGCTGTGACAGAGCTGGAGTGCTGCAGAAGGATTAAAAGGAGCTTCTCTAATAAATGCAATTACACAAACATGCTCTAGCCCTGTGTCCTATTTAATTCCTCCCCAAGAAAATTCCTCAGGGCACTGCTTTTGTGGGAGTCAAAGAGATATCCCAGTGCCTCAGGCATCCTCTGGATCCACAGTGGCTCTCTGTGCCCTGGGTGGCAACTAATATTGGGCTTCAGATTCCTCTGAAGAGCAGTCATCCCTCCAGGAGCCTGGGATTCTGTGCCAGGCAGGGATTTTGTAGCTGGCAGAGCCCTTGCTGCCCTGCAGACCTCACAGGCAGCTGGCACTGCTGCCTCTGGCTCCCTGCCCTGGTGCCCCGTGGCATTTTTGCCCTCTGAGGTGCCTGTGCTCTGTGGAAAATGATCCTTTGGCAATTTGGGATCTTCCCAAGGAAGCTGGCAGGGCTTTGAGTGCAGGAGTTGGGCAGGTGCAGGAGGGCACAAGCCAGGGAGGGCTGGGACACCCCAGAGATTGTTTTATGTGATGTGGGGTTGTTCTTAAGCAAAGAAATCACCATTGTTAGAGGGCCTGGAGGTAAAACACCAATGTTTCTCTTTTCCCCTCAAAACTCTGCTTTTCCCTTCTCTTTTAAGAGTTTTTGGTCTGAAATCAGCTGAGGTTTTAAGAAAACCACTAAGCATTGCAAGGTTCCTGGTGAGGTGCAAATAAAGGATTCAATGGTCCAGAAAAGCTGCTTTTTTTGACTTTCCCAGCCCCTGCCCCTGGGTGCAGACATTCCCTGAAGTGTCCCCCAAGGTAACCAGTGTACAGACAGCTCAGCTCTTCCTCACAAGCCCCAAATGTTTAATTCAGTGTGCGCCTGTCAAAGTGCATTAAAAATTCAGGTGGCACTTGGTGCCTGTCAGGCAGGCACTGCCACAGGGTGATGCCACAGCCATGGCACCCTGGGATCTGCCTGCAGTGTCCTGATCCCCCAAAACTCTGCCTTTCCATGGTGCTGCTCCCACATCCTGAGGAAATGTGGGGCAGAGAGGATGTGCCTGGATTATCTGGAGGTCTGTTGTCCTTGTTCATCTCCATCTCCTGCTGGGATTAGCCCCAGTCCTGAAGATCTCCCAGTGGGAATATGAGCCTTGCACACACCTCAAGGCTTTTTGTGCAATCACTGGATTTGTGTTTGTGTGCACAGCTCCTGGCACGGGCACATCCCAATCCCTCAGCTTGGCTCAGCCTCTGGCTGTGCAATTCCCAAGGCAAATCCATATGCAAAGTGCAGTTTGAAAAGAGATTCTGACCAGGTTTTGGCAGCCTTCAGGTGAGGCTGAGGAGTGGTGTGTGGTTCATCAACACCAAAAGGGTGAAAAAAGAGATTTTGCAGGGACATGAGAGAGAAAACCCAGCTCTGGAGCAGCACGTTGGGCTTGTGTAAAAACCCTGGGAATTCCAGGTGTGTCCTGTGAAAAGGGCAGGTGTTGGAGCTGGAGAACAGTTGCCTTTTCCTCTCAAAAAGCCAACTGAGCTTTGTTTTCTTGCCTTCCAGTCCTTCCAAGGCAGCCAGGGACGAGCGTACCTCTTCAACTCCGTGTGAGTACCCTGCGCACACCGCGTCGCTTGGGGAGGATCTAACAAAACCCTCCTGAGAAAGGAAAAATAACCCATAGATCCCTTCAAAAAACATTGCCTGGGATGTGGGAGCTTCCTGAAAATGGTTGGAGGAAGAGGCAGAAATAGCCCCTGATTCATATTTGAGGCGTGTTGAGGTTTCAGATAAGGAAAAGGTGATTTTTTTTTCGTCATCAGGCTGAGAAATCAGAGCTAATGGCTGAGTCATTCTCCTCTCCCAGGATGCAGCTGGACCAAAGAGCCAGAGTTTTGTAAATGTGGAGATGGATGATACCTAAATATGCACTTCATAAAAACTAAGTGTGATATTCCCAGTGACTGGAGGTAGTTTTGGGGAGGTCACTGCTGGTGACCGCTGATTTCAGTCACATTTTTCAATTTTCCATTTGGGAAAGTAAAAGTACCATTTTAGCAATTTGAGAAGGAAAACCTTTCTCAAATGCCTAATTAGCACAAGTGACTAGAGTGTTATTAATCTCCTGTTCAGAGCTCTCATTGAGTTTTTTAGTTGCATAAAAAACCCCATTTTACCTTTTTTTCATTCTGCTCTGGAACTGCGAGACAGAGCTTTGTTCTGGGGAAACTCAGAACCTCCTGCTCGTGTTTTCAAACACCGCAATGAAATCTTTGTCAGCTTTATTGGAGCATCCTGATGTGGAAAGGCACTAACGGGGAGCATCTGTGCTTTGTCCCAGAGTGAACGTGGGCTGTGGCCCTGCAGAGGAGCGGGTGTTATTAACAGGACTGCACGCCGTGGCAGATATTTACTGTGAAAACTGCAAAACCACGCTGGGCTGGAAATATGTGAGTATTGGTGTCCCTGCCTTTGCCCCTGGGCACCTTTGCTCCAGCTGAGGGGGGTGGAAAGATCATTTTGGGAGCCTAAAATACAATTTCATCTGGAACCATCTGTTTTCTTCCTGCTTTTTGTGTGTGTTGCATTTGGAAAATCAGCTTTAATGTAGAGTTTTTGAATAAGAATCTACACCTGGTTTTGGTGGGTGCCCCTCAGTGACATTTAACACAAATGAAGATAATTTCAGTCCTGTGTTTTTTCTATTCTTCTGGTAGTTGTTATCAGAAAAATAGAATGCTCCATTAATTCTGTGTCCTTCCACTGGAAATGCTGTTAAACATGAGTTTATCTGTTTGCTCTTCAAAAATTCAATTACCTTCCAATAAAATCCAATGTTACATCCTAATTTCTGCTTCTGGAGGCCCAGACCATTTTGTGCAAACGTTTTCACCAGTGTCTAAACAAATCCTAGTTTGGATCCGTGGCCTCTGGACAGAAATGCTCTTCACTAAGTCGGGTGAAAGGCTGTAAAAAGGATCAAAATCATTAAAAATGGGTGAGGTTGGAATCCATGCAGAAGCTCAGGGATATTGGCGATCCCAGAGGATTCCTGTGTGCTTGCACAGATCTGTTCAGAGTGGGATCTTCTCCTGGGACTCCATTGCCACATTAAATTCACTGTAATCCATCCCATTCCCAGTGAGAGAAGCACTCCATTTCTAACAAACTTTAATGAATTCCCAAACCACCTTGCAGAGAGCTGGGTTTTACCACCAAAGATCCCAAAATCCTGGCCCTAGGAGCAGTTACCATTGACCTACAGAAACCTGCACGTTCCTGCTGCCAGTCCCATTTTTCCGGCACGTAAAGACAGCCAGGAGCAGGATTTAAGATTCTAGAAGCATGATCTAAGATTCTGGAAGCAAGATTCCAGAATCATGATTTAGGATTCCAGAATCATGATTTAAGATTCCAGAATCACGATTTCAGATTCCAGAAGCAGGATTTCAGATTCCAGAAGCGGGATTTCAGATTCCAGAAGCAGGATTTCAGATTCTAGAGGCAGGATTTCAGATTTTTCCCCCCACACTTTTCCTGAGAGCCAACAGCAAGACCTGCAGGTGACTTTTTCTCCGTGGGCAGGGCCCAGCCTTGCAGCAGCACCCCCAGATCTGCTCCGTGACTCGATTTACATCCAAACACCACCTTGACCTCACTCTCCCTCCTCCTCTCCTTACAGGAACACGCTTTTGAAAGCAGCCAGAAGTATAAAGAAGGCAAATACATCATTGAACTAGCTCACATGATCAAGGATAATGGCTGGGATTGAGGGGGCAGAGCCCAGCCCTAGCAGCGTGTAAGAGAATGCCATCCAACCGAACATTATACCCAAGAGTGAGAGAGTGACTGAACGCTTGGTTCCATGCATTTAGAGGCTCTGCAATCCGGGAGCATCTTCACACCCTTCTCCATCTTTATTGGTGACTGGCCTCTAAATTTCTGTCTCTCTGTCTCTTTGCTTTGTATCTGTTTGTGAGTTGACCCTGGCTGCTTCTCTCTCTGTTCTGGCGTTGGCTCAGAGAATGCACCGAATGCCCGACAGCCATTCCATGTGCCCAGTGCTCGATCCAGCCTGACCTGGGCTCTCCTGGCACCTCCCCAGCTGTGGGAGGAAGACCCCGAGGTTTGGGCAGGAGGAAGACCCCGAGGTTTGGGCAGGAGAAGGTGGGAGAGGGGTGGGGGAGTGGGGAACCATCAGAAGGTGACGCTGGGCTTCTCCTTTCAGTCCTGGTAAAGCAAGGCTTGAAACCATCTCCTTGTGTAAAATGGACAGAGAAACACCTACTTGTCTAAAATGGACAAAGAAATATCTACTTGTCTAAATGGATAGAGAAATACCTACTTGTCTAAAAAAAAAAAAGGACAGAGAAATATCTCCTTGTGTAAAAGGACAGAAATTACCTCACGGCTGCGTTTTCTCTGCAAATCCATCGGTGGAGCCTCAGCCCGAGCTGGCTGAGCCCAAGGCAGAACCAGTTCCCCCACAGTCTGTGTTTTGTTTGCTATTTGTGAGCTCCTTGTTTGAGGGAAGCTGGGGAGATTCCCTGCCTCTCCTTTGTCTTGCTGGTTCAGGGTAGGGAGGCTGAACATCCCAGCAGAGCGCGGCCGTGGGGAGCATCCTCACGGCTGGACAAACCAAACCCTGACTCTGAGCCCTGCAGAGAGGAGCAGAAAACAACTTCAGGCACAAGGAGGCTGGAGCTGCAGCTTAGAAAATGTGGTGGGCTGAAAAAAGGCATGTGCAAGGCAAGGAAGAGGAAATTCCCTAGAGGAGGATGGGGACAAACAGTGACAGAGGGGACCCCCGGATTTCCTGGCCTCCCCTGAGCACCCTTGGAGGTGTTTTACCAACCTTTCACAAGTGCAAGTAGGAAAATGCTCTTACAGAACCTTTTCCTTGGATGCCAGGCTCCAGTGGGGGAGCCTGGCACAGAAATGAGGCGAGGAGGGAGCCGAGTTCCTGGGGTTGTGTTGCACAGGTGGATATTTCCAGGTATCCTCCCCAAATGGTTCCCCCTTTTCCCACTCCCAGAAGCCCACTGCGGGCACGGAGAGAATGGGAAAGAAAAACAGAAATGAAACATGTCCCCAGCACCCCTGGGATGATCCATGCCTTTGAGGGGTAGATGTGGGTGTCAAAGGGACAACGAGTCCTTCCCATTTTAATTTTTCCATGGTGATCCCTGAGCACCTTCCCAGGTGGATGGTGGGGAAGGGATGGTGTGTGTGAGAGGGGAACTGTGTTAGGCCAAAATAACCATGAGGAGCTGGCTCTGCAGCAGTCCAGCCAGTGTCTGGTGCATAACCCAGGACTACTGAGCTGAGTTTATCTCTCCCCGAGCGAGTTTTTCTTTTTGTTGGCAGAATTCTTTCAAGTAGGTTAATCCATGGGGGGGGAAATCTTTCTTAATCCAGAAGGAAAGAGTATTGTGCAGGGGGTGCTGACTCCTTATCAAACAGAAGCTTTGGAGCTCTGTTATCACTGACCCCCCACCCCTGAGAGATTCCAGGGGGCTGGGGAAGAGTCATTTGCTGTTAAATTGGCAGGAAATGTGAATGGAGACTCTCCTGAAGGATCAGGGTGGAATTCAGGCTTGGATCCTTGTGCTGAGACCCAAACCTGACCAAGCAAAGGTTGTGTTTTTCCCTCTCAAAGCTCTGTTCTTGACAGCCTTGGGGAAATGAGGTGGAGTTGGCTGGGCTCCTGCAGGGGATGGAGTTTGTGACCAACCTGTCCAGAGGTGGCTTCTGCCCTCACCCTTCTGCTCTGGCTGTGTAACAATTGCTTCAGCTTTTGGTTTGGATTGTCTCTGTTTCCATCAGCCACGTTGCCTCTGGTGACAAATGCAGTAAAAATCAAAATTCCCACAGCCCCTGCTGTCTCGTGGGCTCTGGCACTGACCTGGTGCCATTTCCCTGTCCTTTCATTGAGGATCCATGGCAATTTATTGGGTTTTAACTAGTGGGAAGTAATTCCTGTTCTTCAAAGAGCTCTTTAGTCTCCACAGAGCCTTTAAGGAGCTGGGAGAGGTGAGGGATCATCCCAAATCCTGTGAGGTTGAGAAGAGCACACAGGGCTCATGGTTTGCTGTTGGTATTTGGAGCAACTGCTGATCAAAAAGAGATAGAAAAGGCAGGGCTGTGCAGAGAACTGCTCTGAGAAACCCCAGCTCCAGGGAGCTGCCACGTGGAAATGTTTTTATCCATTCATTTGGGACAAAAAAGAGGACAGTGCCCCATCAGACCTGGCTGGTTTCTCCTGGTCACAGGTGTTGGGCTTTTAATGGCAACCAGTCCAAGCATGAGTAGGGCGAGCTCTTAATCTGCTTTTAATTGGTTTTGTCTCATCAGTCTCTGGCTGAGAGCCCTGTTGGGAAGCCAGAGTGTGGCTGTGCCTGTCCCCAGCACCCAGAGAATTCCCTGGGGAGTGGCTGTGATGTCCTGCACAGGTGGATGAGGAGAAATGGGCTTGTGCAGCTCCTGTGTGTGTTCAGTGAACAGGAGGAGCTTTAGCTGGCTGCTGATTTATTGGGAGCTGAGGGCTGGCAGGAATTTGGGATCTGTGCTGGTGGCTCCCACAGCAGCACAGGGACAGTGAGACCCTCAGAGAAAACCAAAGAACTTCCCTGCTGAGCTGAGCCAGGTGGGGCCTTTTCCCAGGAGAAGTGGAGATGTGGAAGCTGCTTCCTGAGCTTTCCATGGGCAGCATCCTGGGGAAAACACGGACAGCAGCGAGTTTTCCTCCTTTTTTTGGTGCCCAGCCTCGTGTCTGGGCAGCTGTGAGCACCCTTGAGTTTACATCCCCCCCTCTACCCCAAAGCTCAGACTTGAGTAAGTTTGAAATTGTTCTTGCTTTGGTGGATTGTCTGGTGTGAAATCCTGACCCCTGTAAGAAATAATTCAGATGATAATATATATACAAAGCAGAAAAAAAGGACCCCCAGACGTTACCTTGTGAAATATACTTTTGTAAATAATATTTAATTTTTTAAAAAAGAAATAATATATTTGGTGCTGTTTTCTCAGAGCCCCTCCCTGAGAGCACTTTTTTTTGTTGTTGTTGTTGATGATGATCCTGTTTCCTTCTGTATTTGTTGGAAAATATGTTCAAAGGGAAACAAAAATCATGATTTACGTTGTCCTCTGAAGTGGATCCGTGTTCCCTGTGGATGTGGCAGGACAGGGGGCTCCCAGCTGGCAGATTTGGTGGCTGGGTTGGGGCCAGCAGCCCCAGGGGGGATTTTTGGGCTGGGAGGGGCTGCAGGAAGGCTCCAGTTCCCCTCTCCTTTCGCTGGGTCCCTTCGTGCTCCTCCAGGAATCCCGTGGGGCTCCCCCTTTCCCTGGTTTGTGGAATCCAGGCCTGGGATTTTCTCTTGCACCAACATTGGCTGCAGTGGGGTGGATCTGGAGCTGCAGGAGTTGGGGTTGGGCAGGAGCTGCAGCCTCGGATTCACTGCTGCTGGGGCAGCAGGGATGGAGGATGGAGCTTTGAACTCGATTTTTAACCTAAACCACAAATCTTTGGATCCTGGTTTTATTTTTGAGGGGAGGGTTTTTTTTTGTTGTTATTGTCATTCTGGGTTTTTTTTTTCTTTTTTTTTTTTTAACCAGGCTGCTACATAACAAATTAGAGTAAAAGTTTACCTCTCTTGGCAGTAAAGTTCATTTCTTTTGTTCTCCTTTCTGTCTTTAATCTCCTCCCTTCTTCGATTTTATTTCATTTGGTCTCTTGTTTATCCCGAAGTGGACCAACAGCACAAACCACTGGACTGTGCTTTGCTGAGCAAGGAGCTGGTCAGGAACTGTTGCAGGTTCTTCAATTCTCTGGGTTTGGTGCACAAACTTCAAACCACAGAGGAACAGAACAAACCCTGCTGAAAAATAAAACCTGCTGTTGTCGTGATGATCAAGTGAGAATTTTCTCTGCACTTTTCTCTCTGCTCTGTGAGAGTGTGTGAATCATGCATTTCACTGCACTTCCCTGCTCTGGGAGGAGCTTCCAGGGGAAGCAGTTTTGGGATGAAGAGGGGACACCAAACACCGAGGGAAGGAGGCCTCAGTGCTCAGAAGCAATCAGGTTAGACAGTTTTTTTCTGCAGAAACCCTGGTGAAAAAGAACAAGCAGAAGAGGGAAAACAAAATCATCTTGAATACAGAAAAAAAAATATAAAAATAAATAAAAAATCAATATATTTAAATGCAAGCAGAATGGCATTGTGTAAGGTACAACCACAAGTAAGCTGTTCTCATCGTTACAACTGTGTGTATCCTTTGTTTTGTTCTTCCTAAGGAAATGGGAATGCTTTCCCCACTGACAAAACTAAGGACAATATTTCCAATACCAGCCTGTCTATGGATGCTCTTGTGTTTACAAATTGTGTATACTTTTATTTCTTTGACCTTATTTTAATTTTTTTTTTTTTGCATATTCTTTCAGGTCATTTGCTTCAGTCATAAATGCAATTGTTTGTTTTCCAATAATTGGTTTTCACCTTTTCATGTATTTGTACATTGTATATAGTTCTTCAGTATTAGAGGGAGGCGTATTGTTTGTCATATTTACAATATGTGTTGGTGCTCATTTGAGAAAATAAAATTTTCAAGTACTAAAGCTGCTGTTTGTGCTTTGTTCTCTGCAAACCCCTGAGATCCAGAGCTGCTCCCAGGGGATGGGCTCAGCACTTCCTGCTGCCTCCAGCTCAGATCCGAGCACAGCCAGCTGGAAGGCAGTGTTTTATTTGGGTTTTTGGGGATGGGTTGAGGTAATCCCTGTTCTTCCCACTGCTGGAGGTGGCAGGGTCATGTCCCCGTGCCCTGTGCCAGTGCCCTGTCCCTGTCCCCATGCCCTGTGCCAGTGCCCCGTCCCTGTCCCCATGCCCTGTCCCTGTCCCCATGCCCTGTGCCAGTGCCCCGTGCTGCTGAGCGCCCTTAATTCCCCACGGGGCTGAAAAAGCGACTTAACCCTCTTTGGACAGCCCGGGGGCCCTGAATGGGAGCCCTGAACCGGGAGTGAGCTCAGGCCACGGCCGGGAAAGCTGAGCTGGGGCTGGGGGAGGTGAGGAGGAGCCGGGGCACTCCTGGGAAGGGGAAGGGGCGAGGGAGATGGGATGGGATCCGACATCCCACAGCCTGGGCAGGGACAGTCCCTGCAGAGGGGTCAGGACAATCTTTCCGTTTCACCAAAACCTTAATTTGATCATCTTGGCCCCACACCAGCCTGGGACGCTCTGGGCGTGTCCCTAAGAGATCCTGCCCCCGCCCTGGGGACAATGACACGGCCCAAAAGTGACCTTCAGACCCCTGTGCAGGCTGTGTGGGGCTGCTGCTGGCGCTGGGCTCCTTCCTACAACCCTCGATCGTTCCAAAAACCCAAAGGTTTTCACCCTGTGAGGGCAGTGGGAACCCCTTGGGATGAGGAGGGGACCAGCACATGTGGGAGCGTTTCTTGTTCACCATCACAGCTCTGTGCCCTCACCAGCCCAGCTGAGAGTCCTGCAGGGAAAATCCCTGCAGGGAAAATCCCAGGAAAAAGCGCCGTGCTCAGTGTTTTCCACCGCGAGCATCCAAGTGACAACAAGAGGGACAACTCAAGGCTGTCCCTGAGCAGTGGCCTTGGGAAGAGCCTCCAAATCCGTTGGGACGGAGGTGGAAAAGTGCCAGGACCGCAACATCCCCGGCGTGGAACAACCCCCGGGGCTGGGAGGGGAGCGGGACCCGGCGGTTCCGCATCCCGGGGCTGTCCCAGCCGGGGCCGGGAGGGACGAGCTGCGCTCCGGGATGCGGGACAGCCTCTCCCGGCTGGTTTATTAACCTGCAATTAGAGCAGGGCCGAGGCGAGCGGCAGCTCTGAATAGCCCGGCAGATAAAGCTGACTCAGGCTCAGCAGCCCCGGGCTCTGCGGGAGGAGGGATGGAGGGATGGATGGATGGATCCGCGGTCCCCGGAGGTGACAGCGCTGCAGGGGTCACCGTGACCTTCCCCGTGGCCACAGGACGGGCTATAAAGAGCCGAGCTTGGGGCAGCTCCTCTGCCATCCCACCGGCCACAATGAGGGAGTTTTATTTTTTTTTTTTTAAAGGATGATCACGAAGCTAAAAATACAGCAGCGCCAGTGGCCTTTAATCCCGGTTCAAGAGCAATCTGACACTGGTGCTCTGCTTCCCAGCCGGGTTTTTGGGACGCAGAGATGCCGAGCTGCTGCTCCATGGGTTCACTCGATCCCTTTCCTCCTCCACTCGGGGTCCAACCCCGGGGCTTCCCCCGGCACCTCCTTTCCCAGCGGGACCCCGGCTCCCACCCGAGCGCGGTTTGATTTTCTCGCTGACACGGAGGATTTGCAGTAGCGCCTTCAGGCTGCCAAACACGCCGGGGTTATTTTTACCCGGCTCCAGGGTTGGGGTATAAATAGAGCCGAGGCCGTTCTCTGTTGCTGACCGAGAAATGTCCCCCAAGGATGCGGGCCAGGCATGCAGGAAATGTCACCTGGAACGTGTCACCCCTGGGGGACTCTGCCCTGTCTGCAGAGCCCTGGTGCCACCCCCTCTCCATGTGACCCCAAAAACCACAGAGCCAGGCAGGCTCCTGCTCTGTTTTGGGGAATCAGGGGGTGCTGTGAGCACAAACTTTGCCCAGGGGTGGGCACCTTTAATCAAATCTCTCCAGGATTAATTAAATCCTTCCATCTGTCAGGGCACCCCAAGTCTGTAAAGGGGATCAGCCCTGTGAGGGCAGGCACGGGGGGACTCAGGGAAAGGCTGCTGGAAGGACAGCAGGGACAGGGGGGTGACAGACATCACCAGCTCGACTTCTGTGACAAAAAAAAACCCCAAACCCATGGAGATTTTCCAGCCTGGGCTGTTATTCATGGCTCGGGATCAAGCAGCTGCTCCCGGCAGGGGCTGCCCTGCTCTGCTCCGAGGGAAGGCTCCTGCAGACGCTTTGTTCCCGATGTATGGAAACTTCTGAAGTGAAATGCTGAGGGGAAAAAAATCATAAAATCCTCTACCAGGAGCCCGACCTCGCCCCGTGGAGCTGTGCCCCTGGGTGAAGGGCTCTGAGAGAGGCTTTGGATGCCTGACAGAAACAGCAAATGCTATAGGAGCGCTTTTATGGAGCTCTGCTTCCTCGTGAAAGCCAGACTGGTGTTTTCTTTTCCACTTGGACAAGGATTTTCCCATAATTGTGCTATTTTTATGGAGGTTTCAGACAGAAACAGAGGGCCTCTCCCAGCCAAGCCCTGGTGCTGGAGGAGCTGGAGCACGGGAGGGTTCAGCCTCTGACGCAGGTTCCCTCTCTTTGCCGAGTCCCTTTGCTGGCAGATGTCTCACCCTGTGGAAATGGGGAATTTGCTCCATCTCTGCCTCATTTTTCTTTTTTGGAGTTTCCTGCCTGGAGATGAACCGTGGTGCCGATGCTGCCTGAACCAAGGGGAAGCAGCAGAGCCTTCGTGGCACGAAACAGGGGCTCAGCCAAAATTCCTGCTCCGAGGACACAAAAATGAACATTTCACCAGTCAATATCAACTTCTGACAAACAAGGGGCCCTCACCTCCCCCAGGGCATCTCCTCAACACCCCAATCACTGCTGAGGAGTCAAAGGGCAGGGAAACACCAGCAGCGATGGCTGAGAGGCCACCAGCTGTACCCATCACCAGTTCCTCCCCCAAGCCCCAGGTTTTCCTGGTTTCTGGATATATTTTTGCTGGGAGGGAGCTTTTTTGGAGTGGTTTTGCTGCTGGAACCTCGGCTGGGTGCTGTGGCAGGTCAGTGGGAAGGAGCCAGGTGGGAGCAGGTTTTACGGGGAGGAAATGAAGCGGCTGAAGGGTGGAGGCCGTGTTCTCTTTAATTTGAGGTGGGATTTCTGGCTGGCTGCGGGATTTGAGCCGCTGTGGCTCCGTGTGCCCGGCTCTGGGGGCAGCAGGAGGAGGATGTAAGGGAGGGAAGTGTTGATGCAAATCCTTTTGCAGGCTCGTGGAGGTGAATTGAATCTGTAGAAGCCCGGTGGCAGCGAGCTCTGCCAGGCTGGGAGCTGCCAGCAGCCGGCCAGCTCTGCTGCCGGCGCCTGGAGCCATTAGCAGGGCACTAATAATGTCCTTTATTAAATCACAGCCACGTCAGCAGCTGCACTTGGGGATGTGACTGCTTGCACGTCCCTTCCCAACCTGCCTGCTCCTCTGGGTGCTGTGGGAGTTGGTTTTTTTTCTGTGGGTTTTCAGCAGTTCTTTGCTCTGGGGATCCATCCTGCAGAAGGAGCTGTGGTTTTTTTTACTCAGTTCATCCCCAGGTCCTGATGGCCCCAGATGCACAGGGTGGTTTTTTTGGCTCTATTTGCTGTCAGCAGGAGGAGGTCTGTGAGCTCCTGAGTGAAATCTTTTGTGCCAAACCTGAGTTTTCCCCCAAAATAGAAATAATTCAGCCCAAACTGAGCTCTTGTACCCTTTGTACCTGCCTTGAACCAGGCCAGGCTTTGCTTGGGTTTAGTGGAGCTGCTTTTATGAATCCCCATCACAACCCGGCTCTGAATGGGTGCATTCCATGCCCTAAACTCTCAATCCAAAGCTATTTGGGGACCAGGCAATGTTCAAGCCTTAGGAAAAGCCCACCCTGGCTGGAGGGGCTGCCTAACGGGGACAGGGCTCCTTTTGGATTAGTGGCCCACAAGCAAGAGAAGCTATTTTGAACCGAAGGCTGGGAATGTTTGAGCTAATCCCAGGTGGAAGCTGATTAAGGGCTCGTGAGGGGGAGATTTGGAGCAGATCCTGGTGGCACAGGGAGCCCGGCCACGTCCCCTGGCTGCTCTGCCCAGCCAAACCACCCCGATCTCCAACGAGTGAGAGGAGGTGAAGCTCAGCCCAGCCTTTCCTGAGGTGTTGGAGGGGATTTCGTTGCACAAACCCTTGCCAAGGTCTGTGGAGCTCAATCCTGACCTTTGGCAGCTGCCAGGTGCTGGGAAGAGGAGAGCTCAGTGCTGCTTTCCAGGCTGCTGAGCAAAGGGATCACGGGGGCACCTTCCTGAGCCCTTCAGCTCCACATTACCCACACCAGGGAGCTGGAAGTGGCTTCATCCTGTCACACCCCAGGGAAATATTTCGATTTTGGCCACCATTTTTCAGGGGCTTGTAAGTTTTTCTGTGGGAGATTCTCACTGTGGGCTGGGTGAGCTCTGCTCCATGCTCCAGGGGACCAGAGGGTGCAGGATTGGGGTGGGATCTTGGCGATTTAGCAGTACAGACACAGCTTCCCCCAGGGAAGGTGCTCCTTCTCATTCCCATGGGTCTCTCCATTCCACTGTGCCAGGCACGGGGATGTCACATGTGACACTGAGCATTGCTGCATCTGCCACAGGAGGGTGGCACAAACAGCACATTTTGGGTCAGCTTCCTTCAAGGAGAAGGAAAACTTAAAGGCAGCCACGGGGGATCTTCCCAAAAAGCAGAGGAAAGCCACCATGTGGGAAGAGTCCTGCAGACCAGAGCTGCAGGTTGGGCCCTCCTGAATGAAATATTTGGGTTTTATCCACCTTGCCCATCCCCAGCCCAACAGCAGCCCCTTGTCTGAGACTCACAGAAACACGAGCCAGTGAAGAGATTCCTTGCAGCTCCTGAAACCACAGAGCTTCCTCCACACAAACCCTGAATTCTTCCCCACATCCTGCCCTGGGCAAACACAGAGCAGGGCTGAGAGCAAACAGCACCAGGTGTAATCACAGCAGTGTTTCCTCTCCAGGAAAATATTGACTTGCCTCCCTGATCACTCCTGAAAGCACATTTGGAGCAGCTTTTAAGGAATTGCTTACATTACATTTTTCCTTATTTTTTTTCCTTGTGGAGCCCCACAGCAGCAGCATTGTGGCGAAGCCTGAGGTGTTTTTAAAGCCCCCGTTTCAGGTGTTTATGTGCTGCTGCACGTAAATCACACCTCAAACTATGAGCCCTTGTCTGCTCAGTGCTCAAAATATTCCTGAGGCTGAGCCCTTCCTGCCTCCTCCCTCTGAGCCTGATCCCCAAACCCCCTCCCCCAAATTTAGCTGCTGCATGGGGGGAGCACCCAGCCCTGGGCTCGTCCTGGGATTTAAGGGAGTTTTCCTCCCAGCCCCGAAGGAAATCCCCGGTGAGCTCTGGATGTAAATTTTTTCACGCATATCTTTGCATCCATCTGGTCGGTAGTTCATGAGTTTCTGTTCTGATGCTCAGCCCATCCCTGCTGTGGGGATCTGGGAGAGGGGAACCGCAGGGGAAGCCTTTCCTCTCCTCACTTTATCCGTGTTTCACTGCTGGGAGAAAGGCAGGGAAGGGTTTTCCAAGGATTTGGAGGGCTGTGTGCCCTGGGCACTGTAGGGGCTCAAGAGGTTTTTGGGGACGTAACATCCTTTTCTCCTTCAGAGGAATTATTCCTTCCAGGAATTAATTTTGTTGTTTCTTTGGAAGATCACGCATTAACTCGTTCTGGTCGCTGTTTTCCTTCCCTTAAGAGTGGAGACCATTGGTAAATCTAATTTTTCAGAAGTCTAGCCTGTAATGTGGGACCTCTGGTCCCTTTTTCTGCTCTTTCCCACAATGGGGTACAGGGTCAGAGCACCCCAAAGGTGGGCACAGAGCCTGGATCCCAGTGTGGAGCTGGGGAAGGACACTGGGAGCTGCAGCCACGGGATTTAGGACACATTTCTGGCACCCTGCATGAACCCTGTGGCCTCCTGCTTGTCGTGTGTCCATTTTCCTTTGGAATGCACCCAAAAGCTGGGGAAGCAGAGCTCCAGCTTCTGTCCATGGAGCTGAGCCGTGCAGTGACATCACCATTTGTGTTCGGATTAAAGGGAAATGAAAATTAATCCTCACAGTCCTGGGAGATCTCTGGGGTTTAGCATTTTTTTTCCCCCCGATCATTCAGTATCTTTAGCAGATGCTTTTTTTTATTATTTTTATTTCCTCGCAGAGGCAGCAGGAACTGGAAATCCCAGCTCTGTCCCAGCATCAATCCTCTTCCTCTGTGCAGGGGAGTGATGGGAGGAAGGACCAGGGAAAATAAAACTGGCTGGGGTTGGCTCTGCCACCCAGAGCTCCTCAGAAGGCAGAGAATTAAACCCCACCCAGTAATTAATCAAGTGTAAAGAATGTGAGCCATGCTGTGCTGTGGAACTCCGCTGGGAATGTGCTGCTGCTTGGGGTGAGACCCCCAGAGCTCCTGTGGGATCCCCCTGCAAGACCTGGCACTGCTGGGCTGGGGTGAATCCCACCAAAACCAGGGAAAGGAAATGCATCAGGGTTTGGATCAGGCCAGGAACAACCATCAATCCTCCCCGATGAGCAGGAGCTTCAGATAAACCCTTTGCTGCTCTCAGCCTCGCAGCGTCCCGAAAAGTGGAACAGATAATTGAGGTTAATATTTAATTAACTTCTCTCCTTCGGATCACAGCAGCCGGGCACGGTGTCACGGCGGGGCAGATCCCAGCCCCTCCAGGATTTGTGTTTCGTTCCAGAGGGTTTGCAGAGGCAGGAGGTGCTCGAGGGGCTGTGTTGGTCCTGGTGGGAGTGGGTGAAGCCCCTCTGCAGCAAATACAAATCCTCGTGTGCTCTAAGCCGGCACATGAGGGCCTGGCATCTGTGTCAGGTGGTTGAAAAACACGGAAAAAGTGTCTGCTGAGCTGGGCAGTGCAGGGATCTTAATTAAAATGATCACTTCCAGCTGGATTGGGTAAGGAGCCCCCGAGCCCTGGCATGCACCGCTCCCAAATTCCGCTGATAATTCCACCCTGTGCAGGGCCAGGGACACTCCGGGCCCCGCCCCGCACCCGCGGCTTTGGGGTGCCGTGAAGAATTGGTTTCTTGATTAAAGTCTAAATGCGTGGTATAATTAAGGAAATCCTCCCGGTTCAGAAAGTCATTAGGAGATGATTAATTGGGATGAGGCTGGGAGCTGCCTCCTGGCGAGGAGGAGCAGGCAGCGGGGTCATTGTCACACGGGGGACAATGTGTGTGACAATCGCCTTCCTTGGCAAACCCAGCCCGGGAACCTCTGCAAACCCGAGAGCTCTTGGAGACCCCTCTGAGTCACTGCTGATGCTCCTTGCAGTGACACTTTGAGGTCTTTCACTTCTAAATATTTGATGAAGTGGTCACAGTTTAGCTGCAGAGCCCGAGGAGGTTCTTCCAGAGCTGATCCATCCCCCTCCACTCCCATCCTGCACTTTCCAAACACCCACAACACAGCCCTGACCAGAATATTTTGCTTTTTCCCTGATTATCTCTCCAGTTCTTGCATTTGTTTTATTTATAGTAAAGACAGCAGAGGCAGCAGCTGCTCCAAGGGGTTTTTTTGCTGCCTTCCAAAGACCGGGGGTTGATGCAGACACCAGGAGTTCATGCTGGGGGCTGCTGTCTGCATCACAAACCGGTTTTATTCTTGAAACAGTAATTGAATACTAAACGGTAGATCTGCCAAATAGATTGGGTGAAAAGATCAATTTGCTTTAGACAGAGGAGATGATATTTCATGGCACAAAAAGGGAATTATGGAGAATCAGTAACTCAGCCTGTCACTGTGCACCGGTGGGAGTTATTAGATGTGTCTCAGACGTGTCTGATGAGTCTGAGGGCGAAAATTATTTTGGTTGAAGGAAATTTTGGTCACACAGCTGCTTTAGTGGTTTGTTTGTAAACACTTCTGCTATGCTTGACATATAGATGTAAGTAAGTTTAGGCTCAGTGAGGGGGGGAAATGTTTTGCAGTTCATTAGTGAGAATTTTCCATTTTTTTTTTCCATTTCTCCCCCCCTTCTTTTCTTTTTTCCTTTTTTTGAGAGGGGAAGCAAAGTCTGGAGAACTGGAGAAGTGTCCAACAGGACAGGTGTAGGGAGGTGTCTTTTTTTTATGTCCACACTGACATTGTGTTCTGAATATTTATGGGTTTAATGAGCTGTGTGCACCCCAAAATCACCCCACAGCACCCCCCAAAAGGTGTCCAGATGCTGATTTCCCCATGTACTGATTACAATTTGCTAACTACCCTCCTCTCCTCCAGGAACTGCAGCAGGGGAGAAGATGCCCTGCACTGCCAGCCTGCCATCCCTCATGCCCTGAAGGGCTGTTTGCTCTGTGTAAGTTCAGGGAAAATAAAAATAAAAATCAAGTACTAGAGAGTAAAATGAAAGCTCCCATGGAAATGCAGCACTGTGGCAAACAGGAACTGCAGTTCCCTCCCCAGCCTCACCCTGTCCAAAGGATGAGGTGCCTGCCAGTGCTGCTCACACCAGCTCACCTGTCCTGCAGGGGAATTAAATCTGCTTTTGTTGTGGGCAATCCTCACTCATCTCTACAGTGAGAGACTCTTTAAAAATATCAGGTAGCTCAGAGCTCCATCCCACCTGGCCTTGAGCTCTTCCAGGGGTGTGGCAGCCACAGTTTTTCTGGGTAACACTTCCTCAGCACCCTCACAGGTTCCTATCCCAAAAAACTCTCTGATGGGAGCAGTTCAAGCACTCCCCTTGTGCCTGTGAGCACGGGGAGGGAACAGGGTGCACAGCATCGGCTGTCAGGGAGAAAATCTAGTTCAGGCACACGGCTCTTGTGCTGAAGTCATTAAAATCTTTGGCTAAACTAAAAAGGCAGAGTGAAAAATGTTTTTAATACGCTCAGGAAATCCTCCACGCTGGATGAGAGGAGAAGAAGCCATCAGTGAGGATGGACAGGGATTCTTCCCCAAACAAAGGCCAGTGCTGAATAATTGTAATTCTAAGAGCATCACTTCAAAAACTCAGCGGCTGCCCCAGCAGCCAGGGAGGCATCAAACCCTGGGGTTTAATGTGAAGGTAGATGGATGGAAAATAATTAGGTGCCTTGCAGTTCCAAGTTTATTTTTCCAATCCACGTTGTCCTTGAGGCATTATATATTTAACAGGTTTGCTCTGCAGTAATGGGATGGAATTGCCAAATTCCATCCTCACTATGGGACCAGCCTTCTCCAGCTTTGTTCTTGGGAGTTAAGGGACAGAAACCAGGCTTTTTTTCCCCCCTGAATACGTTCACTTTTCTTTTTCACAAAGCTAAAAAGCTGCTTGCTTTATGGATTAGATTTTTTTTGTGACATCAAATTGCCGCAAAAAAAAAAAAAACCAAAACCAAAAAACCCAGCAAAAACTGTAACAATACAATAGGTAAGACAGAGAGTTAGTGCAGGGTTTTATTAGCTCCCAACAGCTGAGGAGCATCCGAGGGCTTCTCAAACATCAGTTAACCCTCAGAACCCCATTAACCACGAGTGTTTTGATAATAATTTTACAGGGAGCAAAGAGGTGGGCCAATTTGTTCACCAATCCATGAAGTTCTGTCTCCAAGTGCCTTCCCAGATGAGCTGCTAGCCACTCTGCAGTACATCTCCTTCATTTAATGTTGAGTTATAAATCCCAGCCTTCAATGTAAGGAGCTGGGCTAGCAGTCGTCATTTGCTAGTAATGGAGTCAAGCTGCAAAATTTGGCTTCAAAGCTCAGAGCTGTGTGGATTTAGGGTTTTAGCTGGCCCGTTATAGAAATAAGGAACAGATGGGATTTGCAGGCCTGGTTCGGGCTCCTCGCTTCTCATCAGGTCAGTGTTGTTGAAATCAAATCAGATTTTCAGCCCGGTTCATTCCTGCCTCTGCCTGGTGCACTGATGGCACACAAACTGCCCCCAGGGCTGGAATCCTTAGAACACTGGGTGTGTTCTGGATATCTTGGAAAAGAAATATTGCCATTGGTTCTGCAAGTGTTGTGGAATTAAAGGCAATTGGGAACATTCGTGGTCAGTGCCAGCCAGGTCCTCAGCATCCATTTATGTATCAAAGTTCTCATATTTTTAGAAGTTCTGAGCTGAGAACTGTACAATATTTCTTTTTCATCTAATAAGGGTTCAGTGAGACACATGGAAGGGCTGGGTTTGAGATATTCTCAGCAATTTAACACAAACAGAGCATCTTGCCTCAATTTATTGTAGACTCCGCTCCTCAGGGCAGACCCAGCACAATGATTCCTCAGGGATGGTTTCCAAGGGAAATGGTGGCTTCCTCCTCCGTCCAAACTGAGTCTGGGTATCTTCCCTTTGGAAGCATCACTTCAGCTGAACAAATTATTCAATTTAGTAGTGAAAGAACAAGCTCAAACTGCATTTTGCAGAAGGTGATATGAGAGTATCTCATGGTCCTGTCTGGATTTTAAGTATCATTTAAAACAGCATCTCAGAGCTCGTGGCAGTGTGGAACCGCCTGTGTGCCACTCATCAGGAATTCCTTGGAAAGGAGAATTTCCTGAAAGGCTTTCACTCCTTCCTGATGACTTGTGGAGATGGTTTTAGCTGGGAAAAAAAATGGGATTTATAAAAGCACGGTGCTAAAGACTTGCAGACAGGCGTTGCCTCAAACAACGCAGAGATTGCCAGATTGTGGGCAAAATCAAGAACTGCTGCCTGTGCAGCCTCCCTGCTGCTTTTTCCAGGGGTGCACAGAAATGGAGGATCCGACAAGAAAACACTTTCATGTTGAATTTGAAGTTCGGTGCCAGCCCAGCTGAGACAAGGGCAGTGCCTGGGGACGGGCAGCCCCGGTGCTGCTGCGGGAGCATGAAAAGCGAAGGAGGGCAAATGTTCACTCTGGAAAGGCTTCCAGCCTAATGCAGGATTAGTGGAAAGAAAATGGACTGCACATTAAAATTCATGAAGGAGTACGATTTAAGATCCATGAATAACAGAGCCACAATTATGCAGGACCGGGGATTTGGGTTTGTTTTTGTTTTTTTGGGGTTTTTTTTCCAGGGCTGGTGGAAGAAGTGAAGTCATAAGCAGGACCGTGTGTGGCTGCCGTGTGCTCTGCCATCCTTGCTGGATGCTGGGGACGCTCAGAGCTGATGATACCGAAAGGATAAACACGGGGACAAGAGGAAATGGGAGAGGTTGTGGATTCCCAGACAAAATATGAGGGGGATTTTGCGGTCTGATAGGCTGTGTCCTTGTCCCTGTGTCTCGAGGCTGTCTCTGGTAAGAAGTTTTAGTACTTTTTTACATCTCTCAAATCTGGAGGATGTGGCACTTGGGTTTGTGACACCCTCTGTGACTCCTGGAGCCTCGCTCAACTCACTCGACCTCCTGGAGCTCAGCCCTCCCCTCCAAAAAGAGCTGGCCCAGAGGGGTGTAAGGGATGAGTTCATTCCTGGGAGGTGTGACAGCATCCGTGCTAAGGGTAAGGAGAGTTCAAACCTGCTTTTTTATCCTTAATTAAACTACATGAACCTCAGGTCATTCCAAACTGTGGAAGGAAATCCCAGGTGAGCCACGGGAAGGGGAGGAAGGAAACTCTCAGCTCATCAACCTCCAGTTCTTGTTACTCAGTGCAGGAGAGATCAAGGAGATCTGGCTTTTCTTAATGACTTAGCACGAGAAAAGCTCCTGCCAGGGGTTAATTCTTCATCCTTCGTTCCCCTCCATGAGGACAGAGGCTGGCAAGTCAGCTGCTGTTATTCCATGGTCTTAATATAGAACAAAAGAATAGTATTTTGTCCTAGATTTAACAGCTGTAAATAAAATTACTTTGGGTAGCAGGAGATGCTGTCATGTGTAAGAGGGCATTTCCAGGGTAGTTTAGGATATCTGCTCATTCTGCAGTCACAGAAATATATTTAAATCACAGCCACGGTGCACTCTAATGGGAATGTAGGGCCTAAGTGAATTATTGATTGTTTTGCACATTTTATAAGGAAGTCAGAAGAGGGAGGATGTTTAATATACAGAAATAGATTAGAAGCCTCCCATGGGTTGTAAGAGAAGTGCAAGCGTGAGAAGGTCCAAAAATAGCCAACAGCTGTCACTGCTGCAGGTACAAAAGGCCTTGAATCAGTGGAATACTTCAGGTGGAGATGGAGGGAGATGCATCTGCTCCATGCCTCCTGGATTTTTTTCCCTGCTTGCTCTCAGTGTGTGTGCTAAGTGCCCATAAGCTGCCTTCCTTCATCTCTTTCGGTAAGCGTGGGAAGAAAATGTTCCAATTTAAGATGAAAATCTCAGCCACCATTTAGAGATTTTAGGTATTCTCCAATCTGCCCTACCCCAGTCTCCAGGGAGACCGTTCCCATGCCATTCTGCATTTATATTTCTGCACAGATAATTTCACTGATCCAAGGGCTGCTTGGAGGAGGATTGCTGGGGGAGCTTTTTTTAAACCACAGGCACGGTGTAGTGGCTTTGTACGAGGGTCACTGAATTGTTTCCAAAATTCAGCTCCTCACCTGTCTGGATGGTGTGTGAGGGCTGACAGACGGATGGATGGACAGAGCGTGCTCTGTGTGAGAATGCAAACAGCTGAGCCAAAGCTTAATCCTCTCCCCAGCCCTTGACCTTTTTATTCAGGCTTGCACCTGGCAGGAGCAGCAATCATTCATGGATGTGGCCTCGGAAACAGCTGCAGATCTGACACTGGAGTTAAATTTAAAGAGGGTGGTGCAGGCATATGTGTGAGGGGGGTAAATCAACAAAATCACTTCCTAGACCAACTTTAAAGAGAAAACAGGGCTTTAAGGATATCAGTCAAGGCCTGCAGTGAGTATGCCAGGTCTCTTCTGCTGAACACAATGGTGTTTGTGCAGAAACGTTTGCAGAACTGGGGCACGGAGACCTGAGTGTGTGGCTGTGACTCACTGCAGGTCCTGGCCGTGTGCAGACACAGCTCCAGAGCAGCTGGGAAGGGGAATGGGATCAGCTGGGAAAGGGAATGGGATCAGCTGGGAAAGGGAATGGGAGAATGGGATCAGCCTCAGGGTGAGCTGGGCAGGGTTGTGTGGCACCAAGGGGATGAGCAGTTCTGTCACCCTTTGTGCCGTAGCTCGGTCAGACCTGGCTGAGGAGCTTCTCAGTTGAGATGGGCTCTCAGCAGAGAGCTGCAAATCCCTTTCCAGCACAAAAATATTTTGTTCCACCAGAGCAATTCCCAGCTTGGATCTGGCTGGGCACTGCCCACCTGCAGAATGAACCAAGCTAAACCAGTGCTGATTCCTGCCAGTGCTGTATTTCCTGCAGCCTTTTTTAGCAGAAATCTGGGAGCGCCATTAGGAATAACCTGGCTGTCCTGGCAGAAGGCTGCACCGTAGGAATTGTTGTTTCCCATGGAGCTAAACACAAGGAAAATATATTCATTGTAGGGGAGAAAGGCTAAATATCTGATTCTGTCTTCAAAAAAGAAGCCATTTTTAAGAAGCAGAGCAAGATTTGCAATAAAACTTGTCAATTTGTAAATGTTTGGTAGCAAGGCACTGTAAGACAGCAGATGGAGGTGTGAAAGGGGTTTGGGTTCTTTCCTGTCTAACACCTCCTTTCTCCAGCACTCTTCCTCTGTTTCAAGAATAACGCTTCTTCAATAATGACTCACAGCCAGTCCCACAAAAATCCCGGCTGTCAGGAAAACTGCTGGGTGTCTGACAGGAGTGCAGCTCGCAGGGAACATTGGTTTCTTCTGTCTCTGCTGAAATCACAGCTCGGGGATTGTTCTCCTAGAAAGTGGCCCTACTTAGAGATTCCAGGCACAAGGCAATTACCTGGCTTTCCTTGCCTGGATGTAATTAATGGATGTGGTTTTCTTCACAGGCACGTGGAACTGACCACACTGTCCAGAGCTAGGAGATGAAAATTCCCCAGGAAATCAGGCCTCTCCTCTGGGAAAGATGGGTAAACCCCACAGTGTAGCAGTAGGGACTGGAATATTCCCCACATCCTGCTAGATCTCTGCTAATCAGAAAAGAAGAGAGATCCTCTGCTCAGAAGGGAATAAAGACATCCTGAGGGATAATCCAGCAGAGGAAGCTGGCAGAGCCACAGCCCTCTATCCCCGCACAGAATTTGCAGTTCTTTGGGGAGCTAAACCTCGGGAAAGGAGCAATTTTAGTTTTCCTGGATGGCCCGAAGGTAACAATGCTGCCCTGTGCGACAGAGTTACTGCCAGAGCAGCTGCAGGGATAGAACACATTTCTCAGTTATTGGAGCAGGGAATTGTGCTAGGATTCCTGGGTTCTTCCCCCAGCTCTGCCTTTGATTTGTGGTGTGTGCAGACCCCTTAATTTGTCTCTGTTTTCCCCATCTGCGAAACTGAGATAAGATCACAGGGGAATTGTAAAGTGTGGTTCATTAATGTTTATTAGACAGAGGGAAATCCTTAAATGAATGGCGCTGTATTCCAGGAGGACAAAGTTCAAGACTGCAAAGGGATTGATTAAAACCAAATCTGCTATTCCCAGGCTGGGAGGACAGAAAAAAAAAAAATAGAGAATTGAAAAACCTTACACCTAGCCTCGTGTCTGCCATAAAGATGTGATTTAAATCCGCAAGTGTGTGTGTGCATAAATGTGTGCCTATTAAAACCATCAAATACTTCTCGGCAAATACACACCAAAAAGTGAAATGAGGGTGTGTTTGAAGATTTAAAGTATATATGATCACCATTAATTCTAAATTACCCAGTGGCAACATGACATAAGTAAGTGGTGAGGCAATAAATATTATATTTTCCACAAAGGGGTGTATCCACATAGAGTGTATTGGTACATTCCACTATATTTTTTGTCAGATTGTCGGCTTATTGTGGGATTTTACAATGCCAGCTTGTTGGCAGACTAAATTATTTGTAAGTTAGACGTAGCTGAAGGTGGCAACATCGGGCACTGATGGAATATCTTCCAAGCCTCAGAGTACACGTTCCTAGTGGGGAAATATTTCTCCCATTGTGTCCAGAGGTAAAAACTGAGGGGATTTGGGATAAGCAGGCTCAGTGGGTGGCCTGAATTCGCTCCTGGTGTGACACCAAATTTACCGTGTCATTCTTTTCACTGATAGAGCCTAAACGGAGGGTGAAACAGTGCGTGAGGGGAGCAAACACTGAGCTGCGGACAAAATATACCCCAAAAAAATCGCGTTTTGGGGGAAACGGGGGAGCTGGAGCGCGGCTGGTTCGTGTTCAGCGTTCAGCGCTTGCCACCTTCAGGTCTGCAGTGAATTCACAGACGGGGCCAGCGCCTTCATTTGTTCATCCCGGGGAGGTTTGTGGTTATTCAAACCCTTTAAAAATCAGATTTGTCACCCGGAGTGCAACAAGGCGATAACCGCTCGTTCCAGAGAGAATAATACATCGATTATTTATTCCAGCCTTGCCAAGCCTGGGTGAATCTCACAGATCAGACACCCCACTTATCAAAACTTTTTACTATTTACGCCTTTTGGCAAACAAAGGAATTAATGTCTACTTGCCACGAGTCACATAGTCCACTCGTTAAATAGTATTCTGTCTTCCACTGGTTAATGATTCTCTTCTGATGCTAATTAGTGCCATGCCGAGTTTTTCTCTTCTTTGGGGTCAGTGGGTTTCTTGGGTCGGTGGTGACAGAATCACCAGAATTATCACCAGAATTACCTTTTACCCACTTGGAGCTGAGTTGGGTTTATCAGGTTTTTTTTGGTATCTTGGGCGTTCTGCCAGATGCCCCATAAATTCTGCTTTTTTTTCTGTCCACTACTAGAGGGTATGTTTTTTTTTCCCCCACAGCTCTGTTAACCTGCTCTTAGGTCAGCGATCATTGAAACACGTCCAGCCCTAAACTTCTACAACTCTAACAAGTAATTTGTTTTTTTCTGAGAGATTGAATCTCATCTCTTGTTGATTAGGCTTGAAAGTACAAAAAGAACAAACATCCAAGAACTTTTTCTCTCTTAAGGAAGCGGTTTTGGTGAAGCAGGTTTATCAATATTTTATTATTTTCTATATGTGTACAATTGTTTTGTTCAGTGTTGTGTCACAGCCTAATGTAACACAATATGACACTTTGCTGACCTATGGAAAGAGAATATTGCTCTGATTTATGACAGAATTCGAGATCGTTTCCCGTCCCTTAGATTTTAAAACATGTGGCAAAATGTTTTCTTCCTAATCAGGGTCTGTCCATCAGGACATTTATGTGTGGACTCAAGGGTCAAGTTTTGTCACTAAATACATCTAAGCAGCCTGGTCTGGTGGGAGTTCTCCCCGCGCATTGATTTCGGGTCCTTGCAGCCCGTCGCATTTTGTAATTTTGAGATTTTTGTGATTTTTGTGATTTTTTTGGGTGATTCTGGGACTCTGAGGCGCCTTGAGTGCCTGAGGGGAGAGCGGGGGGCGTGGCCTAGCGGAGAGGCGGGAATCAATGTGGGGCGTGGCTCAACGAGGAGGCGGGAACGCGTGAGGGGCGTGGTCTAATAAGGAGGCGGGGATTGTGTGGAGGCGTGGCTTAGCGGGGGGAAACTTGTGGGGGTGTGACGCGCATGCGCGAGGCACGAGCCGCCGGCGGGCCCGGGGGGCGCGCGCGGCGTTCCCGCGGGGGGCGCGCGCGTTTCCCGCCAGGTGCGCACGTGGGCGGGGCCGCAGGTGAGGCAGGTGAGCCCCGGGAGCCGCCATGGACGGCCCCGCCCTGCCCATCCGCCGCTCCCGCCGCGAGCTGGTGGAGGCCGTGCGGGAGCGGCCCTTCCTCATCGTCACCGGCGAGACGGGCAGCGGCAAAAGCACGCAGCTGCCCAAGTACCTCTACGAGGCAGGTAACGAACCTCCCCCCTCCGCGGGCTGCGGATGTGGGACACAAGCACCGATAAACTCATCTTGTTGTCTCCATGTCCCCTCGCGGGTGATGCAGCTTCGGGCTGGGCTGTGGTGAGAGGAGGTGGCTTGATTAAACCTTTTAAATAAAAATAACCAAGCTGTTGCCCTGTGTACATTACATAGGTACGTGTTATAAAGTGACCTGGAGCGGCACAACTCAGTCTCCATGTTTGTCCCACAATCACTGGGGGTGTTCAGCCTGGAGAATGCTCCAGGGGTGATCTTAGAGCTCCTCCCAGTACCTGAAGGAGTCTGGAGTGACAGGACGCAGGGAGTGGCTTCCCACTGCCAAAGAGCAGGGTTACATGGGATATTGGGAAGGAATTGTTCCCTGCGAGGATGGGGTACAGGTTGCCCAGAGAATATTCCCCATCCCTGCAAGTGTCCAAGGCTGGACAAGACCTGGAGCAACCTGGGCTAGCGCAAGGTGTCTCAGGTGGGGGTGGAACGAGATGATCTTTAATTAAAGTCTCTTCCAACCCAGCTCCTCCTTCTGTGTCCCCCCCAGGCCTGGCCAAGCACGGCGCCATCGGAGTGACGCAGCCGCGGCGTGTGGCCACCGTGTCGGTGGCACAGAGGGTGGCCGAGGAGATGGGCTGTGACCTGGGGGCTCTCGTGGGCTACCAGGTCCGCTTCGACGACTGCACCTCCGAGGTGGGTCCCTGGGCAGTGCCCTGGGGGTGTGGCAGGGTCACTGGGGCTGTCTCAGAGCTGTTCCTGTCCTGTAACTCGTTTGAGGAAGGTTTTTTGGGCACCTTGCAGGTGCAGCGTTGCCAAGCACCTGTGCTGCGGTGCACGAGGAGCCGTGGCGTCCTGGGCAGATGTGTGATCTGTGTGGAAGTGTTTGCTTTGGAACAAAAGCCCAGGCTGGCAGCTGAGTGTCTGATAAACCTTGCAGGACACTGCTATCAGGTACATGACTGATGGGTGCCTCCTGAGGCAGATCCTGACAGACCCCCTCCTCAGCAAGTACAGCGTCATCATTCTGGATGAAGCCCACGAGAGGAGCCTCAGCACCGTGAGTGTCACCTTTTTGGGTCACTGTTCCTCCTTTTCTGTGCTCTGTTCATCCCTTCCTTTCACTTCAGCACCATCCCCAGGGGTTTTGCCTGGCTTTCCATGGCTGTGCTTTATCCTTTTGCTGTCCTGAGAGCACAGAGCTGCTGCTTTGTTCAGTCCACGCTGCATAAGTTGAAAATAAGATGTGGCCTCTAATAGTGTTGGAGTTTTTGTAGTTGTTGCATTGGCTGTTGGATACTCCCCCAAAATTTCCAGGAGTTTGAAGCCAGAACAGAAACTTTCTAGAATCCTAATTAAAAAAACAAACCAACACAAAATACACAAGTAAAAGCCAGAACACCTCTCTTGTCCTAGTGCCCAGTGTTTCTTAGGGTGTGGATGTGACTGTGCAAAGAGATTATGGCTTTTGGGTCGTCTAGAAGCATCTAGACCTGAATCCCAAAAGCTTTCAAAGGTCACCCTGACCCTTCTGTGGCCAGCAAAGGGACATTGAAGTCACTGAGACCTCAGGAGTTTGTGTTGTGTGCCAGACAAGCTCCTGCTTCAGCAAACAATCTCCCAGTCCAGCTGGGAAAAGGGAAAACGCTTTCCTGAATCCCCAGCTTGCCCTCAGGCACCTGAGGGTATTGCAAATAACTGAGCAGAAGTGGTGGAAGGAGCAGGTTTGTGATTCAGAGCACCACAGAGTGAAATAAACTTGCTGAGGTCGTAGCAATAAATAAAGAAAGGTGCACACACACGGTCAGGGGACATAGGCTGGGAAATGGAATGAAAAATGGGTTTGAGGTAATGTCTCACAAATAGCCTGAGCAAGAGTGTAGAAAAATGAAAAACAAAGGAGTTTAAGTTACACTGGTGCTGTCTATAGACACCAGCTCTGTGAAAAGAGCTGGTAAAAAAATTAATTAAACTCTAGAAACCAAAATGTCCAGGGTAAAAGCATGTTTTCTACAGAGTGCTTAGGCCTGGAATGTGTGATTTTCACTGCATCAACGAGATAAAATCATCAAACTTCCAAGTTTGTCAGGCTCTTGTAACGAAACCAGGGTATCAACATCAGCTGTTTCTGTTTTTTTCTGCTAGGATATTTTATTTGGTTTGCTGAAGAAGCTGTTCCTGCAGGAGAAGCCAGCAGGCAGGAGGACAGAGATGAAGGTGGTGGTGATGTCAGCCACCCTGGAGGTGGAGAAGCTCTCGGAGTTCTTCGGGCACTGCTCAGTGCTGCACATTCCAGGAAGGAGTTACCCTGTCAAGGAGATCTTCTGCAACCTGCTGAGCCCCAGGGATGTGGGCAGCTCTGCCTATGTCACAGAGGTCTGGCCTGGTTTGTTTTCTCTGTGGTTTTTTTGGGGTGATTTTCACCTGGGGGAGGCCACAAGGACGAGCTGCTGCGTTGTGTTCTCAACATCTCTGTATGAAACAGGGGAGGATCAGTTGGTGTGAGGAGTCCTAGGAAGAATTAATTGGGATTTCAACTGATTTTGACTTGTTTGTTGCTTGTTCCAGGCTGTGAAAGTCGCCCTGGATGTTCACCTAAATGAACCAGAAGGAGACATCCTGGTTTTCCTCACAGGTGAGGATTTTCCTGGATTCTCCAGGTGAATCATGGCATTGCCAGCAAAGCAGCAAAGCATCCAAAGCCTGTCTGGTTTCTCCCAGAGCAGTGAGAAGGGCAAGGTGCAGGTTGATGCACGAACTCCTGTGGAGTGGTAGTTTTCAGAGCCTTTTAGGAATAGCCAGATTGGCTCTGTGTTGTCTGCATGGTTTAGTTCGTTGTTAATTCAGGGAGGAAGAATTATTTTAGCTGTAAAATCCTACAGCAATGCATGGGCCAGGCCCTCAGATATGTTTTAAGGAAAATCCTTGGTGAGAGGCTCTGTGGAAAGGCTGGATGTCACCTCCTAAACCCCCTCTCATTAATTCCTCATTTTAATGATGTCGGCAGCTCTGCCTATTGACAAATCAACCCTTTTTAAAGATGTTGCAAACCAGGAAGGCAGAGCTGCAGCTAATTAGGTCCCTTAATTGCTCTTGTGTGTCTTTCAGGCCAGAATGAGATAGAAAGAGCCTGTGATTTGCTTTTCAAGAAAGCAGAATCCATCGATTACCGGTACGAGGTGCACGACCGGGCTGTGGAGGGTCTGCTCATCCTGCCCTTGTATGGCTCCATGTCCACAGGTCAGAGCACAAAATGTCACTTCAGCACGTCAACCTCACCTGCAAGAGCTGTTGTGAACCTCATCCTCATCACATTTTCTGTTTGGCTTGGGGAAAATGTGTTAATTAACCCCTTTGTTATAACATTGTGGCACTTTGGGGGTCACCATAAAACTAAATCAAACTTGAGCGTTCTCTGCTTGCACAGGAGCCTCCTGTCAAAATCCAAATCCTGGATATGGCTTCAAGATCCTCAGTTAGGAAGGGGATATTGAGGAACTGAAAGTCCAGATGGCCTCACATTTTATTTTTTCTTTCTTTTCTCTCATTTTAGATCAACAGAAAAAGATCTTTCTGCCAGCTCCCAGAGGCATCAGGAAATGTGTGGTCTCCACGAACATTGCTGCAACATCTCTGACCATTGAAGGAGTCAGGTATTGATTTCTGTCCCTTGCAAAAAGCTGTAACGGAGGGGATAATTCAGAAAGGTCTGGGTTTGGAAAAACACATTTATTCTGCTGCTATTTCCCTGTTTTTGGGGGTGTGTAGTAAGAAAACCCTTGACATTATTGTAGTCTTAGAGGTGACCAATATTTCTGAACCTAATTTGAAATCAAATCTACTAAATACCCAGGATCTAGGTGGAGTAGATGTGTTCTTTATGATTAAATCCGTGTTGCCTGCTGAGCCCTCTATTTTTTACCTCTCTGAATTGTTTTGTTGTTTTTTTGTTTTTTTTTTTCAGATATGTGGTGGACAGTGGCTTTGTGAAGCAGCTGAATCATAACCCCCGAGTTGGTTTGGACATCCTGGAGGTGGTTCCCATCTCAAAGTAAGTTAAAAATGTCACTTGGTGCTCCTGGGAGCTGCTCTGGCAATAATGCTCTGTATTGGTTGCTCTTTTAAAAAAAAATAAATGAAAAGGCAACAGCAACCTTGAAGCCCCATGATTTAAAACCACTTTATTTGCTGCCAGATGAAGAGTGGTTCAGGTTATACAACTTCCTAAAAGTTACAGATATTGAGGAGGAATTGGCATTGTCTGAGGTCTGAGCAGTGCTGGCTTAAAAAAAAAATCTTCCATGCACAGAAATTCTTCTTTATTTCTTGCACAGCTGGATTCTCTCAGTTCCTCATCCCTGTTCCACCTACAAACAGAGAAATTCCTGTGCTTCTTAGTGTGGTACCAGAAGGGATGAAGGGTTTGGATGTTGGATGTTTTTTTTTGGGGCAGGAGCGAAGCCAAGCAGCGAGCTGGGCGGGCTGGCCGGACGTCGGCGGGGAAAAGCTTTGGATTGTACAGCAGGGAGTTCTGGGAGCAGTGCATGCCTGAGCACACCGTGCCAGAGATCAGGAGGACCAGCCTGACATCCGTCATCCTCACCTTGAAGTGCCTTTCCGTGCATGATGTCATCAGGTGACCTCCCTGCAGCGGGATTAACCCGGAGCCTCCCGGGGGTGGGAGGCAGGATTAGGTCCCCGGCCAACTGGGACACCTCAATCAGCTTTTCTGCTGTTCTCCACTGTAATTCCAGCTTGGATCCCCAGCTGGAGTCC
>VZSR01002145.1:2545577-2578415 GCA_013398615.1 Brachypodius melanocephalos | reverse complement strand
CCCGGTGTCCCCCCGGTGTCCCCCCGGTGTCCCCCCGGTGTCACCTTGCCCGGCCGCTCCGCCCCACGTGACCTCTGGCGCGCGCGGGGCGGAAGTGACGCCGCGGCCCCCCGGTCGCATGATGTGGCAAAAAAAAAAAAGGCCGGGGAAAGGGAGGGAGGGAGTGCTGCGTCCCCAAATAGTCCCTTCCGGCGGCGCATCACAGCCGCCGCTCCCATTGGCGCCCCTCGCCGGGATCCCTCCGCGCGGCCGGCCGGCGGCGGCCGGTGCGGGTATCCTTCCGCGGCGGTATCCTTCCGCCGGCGGGGGCAGCTTCCGCACGGCCCCGCTCCGCCATCGCGGCTCCGCTCCGCCCGCACCGCTGAGCCCGGCCCGGCCCGGAGCGCCCCGCCGCCGCCATGGCCCAGATCCTGCCCATCCGCTTCCAGGAGCATCTCCAGGTGGGCGCGGGGGCGGGCGGGCCGCTGCCTCGCTCCGCAGAGGGAGCCGCCCGGGGACGGTGCCGGGGGAGACGCGCCGGGCCTGCCCGCGGTGCCTCCGTGAGGGCCGTGCGGCGGCCGGGCGCGCTGGGCGGGGGTGTTCGCCCGGCCGGTGCGCGGCTCGGGGAACGCTTTCCGAATGGCACCTCCCGGGAGGGGCCGGGCCGGGCATCCCGCCCTTGCCGGTGCCCCGCGGGCCGTGCCCCGGCCGGGTGGGCGAGGCTGGCGCGGTGCCCGGGCGGTGCGGGCCGGGCCGGCTGGGGCGCGGGTTCCTCTGCGCTTCCCCGAGCAGCGCCAAGGGGAAAATCCCGGCCCAGCGCGGGGTCTGCTGAGCTGGGCAGGTGGCCGAGCTGTGTCCGTGTGCCGCTTAATTTGGTTTGTTTGAATGGCGTTAAAGCGTCTGTAGTTCTGAGGAAAGACTAAAGCGTTTTGCCCGTGTTCCCGCTTGTAAATGTCATCTCGTGGAAGGAAAAGCGCGTGTTGCAGTGAAATGTGGGAGCTGCTGCGGCTCCCTGCAGTGCAGCTGTGGCAGTGCAGGTGCCCAGGTGCCAGCTCTGGTGTCCGCTGGCCTCTCCCCAAGCCCGGCTCTCATTGCACCAGAACCACACGCTAATAGTTTATTTCCGAGTGATGGCCTTTAATTTCTCTAAGGTGACTTCCTGGAGGCGCTGGTAGCGCATCCCAGCTGGGCTGTGGATCGGGAGTGCGGGGTTAGTGGGTGCCTCCCGGTGCCTCCCTGTCCGTGGGTGAAGCTGGAGCACAGGGAGGGGTCTGGAAGTGGTGATCCAGTTGTGCAATGGGCACTTCCTATCTGACAGGTCTGAAGGGCGAAGTGCTGCGAGCCACGCTGTTAAGCTCGGTTTCACTGCTGAGGAGCGTTTTTTGAGGAGAGTTTGTTTAATAAAAGCTACATTGGCACACGTGGCCAAGGTCTTTTGGCGGCGTCCTGCCCTGTGGTGCCAGTATCTGTGTTCAGTTTATGTTTGGCTAACGGGCTGTGGTGGGCACTGATGTAGGGATGGATTTGCATGATTTACAGTGACTTTTTTTCCCTAACTCAAATGGAAAGCAATTTATTTCTAGGCACTTTGTTAAAAGAACCATTGCAGAATATTTACTTGAAGGTTACAGCTGTTCATAGTGTCCAAATAACTGCTGCTTTGGTGGTTATTCAGGTGGGCAGCTGAGCACTGACTGATTTTACTCCAATATCAATTTAAAGGCAGGCCAGAATTCATAGCTGAGGTGTCCCTGTAGCGAGCAGCACTGACAGAAGAATCTCAGGAGTTGGCCAGAGCTTCACCTCCAAGCCAAAGCCCAGAACCAGGTCCTGCAGAGGTTCTGTGCACTCAGGTGAAACTCATCTCTGGGCAGCCCAGCTCTCAATAAAGCAGTGTGGCACCTCTGATACATTATTTAAGGCCCAAACCTTGCATGTGACCCACTGCCAGGTCTCTAATGACATGAGTACTGTTACATAATGAAACTCATCTGCTTCACACCAGAAGTGCTGGGAACTTTCAGGCCAGCACTAGGGTGGAACAGGACTGTTCTGCCTCCAGTCTGATTTATCTGTTTATTTGGGGTTGAATTTGCATTTTCTCTGCCTGTACCTATTGAGTGTGGAGCACTGGCTGAACCAGTGTCTTTTACAGCTGCACACAGGAGCTGAAGGGTGTGCACCCCTCTGAGCCTGGGTGCACGTGGCTCCTGCCATTAGTGCTGCTGAACTTCCTCCTTTCATTTCATTGAAAAAAAATTTCAGAGGAATTTGGATTCTAGGAGCTCATTGCTTTTCTGCTGAAGTTCCTGACGTAAATTTTGAGAGCAGAAACACTGATAGTGCAATGTTTTTGCTACCCAGGCTGCTCCTAGGAAATCCTCAGGGACTCAATAATACAATTTCTTGAACTGTACCTGACCCACATTGTCTAGGAAACTCGTTGTACAGGTGTTGTGCAACACTTGCAGGTTTGTAGTGATGCTTAATGAAAAATGAAGTACCCAACTGGAGCCTTAGCCATAAAAAGCAGATGATGGATTTGAATGACAAAGTTTTTATATGCTATTATTGAAATTAATCAATACGCACAGTGTGATCCTGGTTCTGCACAGATTATTAGAGGTTAAAAAAGCTTGTCCTGGTGTTCAGCTTCAAGCCAGTCCATAACCTGTTGCTGTTGGCAGCTTGGCTGTGTGATTTGGGAATGAAAAGGTAAAAGCTCCAGAAACCTTGCTTCCAAATGCCTCATCTCTTGAGTGTTTTTTACCCCAAACTGGAGCTAAAGATGTACTTTGGACCAGTAGTTAACTTGCTGGGGAGGAGGGAGCTTTCTGGGGAGTGTGAAACCAAAAGGTGTTGTCATGTTTCAGGGTTTGTTTGCCTGAGTCCCATCATGTGCTCTGCAATCTCAGCAGCCCCAGGTGTGCAGGCTGTTGTTATCTGTGTGGTGTCTGTTGAACATCCCTGCCTTGCCACCAAAGAACATCAACAACAGGCACTGCAGAAACTTTCCTTGGGAATTTTCAGGGAGGAACCTGATTCCTGTGCTATCAAAACTCTCGTTATAAAACTTTATATAGCTACTTCTTTTTTCCAAAGTGACTATGAGGAAACAATCCACTGTGCATGTAGTGGGAGATCAGAGTTCAGTGTGTGGGATGATTGCAAATCTGGTTGCTCCTATCCAGGCTTCAGGGATTCCTAAAATGTGCCCGTTTGTGTTTGAGGGTGAAAGTAAAACAGCTGCTTGCTCTGGTGGGTCAGTGGAGCTTTTCTGAGATGACAAGTTCTTGATGAGTGAGAAGGAACCAGACTAATTAGCAGGTGATGAACTGTGATTGCCAGTTAATTTAACCACGCTATCCTGAAATAAACATTGAACTTGGACCAGGCCCACCCACTGCTGTACTGAGTTAAGGCATTAATAAATACTCTGCTGAATCGAAATATTTTTGTAAGACAGTGTAGAGAACACTGCCAGCTGAGGCTGTGCACTTGATACCAAGACAGAACTGCTTTTTTAACACTAGGAAAAGGCGTTTGTATCTATTGTTCATTGACGGAGCAAACCTGAATGGCAGCTGTGCTGTTCTGGTGTGCTGGTGCTTGGACGGCTCTTGGAATCACAGCTGTGCCACAGGATAAAACAGGACAGCCAAGGCACCATAGAATAAAACATAAATTCAATATTTTGCTCTAAAAATGACAAACAGCAAAATTATTCCATGTATTGTACTGACAGTGAGTTTAATACAGCCTAAAACATTAAATCTCTGCTGTAACAGCATTAGTTTGGAGCAGTTACACCCTCTGTTAATAATAGTCAGGAATTAGAGGACTGTTGTGCCTAATGCTGTTTTGGTGGGATTCTTGCTCTCTGCTTCTTAGTGGATCCAAATTCCTAAAGCCAGTGATTTTAGAGTATTCCTACAGAGGGAAAATACCTAACAGAGAATTGAAATGTCTTGTGGAGAGAGAGATTGTGTGTGTGTGTGTCAACTAATTTGATAGGGGCAATTAGTTAAGCAGTTTATGAGCTGTTCTGGGCATGTCCCTCGCAGCAGGCACTGAGGTGCAGGGCCCTGCCTGCCTTGGTGGCCCTGCTGCTTTAGGGCTTCCTGCTGGGATTGGAGCCTCAAGCAAAGATTAGGAATGGGATTCAGTGGTTCTGAGCTCCAGCCTCAGTGGTGGAACTGGAGCAGTCCCACAGCACGTCTGTGGCTGCTGAGGGCGGGTGGTGCCTCAGCCTGCTGAGGGCGAGGCAGAAAATAGGAAGGATATAGAAATAGGAGAGCTCCTGAATGTTAGAGAGGTCCCTTATCTGTTGAAAACATGACTTCCTAGGCTGTCACAAGCTGTAACTCTTACCTTACATTGGTAAATATGAACTACTTTGCTATGGACTGGCTGTGGGACTCTCAGAAATGCAGGCAGTAACTAAGAGAGCATCACAAACACAAGTGATTTTGTGTGACTTAAATTAACTTTTCTGAATTTTCATGTATGGAATTAAGAGCAGCTGAAGTGTAGCCTGGTGTCTGCCATGGTCAATCAAAGCCTAGGAAAGCATGGCCTAGGACAGAGCTAATATGACTCACTGCACATTCAAGTGCTTCTCAAAAAAATAAAAGAGAATTTTCCAGTTTAGTGGCGTTTTGCAGCTCTGTGATTTCTAGCAGCATGTAGATAAGGAGTCTCTGGGCAGGGGCTGAGCAGCTGCTTGTGGCCACAAGAGCAGTGGTTATATCCTGTTGAGTGTGAGAGTCGAGGTGAAATGTGTGCTCAGCACTTCTGTGCCCTTCCTCGTAGGCAAGGAGAAATTATTTAACAGCTAAGCAGACTGTCACAAGAAAAGGAACATTACAGGAAGGGGTCAACAAAGAGACTCCTGTCAGCAGTTTTACCATTCAGTTTGATGTCCCATACATGTGACAACTTCTCTGGCTAAGTTAGCAAGAATGCACTTGAATTATCTTCCAGTGAAAAAAATAATTCTGGTAATCAGACGTTGCCTTGCTACGTTACAATGACTCACATCTCGGTGCTGCTCAGATAAATGCCATCACACAATTCCATGGTTCAGCAGAGCCTGCAAGTGACTGAAGTATCTGATTTTGGGTGAGATGAGTCCTTTGAGGTGACATCTCTGCTGAACACAAGAGTTGCTGCTGTCCCTGACAATCTGTTTCATGGTTCCACTCTACTGGAGCAGCTATTTCACAGAACACTTTATTCCTAACAGGAGTCTGGTGTAACTGATCTTTCCAGCAAATGGTGGTGTAAAATAACTCCAACTGTAAATCAGTTGCCCAAGCACAGTTAGCAAGTTCTGCTTTCGTATCTTCTTGAAAGCCAAGGAAGTGGGGTTTGTAGTAAAATGGAGCAATGTCTTAAA
This sequence comes from Brachypodius melanocephalos, assembly GCA_013398615.1. Classification (NCBI taxonomy): domain Eukaryota; kingdom Metazoa; phylum Chordata; class Aves; order Passeriformes; family Pycnonotidae; genus Brachypodius; species Brachypodius melanocephalos. Next base: position 2,573,038 of record VZSR01002145.1, on the reverse strand, counting down.
TTCCTTTTGTTGTTGTTGTGGAGGGGTTTGTTTTTTGAATGGTTTTTTTGTTTGTTTGTGGATCAGTGAAATGTAATGGACCTAGTGCAACATTAAATATTTGGAGCTTTTCCCTTTCTAATAAAGAGAAGAAGAGGTAGAAAATCTGCCAACCCCCCTGTATTCCTTTAGTTGTAGTTCAACTCCTGAGTTTGCACATGGAACAGTATTGAAATTTTCAGAATAAAAGCCTTCAAAGAAATATTTGCTGTCATGTTTCCTAACAGTAATCTTCCTCTCTGTTTGCTTTGCTTAGCTTTATAAACATGCCTGCCTCACTCACCTGGACTTCAGCCTGTTTGGACAGGAAAACACCCTATATTGCAGGGAATGATCTCTGCTCAGGAGTTCTGTGCAGCCAGGAAATTCACTGTTGGCTTTACCAGCTGGGCAAGGAAGTGCCACTCTTGGCTGGTGACACTCTTGTGTAACCAAACACAGAGATTGTCACCGTCAGAGTCAGCTTCCTAAGCCTTGAAGCAGATGTGGTTCATACATTTGGTTTGTTGAAATGAAAGATGAAATGTTGGCAGGAGTTTGTGTACTTAGAGACCTTGCTGATGGTTGCACCTCCATCAGAAAACTTCTTCAGGCTTTCTTCAGAGCTCCAGTGTCAATGTCTTAAATCTTTGCAAAGAAATACCTGGCCTTTGGTAACAGAAATGTAAAAAGCCTCCCATCTCCCACCTGGGGTCAGTGCCTCAGGGCTGGCATTAGCAGATGGCAGTTTGCTGGTGATTAAGGTAAATCTGGCTTGCAATATCCAAGCACCTTTGATGTGGTGGTTTTGTCTGGACATCCCTAAAAGGTCCTGCCATCTGCTCCAACTTTCTGCTCTGATTTGTTCTGTGACAACCTCTGAGTGTAGTGCTGTCAGTTATTGCCAGACAGAGTGCTTAGCTCTCTGCAGCTGCCCCCTCTACCAAATTAATGAGGAAATTCAGTGCTTGATAAATGATTTGGCACTTGCTAAGCCTGCAGCCCTAGCAAAAGGAAATGCCACGTCCCAGTAAGTCACTCCAGCTCTACCAGATCAAACTCCCACATCTTCAAACCTTCCCTCCCTGCAGGGCTGTGATTGGGTTGTGTTTAACCCTCTCTAGCTCATGTACAGTGCCAGGTCTAGAGGGCACTGCTCAAACTGTGAAAGGGATTTTTGAGCTTGAATCTAAAATCTTCCAAGTGGCTGGAGAACGTGTGGTCGGGTTCTGGGATTCTGGACCTCAAACACTCATTTAAATCTGAGTAAGAATTCTGACCCATCAAGGAGTTAGGGTATGATTTTTATTTTTATAGCTGTCAAGTGCTGTCACCTGAAAGTCTCCTGGCTTTATTGTCAAAATATTCTTCATGTAATCTAGAGCATCCATCCAAGTGACTCCTGTGAAGCTTGTTCTGTTAATTTGCTGTGCCATGGCTCAGATGTTACTTGTTCCTCACATGTGCTGTTGAAGAGCCTGGGCAAAGGGGAAGTGGAATAAACCCCATTTTATCAGGAACTGCAAACAGGCAGGAGCAGAGCAGCTGGGGCATGGCCTCCTTGGAGCTGGTGCAGAGCACAGCTGATAAAAGCTGAGTGCTCCAAACCAGCACAATCATCCTAAAATGGCTTTGAAGGTCTCGCCCTTCTTGGGACAGCTTGGGCTTGAAGGTCATCCAGAAAGAAAGATATCAGAATATTAGAGCTGATAGTTCTCATAGTAGAAAACTGGAGTTCTTAAGATGTGGACAAGCTGGATATCTATGTGATATGACCATGAACTGACCATAACTGCATTTTCACTGTTACAAATGCAATAAACTTACTTTCCCTGCTGACATCCTCTTCATACAGTAGCTTTGCAAAAGTGCTGTTAACTAAACTGCTTTGTTGCAAGCTATACAAGAAATATAATTTAAAGGTGGGTATTGAAAGGCTTAGAGGGGAGCAGGCTGTGGCTCAGAGATGGAAGTGGTTTATTGATAACTTCTGTGTTAAGCAGGGCCCTGGCTGAGCCATTGCTGATTTCAGTAGTGCCCAGCTCTGCCTCCTGCTGCGAGACAGGCCTGGGCTAATTGCTAGACAGGCAGCTTTTTTTAGCTCCACAAGGATAAAGATAAAGCTCAGACACCTCACGTGTGATGTTAAGCTTGGAGTAGTGATAGCTGTCAAAGCCAGTGGATGAGTTCAGGGAGGAAAGCTGAAGCTGCAAGGCCAGTATGGCGAGTTCAGTGTGCTTTAAACCATGTGAGGGGGCTCAAAGATTGAGTTCTTAATGGTTAAGTTGTAAATAGACCTTGAAGACAAGGTACCAAGTGCTTGAATGCTTCTCCAGGAAGCTTAGTTAAAATTGTGCAACATTGTGGTGCAGGTTTGGGGTAGCATGGCTGTTTTGTCGCAAAAAAAAAAAGGCAAAGTCTGATATTTCCTGTGACATTCACAAAAGCTGTTTGTGGCTATACCAAGGTAATAACTTAATGTTGAACCTTTTTTTTTTTTTTTCCAGCTCCAAAATCTGGGCATCAACCCAGCAAACATTGGGTTCAGCACTCTGACAATGGAGTCTGACAAATTCATCTGCATCAGAGAGAAAGTAGGAGAACAGGCTCAAGTGGTGATCATTGACATGAATGACCCCAGCAACCCAATCCGGAGACCAATTTCAGCTGACAGTGCTATCATGAACCCTGCCAGTAAAGTCATTGCATTAAAAGGTATGAAGTCCTGATAAAGGGCTCTTTGAAGTGGGTGCAGAGCTTTCTGTAGAACTAGTTTGTGAGAGACTGAGGTCTCCCAGGTACTTCATGTGGGAGGATCCTGTAGCAATTTTCCACAGCTTAATGGGAGCTTAAGTTGAATGCATTTTCAGTTCTTCTGGAGGCAACTGGGCAGGGAGCTTCAGCTGAGCCTTCCTGCCATTTTGCTGATCATTAGGATGAGTTTTTTCCTTCAGTCCAAATGCTTGCAGCTTCTGAGCAGGGAGAGCTGGAAGCCAAGTGTGGGCTTTAAGGAATCATGCTAGAGGGAAGTGAGACTTGATCGAAGAGTGTAAGGTCTATCAACTAAACCTTTCCTTAGAGACAGGAAAGCTAAGGCTGGGAAGGGGAGACAAATATTCCTGAAGGCCTTAGTTTGGCCTTGCTGAAAAAGACCAGTGCATATTTATTGTATCAGTCAGTGATAAGAGGAGTAAAACTATGCAGGGAAGACTTGTGTGCTGAAGGAAGTACAAGGTCAGCCAGCTTGGTATCTCTGATGTTAGAGAACAAGCAATCCTCTGGAGTGTCCAGAAATGTCCATCTCTTCCCTCAGAGGCCCAAAAAGCCTTAAGTGCAGTCATTGTAGAAATGTATGTATTGCAAATGGAAAGATTTGTATGTATCCAATGTTACTTAACTTTGACTTTAATACTGTGCTACTGTTTTGTCACAACTTTAATGCTTTCTTGTGTGTGCAGATGGTGAGTTACTTCAATTGACTGTACTTAGTACCTGTTGTGTCTTATGACAAGAAAAAGCAGAATAAAATGGCTCAGATTGATGGTGCACATGGCTGAACAGTGGTGTTTAAGCAATTGAAGGCCTAAAACTCAGAGATTTTCCATGCCCTCCCAAACAAGGGAGTCCTTAAGATTCCAAAAATCAATCCATTCAAGAACCCAAAGTGTACTTAAATCATTGGGATCTTGATAGTGAGCTTTTTATGAACAGGACTGACCCTTTTGACTGAAGTCTAGATTTTTGCCTTGTAATACACCTTGCCTAGCATGTAGGAATGTGTTACCTGAATGTCCTCTCCCTTGACCCTAAAGCTCCAGCTGCATTAGATGTTGAAACAAACTGCTGCCTGTAGCCTGAGTAACTCTCTAGTAGAGAGATTTCTCCAAGTTCTGGAGAAACTCCTGACTCAGCGTCTTGCATCAATTGCTGAAATAATGGCTTTGGACTAAACCAGTCCTTGGTGAGTGCAGGCACTTGCCCCTGTGGCGCTGTGGCTTCCTCAAGCTGGCCCACAGTTAGTAACTGTGGCAGATATTCTGGCCTGCATTCAGTTCCATGGGTTCTTTTTACTCCTCCTGGGCTATACCTGTGTGTGTTTAAATCATTCTCTCCTATAAGTAGTAGAAACGAGCAGAACCTTTCTTATCTTCTCAACAGGAAGAAATAATTTCTTAGGCTACTGTGTTAAAAAAACTGGTAGAAATGACTGCAGGTAGCTGTTCAGGATGCTCGTATGCACCATTCTGTGTGATTTGGAGAACTTTTCCTCTTGCCTTCTAGAGCTTGTGTTGGTCACTAGATTCCTTCCCCTGCACAGTTCCTGTCAGTCTGGTCTGCAGTCAGTAGCTGTGTATCCCATTAGTGCAACCCCAAGGTTTTGGTTAATTAGTCTGAATTACAAAAGCCCTCTGCTGACCCGACTGTTCGATGTTGTGCCCTTTTAATACCTAAAACAGATGTGGGCATTTTAATGCCAGTGGCATAGCTTCCCTCACAGCTCCAAAGAGCCTCAGCATGATTGTGACCTGGTTTTGATGTATGTGAAGTATCCTCCAACCCCTTTGTGTGCCTGAAGCTTTTGTCTCCTACCAACCCGTTCTCTGCATCTGTTTGATTGCTCAGTAGTGGCACATGGATGAAATCAGCCCCAGGAGTGTGCTCTGGTTGAGGGTGAAAGCTGATCCCTGAAGGTAGAACCAGTGTAGAGCAGCTTTTTCTTGAAGGAAGCCCCCAGGGTTTCATGTCCTAGTGCAGCTCTTCTGCTCTGTCTCGTGGCTAACAACGCTGTGTCTTCTAGCTGGGAAAACGCTGCAAATCTTTAACATTGAAATGAAGAGCAAGATGAAGGCTCACACTATGACAGATGATGTCACCTTCTGGAAGTGGATCTCTCTGAACACTGTTGCCCTCGTGACGGATAATGCCGTTTACCACTGGAGCATGGAGGGGGAGTCCCAGCCCGTGAAGATGTTTGATCGCCACTCCAGCCTTGCTGGCTGCCAGATCATCAACTACAGGACTGATGCCAAGCAGAAATGGCTCCTGCTGACTGGAATATCTGCACAGGTACTTCACCTTCAGGAAGGTGTGGAAACTCCAGAGCTTGTCTTCTTGTCTCCTTCCACAGGAACAGCACTGATCTGTTTGTTTTATTAAATGTAGCTGCTTGTCTCAATCTTCAGATAACAAACTGAAGTGTAACTGAAAATCTCACATTAATATAATTGGATTTGTAATGATATAAACACTAGTGCAGGGTTAAGAGTCTGAAGTGCTGCTGTTGTAAGAGGAAGCTTGAAATGACCAATATTAAATGAAATTACTGTCACGCTGCCTGTTTTTCCTGATACTTGTTCTTTTTTTGTGTAGCAAAACCGTGTAGTGGGAGCAATGCAGCTGTACTCTGTGGACAGAAAAGTGTCCCAGCCCATCGAGGGACATGCAGCCAGCTTTGCACAGTTCAAGATGGAAGGGAATGCTGAAGAATCCACTCTTTTCTGTTTTGCAGTAAGAGGGCAAGCTGGGGGTAAGGTAAGGCTTGGTTCTAAATATACTGTAATCTTTAGTGACTCACCCTGGTTCTCTGCTTCCAGGAGAACAAGTGGTTTATTGCAAAAAGTTGCATTTAAGGAAGAAAGTGAAGGACTGTGTCAGTCTGGATATGACATATGATGCATGCAGAGCTTGGACTACCTGGTGTAGCAAGAATGTGTGAGTGGAGAAGTTAAGTGGCATGTCATGACCAGCCCAATTAGCTGCTTGAAACATGTGACACAGCTTCACAGCCTAAGCTTGAGGGAAAAGCTGTTGTAATCTTTCTTTGATGCTGATCCCTGGTATCAGACTCAACTAATTTCCAAATTACTGGATGAAAATTTAAGGGGAAAAAAAAAAAGCAATAGTGTTGCAAGGCTAAATAGTGGTCCAATGCTGGAATTATGTGAGTTACAGCAAACCCAGAGTAAAACCACAGCTAGATTCAGAGAAACATCTTCAGAACTGTCTCTGTAGAATGTGAACCAAGTTAAAAGAGTGCATCTAAAGTAACCTAGCTGAATCCTGAAACTTCCAAGTAATTAGGGGTAGCTAAAGATCGTATTTAATTGTTTCCCTCACCTATGGTACATGAACTCCAGATGCCACACCTTCAGCCAGTGAAAATATTTAGGAAGATTAACTTAGTTTGTCTTTGCATAAACTTGGGATTAAGGCTGAGCAGCAAGAGAATTGCTGTAATTTCATTGTCAAATCTATTGTTAAATAAATTAGATGCAAGAATTAATCTTATCTCTTGCACAGCTGCATATCATTGAGGTTGGCACACCACCCACTGGGAACCAGCCCTTTCCAAAGAAAGCTGTGGATGTCTTCTTTCCTCCTGAAGCACAAAGTGACTTCCCTGTTGCTATGCAGGTATGACAGCTGCAAACAGCTCTCCAGATTCTCTTGGTGGATGTGACAGGAGCAGGGCACTGGGAGCCAGCTGGTTAATGTGGGCCTGAGGGTTGGCCTTAAACTGGTGTGACTGGTGTGGCTGCTGCTCCTGCTTCAGTAGTGGTAAAGTAAAGGTGGAGGCAGGCAGCATTCAAAAGCAGCATGCTCTCATTTATGGAAGAATTATCCGTATATTTTAGCTGCTTTTCAAGCTTTTCAAACATCATTCTGCTGTGATGGTACTCAAGTCAAAATAAAACAGCACTTCTGGCTGTCCTGAAATGGCCCAGCTGTTTGCTGAGTCTCAAAAGCACCAACTCATTTAGCCAGTGCCAAATTTGAGTAATCTATTTCTGTTTTGCAGATCAGTGACAAGCATGATGTGGTGTTCCTCATAACAAAGTATGGCTACATCCACTTGTATGACCTGGAAACTGGCACCTGTATCTACATGAACAGGATCAGTGGAGAGACCATTTTTGTTACTGCACAGCACGAAGCAACAGCTGGAATTATTGGAGTCAACAGAAAGGGACAAGTAAGGAAACTTGGCCTGGGAAGCACTTCTTTAGCTGATCCCATTGGCTCTTCATGATACACTGCAGGGTTCATGTCTGTGTCAAAAAGATTCCAGAAATGTTAACTTTAAACTCTGCTTAGAACATGTGAGGTCTGACAATGTTCCTGGTGTCCTCTAGGATTGATTACTTAAGACACTGGGTAGAGGTTTTAGAAAGATCCCTGTATCCCTGAAAGATCCATTGGATCCCTGTGTTTCTACCTCTGCAAATAGCTCAGTTAAACAATTGATTGCCTGCTTTGATGCAGACAATGCATGACATTGGTTCTTTCTAACCAGAGGTCTCTTTAATAAAATGACAAATATGAGTTACCAAGGGATGAAAAACTTCCCATGAATACCACAACTTTCCTCTTAGAGTTAGCTTAGCCTTTGGCTCATTTTTGATGTTTGGACTGACTGAAGGTTTCCCCTGGTGGTTTATTCAGGTGCTCTCAGTGTGTGTGGAGGAGGAGAACATCATTCCCTACATCACCAACGTGCTGCAGAATCCTGACCTGGCTTTACGGATGGCTGTCCGCAACAACCTGGCGGGGGCCGAGGAGCTCTTTGCCAGGAAATTCAATGCACTCTTTGCACAAGGGAACTATTCAGAGGCAGCAAAAGTGGCAGCTAATGCCCCAAAGGTGAAGTGTTCAGAACAGCACTGAACTCTACTGGCTTCAGCTTCTTGCTTCAGGAAAGCTCAGGGAATTTTTTAAGTGGCAAGGGCACAATCTTATTGCTGCTCTTGTCCCAAGGTAGTGCTTTGGTGCTTCACAGGTACCTTGGGTGCTGACACTGATTGCAAGCTGGATGATCTTAGAGTTTGTAAAGGCCTCAGAGGAGGGGAGGAATAAATGATGAAGTAATGGCTATGATTCTTAATGTTTCTGGTACTTCTCTTTACTTCTCCAGTGATGCAAAAAAGTGTCTGTGAAAAGACAGCTTCTAGCTGAGGCTGCACCTGGAAACAGGATAAAAAACCCCAGACTAGGACTAAACTCAGAGGAGAGGACCTTGCTTGCAAGGCCAAGGGTGTCCTAATTCTCAACTTAAGTCTGCATTGCTACTGAAATAAATTTAATGGGCTATTACAGCACATTCTCTGTCAAAGCATCTCAGTGCCTGAGCTGATGTTCAGCCATATTGCTCCTGGCATTCTGGGTTGGCAAAACATAGAAATGCTTGTGACAGCTACAGTGACATTACCTCCAGCTTCCTGGAGAAGCTCTTGCCAAGCCACAACAGCAGAAAAGAAAATTAAAGTGGATCTCTCTCTCTCTCTCTCTGGCAGGGAATCCTGCGTACTCCAGACACCATACGCCGGTTCCAGAGTGTTCCAGCTCAGCCAGGGCAGACTTCCCCTCTCCTGCAGTATTTTGGCATTCTGCTGGACCAAGGGCAGCTGAACAAGTATGAGTCACTGGAGCTCTGCAGACCAGTGCTCCAGCAGGGCCGCAAGCAGCTCTTGGAAAAATGGTTAAAAGAGGATAAGGTAAGGTTGGAGTTTAGAGCTGTGAGGGGGAAGGAACAGTGCTGCCTGACAGCCTTCCCCCTTCCCAGGAAAGCTCAGCTGAGAGCTCAGCAGTGACAGCAAATAGGTGAGCAATCGGTGCTCACTCTTACCTGTCACTATGACTCAGGTTACTGCAAGAGAATTGATCAAATTCTCACTCTTTGTACGTTTAAAATCACCGCAGGATGTGCAGAGCATGGGAAGCTCTGAGCTGCTGCTGGGCTTTGCCAAACCACTCCTTGGGATACTGACTGCAAATTCTTTGAGCTGTGGTTACATCTGTGCAATTAGTTGAAGAAGCATGCTGATACAATGTGTCAAACAGTTCTTTCTGGCTCTCAAAATTCTGTGGCTGCTGTAGAACAGCTGAGCCCACTAGATCACTGCTGGGACAGTCAGCTCAGGCTATCAAGCTGGGCTGTAATTTTTTAAAGAGAAGTCCAAAAGGAAGATAAATGAGGAAGAGGGTGGCAGAGCATGGCACTGGCAGGGTGGGCTGACTGCATTTCTGTTTCTGAACAGCTGGAGTGCTCAGAGGAGCTGGGAGACCTTGTGAAATCTGTGGATCCTACGCTAGCACTTAGTGTTTATCTGAGAGCCAATGTTCCAAACAAGGTCATCCAGTGTTTTGCTGAAACAGGACAAGTCCAGAAGATTGTTTTGTATGCTAAGAAGGTGAGAAAAAAATTAATTTGCTATATCTGTCCTATATTTAGTAATAACTAGTGCATGTTCCAAAGTAGCTAGAAGCAACTGTGGGAGAATTTGAGTGCCTGTATAGTATTTACTTTTGCCTCAATTTTTTTATGAATAGTTACTGCTAGACTTCATACATGGGTCCTTTCCTACTTCCCCATTTCCAAAAGAGGAAATCCTGGCTGGGTTGTGTAATCTCCTGACAATAGCTTTTACTGAGCTCTGTATTTAACAAGGTGTGTGCTCTTGCTGAGTTCTTACTTTTCATCATCTTTTCAGGTTGGATATACTCCAGACTGGATTTTTTTGCTGAGGAATGTAATGAGAATCAGCCCTGATCAAGGCCAGCAGTTTGCACAAATGCTTGTTCAAGATGAAGAGCCTCTTGCAGATATAACACAGGTAAATAACTTTATTGCAATGAAATGTTGCCTTCAAAGCATTAAATTAGATAAGAGGAACCCTACTTGAACCATCAGAGCTATGAGTTTGGAAGCTGCATTGATGCTTAAATATACTTCTAGTCCCTGATGAAAAACCTAAATTTCTTTCCTTTTTTTTTTTGCAGATTGTGGATGTCTTTATGGAATATAATTTAATCCAGCAATGTACAGCCTTTCTGCTGGATGCACTGAAGAATAATCGTCCCTCAGAAGGTCCCCTGCAAACACGTTTACTTGAGATGAACCTCATGCACGCGCCTCAGGTACGTGCTCAGAGTTCCTGGAGCTGGGCGTGCCAAACACTGGTGGCAGTGCTCAGGAACCGAGTGAAAACCTTTCATATTCCTTCCAGGTTGCAGATGCCATCCTGGGAAACCAAATGTTTACTCACTATGACCGGGCTCACATAGCTCAGCTGTGTGAGAAGGCTGGTCTGCTGCAGAGAGCACTCGAGCACTTCACAGACCTCTATGACATCAAGCGTGCGGTAGTTCACACTCACCTCCTCAATCCTGAGGTAAGGCATCAACCACCCTGCATCTACAAATCCAGCCTTTAATAACTGCTGTTCTGCTCAGCTCTAAAATGCCTTTTGTGTCTTTGCAGTGGTTAGTGAATTATTTTGGGTCCTTATCAGTAGAAGACTCTCTGGAGTGTCTGCGCGCGATGTTGTCCGCTAACATCCGTCAGAACCTGCAGATCTGTGTCCAGGTAGCTTCCAAATACCACGAACAGCTGTCAACACAGTCACTCATTGAGCTCTTTGAGTCCTTCAAGAGCTTTGAAGGTAAGTCTGGACTTCTGCAAGAGGAGCTGGTGCTCACCTGGTTACAGATATGTGAAGGACTGTCTGCCTGTCTGCTGAAATCTAGAAAGCCATGATGAACTTAAGTAGTTAGACCCAAGCTGTCTTGAAACAGACCTAAACCTTAAAGTTTCCCAGTTTAGCATGGATACCACTGTTTGGTTGCATACTTTATTTTTCTGAAATCCTGGAAAATGTTTGGAGCTGTAGAAAAACCTAGAATGCTGGCCTTCTGCCTTTGTCCAAAATGGGTGTCTTAAATTTCTGCAGCTTTTGGGGTGTATACTTCTAAATGAGACCAACAAAAATGTGTTGACTGTTTCTCTCCAGGTTTATTTTATTTCCTGGGCTCCATTGTAAACTTCAGCCAGGATCCAGATGTGCACTTCAAGTACATTCAAGCTGCATGCAAGACAGGACAAATTAAAGAAGTGGAAAGAATCTGCAGGGAAAGTAACTGCTATGATCCAGAACGTGTTAAAAACTTCCTGAAGGTAATGTTTGGGTATCACTGGACTGTCTGGGGCTGTTTGGGGTTCTGATAAAACATGGTGTGTCACTAGTGAAATGAGGCAGCTCTGTGAAAACAGATGAATTTTAACCTTTGCACTGAAGGATCCAAGTGTCCTCAAACCAGAGGTATCTGCCATGTTGACAGTGCCTCCTAATGAAGTCTGAGCCTGGAATATTGTCTAAAAAATGAGGATGTCAGGTCAATTCCTCACCGCTCTTAGGTTAATCTGGCTTGAACTCTTAACCTGTAGTAAATGCACCAGCTTACCTAGAACTTGTTAAGAATGTCTGCTGTAAAATAGGAAACAGTTTAGTTAATTTGAAAACACCCATAGTGCCAAATGAGTTGATAACTTAATGCTTATTTACAGTGTAATCAGCTCCAACTGAGCAACTACAGAAACGACAGATGAATAGAGTCAATTAATCCATAAATGCTTTCAGGTTCAGGGCTGATGTGTCTTACTCCTACACACTGAAATTTCAGCCAGGTGAGCCATGGTTTAGCTCTGCTGGGAGATGTCAGTCAGTGGGAATATATCCTGACTGTTCCAGAGCATTGCTGGAGAGTAGGACAAGATGGTGTGCTCCAAGTTCTGTAGTCTTAGTACTGAGTTTATTGACAAACACAACACCCTGAGGAACCGTGTGGGAGGGGAAAACTTTATCTGGGAACATTTCCTGCCTTCATGTTTGTTGGTTACATAGCATAGTCTTAGATTTTGCTGATCATATCTGAAGATGGCAAAACTCTTCCCCAAGAGAATTCTCTAAAACTAACCTGGTGTCACCGAGGTGTAAGGTATGTAATTTGATCAAGCCACCTAAGATATGTTATCAAGCTGTCAAATTCCTGATGAAAGTTATTGTTTTTTGTGCTGTTCCATGTCTGGAATGTGCAGGACATGTACCAGGTAAATCTCCCAGTACAGGCCTCCCTGTGTAAAGTCCTTAAGTGTAATTTATATGTAGGATTATATTCTGGGATGTGCATGTTGGAATAAGTGAAATATGCATCCGGAATACTGTCTGCCACATAGACTAAGCTTCTGTACTGTAACCATTGTAACCTTATGCTGAAAGTTGGAATGCTTTTAGATAATTAATCTGGTAAGCAATTTAAGTAGTACTTCTATAGAGTTTAATTCTTACTGTTCTCTAAATCCATAGTTAGGAGGTATGACAAGACACATGGCACTCAAAGTCAATTCTGTATATAACTTTTACATTATGAACTACAGCTTAATCTAGTCTTGCTTAAATTTCTTTTGAAATCCCAGAGTGCTAATCCTGCACACCAAACACCAGTGGCAACTAAAAATATTTTTTAATAGCCTAGGCTTGTAATAGTGGTATTGTGTTGTAAAACTCTGTAGAGTCTGCCATGCAAAGGAGCAGGGTTAAACTCCAAAAAGCTTCTTGCTGCTCACGCCCTGCAGTGGGTGTGAGTGCTCCCACTTGCTACATATTGCAAACAATTAGCTGAACAAACAAGCTGTCATTATTTGGTTGACTGTTGAGTTTTGGCTTTCCAAATTCAGCTGCTTTGACAGTTTAAGTGACTGTATTATTTGTCTGCTTAAGTCCAAGAGCAAAACCAAATTACTAAAGCTCTTCTCTTTCTAGGAAGCTAAACTCACTGACCAGCTGCCTCTCATCATTGTGTGCGACCGCTTTGACTTTGTCCACGACTTGGTGCTGTATTTGTATAGAAATAATCTCCAAAAATATATTGAGATTTATGTACAGAAGGTAGGTGAACTACAGGCATCGTATTTAAGCATTCTGCAAATAGCTTTGTACCTGAGACTGACATTTAAGGGATTATTAGTGGCTTCCAGTAAATTCAGCCCTGATGTGAGTCAGGTCTCCTTCTTCAGTTGGGTTAAGCAATAACTCCCACTCATGTGCCACTTGAAGGAGGAAGACTTGGTAGAATAACTTTGGAGTTGTTGGGGTAATTTTAAGTCTCAACATTTTGGAGAGGGGAGGAGGGGCAGTTTTCCTTTTAACTTCCCACAGGGACAAAATGGATTGCTCAGGAGCTCTTCTATGGCTGCTAAGTGAGCCACTGGGCTGGGATGGAAATACCTGTTGACTTTTAAGCTTGTTCAGAACCTCAGGAGGCTGGGAGTAAAGGCAGGGAGATGGGGTTAATCCTAGCAAGTGGCTTTCATGTGGAGCTCTGGGGATAAGGATTGCCTGCCCTTGCTCACTGACAACACTCTAACCTCTTTAAATGCTCCTGTGCAGGTGAATCCAAGCCGTCTGCCAGTTGTTATTGGGGGACTGCTTGATGTGGATTGCTCTGAAGACGTGATAAAGAACCTCATCCTTGTAGTGAGAGGTCAATTTTCAACTGATGAACTTGTTGCAGAGGTCGAGAAAAGAAACAGGTATTAAACTTCTACAAGTCTCTTACCAGTTCCCAGTGTGGCAGTGTTTGCTGCTCATAGTGTTGGAAAGTTACACCATTATAATAATCAAAATGTATGTTAAAACAGAGCACTGTAACTCTGGTTTAGTTCTTGACTCTATCCTACACCAAGACTGGCTTGCAGAGTGTAGAAATTATGCAAATGGTATTTACTTACTCAAGCTCTAACGTGCAAATCACTTCTTTCTAGGCTGAAGCTGCTTCTGCCTTGGCTGGAAGCGAGAATTCACGAGGGCTGTGAGGAGCCTGCCACTCACAATGCACTGGCCAAGATATACATTGACAGCAACAACAACCCAGAGAGGTTCCTGCGTGAGAACCCCTACTATGACAGTCGTGTTGTTGGCAAGTACTGTGAGAAGAGGGACCCTCACCTGGCCTGTGTGGCCTACGAGCGTGGACAGTGTGATCTGGAGCTGATCAATGTATGTATGCCCAGGCAGCTGCCTTGAGTGAGTTCTAACATCAGGGTCAGGGGGTGCGTAGAAAGCTTTATGACAAAAGCATGTATTTCCTGAAGTGTATGAAGCTGGGAAGTGTGTGCTGCTAACACAGAAGAGGAGGTGGCTGTTTAACCTCCCTCATGAGAAGTGGGAAACTCTCCTGCCCATCCTAAAATGGGAGGTCAATGAAGTATCAAAAGCTGAGATTTGTAGTCTGCCCCTCAGTTCAGCGTTGACAGTACAATTGTCTGTAGGCTCCATAGCGGTGCCTTCCCTCTGAGCAGGCTGTGCCTTTCTCCAGGTGTGCAATGAGAACTCCCTCTTCAAGAGCCTCTCCCGCTACTTAGTTCGTCGTAAGGACCCCGAGCTCTGGGCCAGTGTGCTGCTGGAAAGCAACCCCTACAGGAGACCCCTGATTGACCAGGTACAACTGGCAGGACCTTCACAGCTTGCCCTGTCCTAGCTGCATTTGCAGAACCTGACATCACTCATTTGTCCGTGCCTTGGCTCTGCCTGCAGGTTGTCCAGACCGCACTGTCGGAGACCCAGGACCCCGAGGAAGTCTCTGTCACTGTGAAGGCCTTCATGACTGCAGATCTTCCCAATGAGCTCATTGAGCTGCTGGAGAAAATAGTTCTGGATAATTCAGTGTTCAGCGAGCACAGGTGCGTGGAATGAAAACTGTGCCATGGGAAACTTGGAGTTACTGCTGTAATGTGAAACAGCAAATAAACGAATACCCTCTCCAGAGGGGAGGGAGAATTTCTTGATCATTATTTGATAAGTGCTATTTCTTTCCCTCTTCAGGAACCTGCAGAACCTTCTGATCCTTACAGCTATCAAGGCTGACCGCACCCGCGTCATGGAGTACATCAATCGCCTGGATAACTATGATGCCCCTGACATAGCCAATATTGCTATCAGCAATGAGCTTTTTGAGGAGGCATTTGCTATCTTCAGGAAGTTTGATGTCAACACATCAGCTGTACAGGTATCTTCAATTCTCAGGTTGGAAAAACTCCCTCTGCAGCCCCACACAAGGACTTTGCTGGTGACTTCAGTGCTTGACACCAATTAGCAAAGTGCCCAAAGCTGCTCAGTGTCTTGTCTAATGAAGCAGAACAAATACTGTTTATTGAAACTTTGTAAGCCTAAAATCACTCACACTGTCTGGTTTGTATGGAGCTAGTCCCTCTTCTAAAAGCTATTTATCCATTGAGGAATTTACATAAACCACAGCTTAGTGTGTTGTAAAAGTGACCTTTATGAGAGTGGCTGATGATGGTTATGCTTTTCCCAGGTGTTGATAGAGCACATCGGGAACCTGGACCGTGCGTATGAATTCGCCGAGCGCTGCAATGAACCTGCAGTGTGGAGCCAACTGGCCAAAGCACAGCTCCAGAAGGGAATGGTCAAGGAAGCAATTGACTCCTACATTAAAGCAGATGATCCTTCCTCATACATGGAAGTTGTTCAAGCTGCTAATGCCAGCGGTATGATTAAGTTTTATTTACATCTTGGCTGTTGGTGTTGCTCCGCTCTTTTGCCTGGTCTGCTCAAACTGCAGTTCTGCCAGACCTGTATCTTGATGCACGTAGAGGAATCTGGCCCTTCAAGGGCTGCCCTAAATAAGAATGGGAAAAGGTAGTGTATTCCATCTGCAGATAATCAGTGGCCTATAATTTCCTTCTTTAGCTAGCTGGAGACTTCTTTCAGAGTCTTTGTATGACGTTAAATAAGATTTTAGTGAGGCCCATTCTAAGATAATTTGATTAATGCATAATGAGCAGTGTGAAGGTTATTGATTGTTGGGGAATAGCTGTTGAAATATGTCAAGATTAGATTCAGCTGATTGTTCAAGTTAAGCACAGTTGTCCTCCATGGTGGGAAATAAACATTCTGAACTCCTTTCCATAGGAAACTGGGAAGAACTGGTGAAGTATCTGCAGATGGCACGCAAGAAGGCCCGGGAGTCGTATGTGGAAACAGAATTAATCTTTGCTCTTGCTAAAACAAACCGCCTGGCAGAGCTGGAGGAGTTCATCAATGGCCCCAACAATGCACACATCCAGCAGGTGAGTGAGAGTGACTTTGTTTTACTGACTCACAGAGAGGTGTTGGGAATTCTCTCTCTCTGGATACACACGTAGATCTTGACCTTTAAATCCATTTTGACAAGGGCTTGAATGCCACACCATTCAATGTGGCTGAAAATGTTCAGGAATAATTTGTCTGTGCTGTGCCCCAGGTTGGTGATCGCTGCTATGATGAGAAGATGTACGAAGCAGCCAAGCTGTTGTACAACAACGTGTCCAACTTTGGCCGTTTGGCCTCCACCTTGGTGCACCTGGGCGAGTACCAGGCAGCCGTGGACGGTGCTCGGAAAGCCAACAGCACTCGCACGTGGAAAGAGGTGAATTTACTGCTCTGAGGGCAAGGGCTTCAAAGCTGGGGCCTGGTCAGAAGCCTTCATTATAAGCAGTAACACAACTCTCAATTCCAGGTCTGCTTTGCTTGTGTGGATGGAAAAGAATTCCGCCTGGCTCAGATGTGTGGGCTCCATATTGTAGTGCATGCAGATGAGCTGGAAGAGCTGATCAACTATTACCAGGTAATTAAGGTGACTCGCGTTGTACAGTCGGTTCTGTCATGGCAACTTCATCAAAATCTGGGATTCTGGATGGCTCCTGATGTGAAATGTCTCTGTGTCTCTAAGGATCGTGGTTACTTTGAAGAGCTGATCACTATGTTGGAAGCAGCGCTTGGACTGGAGCGAGCACACATGGGGATGTTCACAGAGCTAGCAATTCTCTACTCCAAGTTCAAGCCACAGAAGATGAGGGAGCACTTGGAGCTGTTCTGGTCCAGAGTCAACATTCCCAAGGTGAATGTCTGAGGCTTTAAATTTAGCTGAAAACACAACTTTTTGGGCTGTCTGTACCCTGGCTTTTGCAGGACCAGCTCCTGAGTTTATTGATGGCACTAAAACCTGAGCACCAATGTAAATCCCAGTTAACAAATATTGCTAATCCTGCTTTTTCTTAGGTTCTGAGAGCTGCAGAACAAGCCCATCTCTGGGCTGAACTGGTGTTCCTGTATGATAAGTATGAAGAGTATGATAATGCCATAATCACAATGATGAATCACCCAACAGATGCTTGGAAAGAAGGCCAGTTCAAAGATATCATCACTAAGGTATTGCTTTCCTAGTGATAGTTTAGCCTGTTTTTCAGTTGGCTTTCCCCACAATCAAACTCCTGCTCTGAATGTGCATCTTTACTCCTCTCTAGGTGGCCAATGTGGAGCTGTACTACAAGGCAGTTCAGTTCTATTTGGAATTCAAGCCTCTCTTGCTCAATGATCTGCTGATGGTGTTGTCCCCTCGGCTTGACCACACTCGTGCTGTCACCTTCTTCACAAAGGTAGTTTTCCTGCTACCCAGCTCAAAGCAAAAGCTGGGAAAGCACTGAGCTGTACTAGCATTTAAAATGCTTAACTGCTCCCCTGCCTGCCAGGGAAGATGCTGAGAGACTTCCACAAAAACTGACTTAAATGTATCTCTGATTCCTTGAAGGTTAAACAGCTGCCCCTGGTCAAGCCTTACCTGCGCTCTGTTCAAAATCACAACAACAAATCAGTCAACGAGTCCCTCAACAACCTCTTCATTATTGAAGAAGATTATCAGGTATGTCTTGTCTTGAAGCACTTAATTCTGGATTTACCTCATATTCTCAGCTTTTCTTTAATGTGTAGAAACACAGTTTTGTTTCTCATTTTCAGTAGTTTTTACCTGCTTGCTGTTAGCTTTAATTCCTTAAGTGTATGTTCTCCAACACTTCAAACTGAACTAGTGGTGAGGAGCCAAGGATTAAGTGGAAAAGTGTTATGTGCTTTCTGAGAGCATTTTGAGTCATTCCTATTGGGAGTAGAGTGGCTACTTTGCTATAAGTGTGACAGCTTTTATTTAAGGCAAACAAACAGTGGGCGTTAAGAAAAGGGCTCACAGAAGAGGCAAACAGTTGTGATGTCTGGCTGTTCTGCTGTTTTCAGAGAGCAGCTGCCTGGTATTCAGAGACTCTTAACCTACTGAAAAATGCTGACTGAAACACTCTGAACTCCATGTGTGTCAAACAGCAGCTTCTCAAGTAAAATAGCAGATCTCTGCAGGTCTGGCTGGCATACCTTATCCTGGAATACAGAACTAATGGAAAACGTTGGCATTTTGTGAGTGCAGTTGTACATCTGAGGTGTCACTTGTTTTTTTCTGCTTCACTCAGGCTCTTAGGACTTCTATAGATGCTTATGACAACTTTGACAACATCTCTCTTGCCCAACGTTTGGAGAAACACGAGCTGATAGAGTTCCGAAGAATCGCCGCTTACCTCTTCAAAGGCAACAACCGCTGGAAGCAGAGCGTGGAGCTGTGTAAGAAGGACAGGCTGTACAAGGTGAGGCAGCTTCAGCAGTTTTGGATTCTTGGCTCTGAGGGGAGCTCAGTTAACAGCACACTGTGGGTTGTTGTGGCCCCCGAGGCTGAGGCTCTGTCCCCTTGCAGGATGCCATGCAGTACGCTTCCGAATCCAAAGATACCGAGCTGGCAGAAGAGCTGCTGCAGTGGTTCTTGCAGGAGAACAAGAGGGAATGCTTTGGTGCTTGTCTCTTCACCTGCTACGATCTCCTAAGGCCGGATGTTGTCTTGGAAACAGCGTGGAGGCACAACATTATGGACTTTGCCATGCCATATTTTATTCAGGTCATGAAGGAATACTTGACCAAGGTAAGAGCAGGTGCTTCTCCAACACCCAGAGCTTGTTAGTCACTGTGGTGACTGCCTTGAGATTGTCTGCTTGCTACTAACATTGATTTGGGCTTTGTCCAATGTCTGTCTGTCCATGTCCACACTTACTTTTCAGTCCATCTGGGGAGAGACTTCGCCCTCTAAGAGGCTGAAACACTTGCAGGCTTCACTCTCTACCAATGACAGAACCTACATCAGTAGTATTTGCCTGACCTCGGGCAGTGTCTAAAGCAGTTCCAGGCTCCAGGCATTTCCTGTGCTGTGTCAGTCAGGAATCCCAGCTGGGATCAAGTTTTAACTAAATTCTAGACTGTGTACTAAAACAGCTTTATAGCTAGACCTGGAGATAACTTACTCTGCTATGCATTTAACTCTTAAAATGTGGCTCTGATGCTTAATGGCACTAATTATGACTCAAATCTTATTTGAAGTGACTCAGGATGGGGGAACTACTTGGTAATGCTCTGACAGACTTGAACAGACTTGGGTTAAATCCAACTGTCACTAGCAAGATTTTCCCAGCTGAAGCTTTTGGAGTATCTTCCAGTGAAATGGTGTAAATTCCTTGATGATTAAGACTTTTCCAAGCTTGAGCTCAGCTTTTACTTTCATGCAGTTAGGGAAGACTAAGGTGCCTGTTTGTCCAGAAATTTGCCTGGCTGTTCCTTTTAAAGGCAGGACCACCCTGTAGTTCTGTAGCCAGCCTGAAATGCTGTTTTGGGGGAGGTGGGAAGCTGGCTGAGCAATACAACTGTTTGTCAGAGATGCCTGCACTGAGCTAACACCCTGCCTTTGGTGGGAGTAGTAAATTCTTAAAGATAAAAATTTCCTGATCCGATAAAGGATTAGGATGTAGCTTTAGTGTAGCTAATGAAGTAAAAGCCAGCAAGAAGCAGAGCTGCCTTCCTAAAGCAGATACTTCTGGTGTACCTTTGTTTTTACTCACCTGTACCTTAATTATTTCTTCCCTGACGCTTTTGTTTCTACCTTTTTATATGCTAAATATGGAATTTGATTTTTCTAAGCTGCACCTTCTGAATTCCTTTGCAGGTTGATGCAATAAAGGAAAAGGTGAAAGTTGATTCTTGTTTTCCATCTTTAAGTCTGGAGGACTAAGTCTAAGGATTCTGCATGAGTTTTTTTTCTTTCCTATGTTTACTACACTGCTGCTACTGCTTTTTCCCCAAACAAAATATCACTAAAGCATTTGCAAATTGTTTAACTCTCACTAGATAGTGCTGTAGGAGAAAAGTAGATTCATTTGCTACTAATAAGCTAATAGATCCTCAGGAAGGGCATACAGGTGATCAGTTGGATCACAGTCAGCCTGCTATTGAAACAACACACAAATCCTTACACAAGTGCTATTATTTGACAGCCAATCTGACTGGAAGAACCTCCTACAACAAGAAATCAATCTGTGAATCCCTAAATCAGTCTGGCTTTTGCTGGTTGAAGGACTGTGATCCAGTTCCTGATCTCTGGACCATGACTAATGCGTGCTGACCGTAGGCAGAGTAGATCCTGGCTGCTTCCAGAGGGACCTTTCCTCACTCAGGTGTCAGTTCTCATGATGCTGATCTAATCCACACAGTGCTCTAATTCATGTAGCTACTTAAAACTTCAGCTGTTACACCAAGTCTGTGGTTCTCCTCCCTGTAGTAAATTTCTAGTAGTTGTCCAAAAAAAAGAGACTGCCTTCCAAGCTCTTCAGCTTCACTAAACTTCTCTTGCTACCTCATTTAAAAAAAAATACAAAATGGTAATGCTTATTGCTCTTCTGAGGCTACTCCAGGGCTTGCCTTTTGCTGTGTAACTTTGACCTTCAGAAGGGCAATCCAAGGTTTTCTGTCCATCTGCTTCCCTACAAATGCCACCGTGATCCTCCTTAGCCCAGGGGTCAGCCCTAGCAGGAGTTTTCCATTAATGTGGTTCAGCAAAGGGCAAAGCGACAGCCAGCTTTGAAGATGGACTTAAATGCAAAAAGGGCTGGTTGTAAAGACACCACTGGAACTCGAGGCTAACCTAAGACACGTAGTGTAAGGTCCTTCAGCAGCTAGTAAGGGAAGTAGGAGAGCGTGTGTGTGAAAAAAGGGAATTGAACTGCAGTGTTTGCATAAACGACGCATGTGTAGCAGTCATTGCAATTACATCCCACTACTCCTGAAGCTCCAAGGCATTGCTGTGGGCTGCGTGTGGTTTTCTGGGGGGAGCCTGTCTGGCAGTCATCTTCAGACCTCACTCGTGCTTCAGTACTTTTGCCTCTTTTTCATGCACACATAACACGGTAACATTGAATGCATGTTACTTTTCCTCTGCAGCTTATTGCAGTCCCTGTGGAAAAGCCTTTCAGTCAATCTTGCTCCAAGTGTGTAGGGCCCTGAAGCTGGTGATGCTCGAGCAAGTGGTGTAAAAACCATCCTTGTGGGGTGGTTTCAAACTTGCGCTCGTTCTTGTCAATATTTGTTCAGCTCTGAGGGGAGGCATCAAAACTGGGTCCAAAATGCACTGAATGTCCTGGGCTGGAGGCTTTCCAAGTGGGAGTAAGCCAAATGCCTCTGCTTAGTAGCAAACTCTGCACATTCTCCTTGGATTTGCATCTCTAAACTTGTGCTTCTGTGTTCAGCGTGTTGCTGTTTTGTGTTAAAAACAGTGCAGTTCCCAGCACGGTGTCTGGAAGTGAGTCTTGGAGCATTGGATATGATCCCAAGCACTTTGGCAGCAGCAAGCCAGATACTGTGGGAGGCAGCCACCAGGGTGGCCATGGAAGCCCAGTCACTGAGGGAGCTCGAGCTCAGGACTTCTGCCACTCCCTGGAGTTGTGCCTCAGCTTGAGGTTACAGAGGAGCAGGTTTATGAACACACGTTGTAACTCACAGCTGAAAGGAGGAGCTCACAGCCCTTGGAGCTGCCAGCAGATACTTGCTCATGGAGCACAAAGCTCAAAACTCACTTGAGAATGTTGTAGCCGAATAAATAGCACTGACCCTGTGTAAGTGCAGGAAACCTTCAACCTCCTTTAGTAAGGACACGAATGAGGTGAAACATTCATCTTGTGAGTTGTATTATTGTCTTTCAAAGTAATTGGCATGATTATCTCTGACTTTGTTCTAAATCTTACCTCCCAGGTAAAATACCAATACCTCATTTTGTGGTTTTAGTTTCAGAGCCTGCCTTAGACTGTAGAAATGCTGAGTTCTCTTGGATCTGTCTTAAAAATGAGCAATATTTCACTACAGAAGTTCCTTCTCTTGCCTTTCTGTAGGGGTGGGCAAACAGCACCATTGCAGTGAAGCTGGCCAGGCTTGTCTGTTACTGTGTGTAAAGCTGGAAGGATTGGAGTATCTGTGGGTTTAGGCTGACTGCCACACAGTTCTGGAGTGGAAAAAGCAAGTCTTATACACATGCATTCTCTGCATTTGAACTTAAATTGCATGAGTGAATGGGTTTGGAAAGTGAAATCTTGAGGCTCAAGTGACATGTCGGATGCTATTGCAGTCTGCCCTATCCAAATACAAACCAGATTACTTTGCCCCAATGTCACCTCCAGGGAAACTTCTCCAGGTCTGGGCATTATCTTGGCAATTGCTCCAGTGCCAGAGGTCTCCAATTGAGACTGAGCTCAAATCTGAGTCTGTACCCAAAGACTGTCCAGCTCCAGTCCAGTACAGAACCTTTTGTACAAAGCTTCAGCCTGGAGTGAGCTTTCAAAGTAGTTGGAAACCCCTCAATGAGGGTTTTTTTCAGGAAACAGACAATCTTGACTGCACCAGTACCAACATTGCTACTTGAATTGATCTTAACTTGTAAATGGTCTCCTTTTCTTGATGGGTGTTGACATACCACTAAGGCTTTTCCACTTCTCTGCCACGAGTAAGTACCTGTTTTAGAGGAGATTTCTTTAATTGTTGGTCTCAATTCCAGGTGGATAAACTGGATGCATCAGAGTCTTTGAGAAAGGAAGAGGAGCAAGCTACAGAAACACAACCTATTGTTTATGGTAATGCTTTAGTTTGTGTATTATCAATAATGTATTTCACTTTTAAAACAAGCCTTCCCTAATCTTTTTTTTCCTGAGGAAGTCCTGGGAAATGGGAACGTTCTCCTTGTGAAATCAAGTCTTAAGGAGTGTGTTCCAAAATACTAGATAAGCACCACTCTGATGGTGTGGCTGCTGAGGTGGGCTGTGGACTGCAGGATTTAAGGTTGTCTTGGCTCCTTAAGGAAAAGTATACAGGAGCTGTGCTAGTCCACACTTCCAGCATCGTGTGCAATATGCTTTGTATCTGAAGCATTTTAATACCTACTTTATATTGGGTATTTTCTTTATACTCAGATTATTCTAGTAAGAGTTCTTTCATATACTTTACACTGTAGTATTTTTAGGCACATATCCTGAGGTTTTGTGGGAAAATACCCATTCTAGCCCAATCCAGGTCAGCAGGGACTTAGTGGTAAAACACAGAAATACCCCTGAAGATTCTGAGAGGCATTTTGCTGAGTGCATTCCTAGCTCAGGAGGAGTAACGTGCCCGTTGTGTGTTGCAGGCCAGCCCCAGCTGATGCTGACAGCAGGACCCAGCGTGGCAGTTCCTCCCCAGGCACCTTTCGGCTACGGCTACACGGCCCCTCCGTACGGGCAGCCCCAGCCCGGCTTCGGCTACAGCATGTGAGATGCAGCACAAGTCAGCCTGGAGCAGCAATTTTTCTTACTGAAACTCCACCGTCCCTCCCCGCTTTAACTCATAACAGGGAAAAGCAAAGAGTTCTGCCTCGTGTTCTTGTAACCTTTATTTCATGAAGGACTGGTTTTTTCTAGCGCAAACGATTTGAATCACTTCTGTTAAATCTTTTTCACATTCCATGTCATTTAGACTTTTACTTTCAGAAGGGGGAATAGTTTAAACGACTTTGTTCAAGTGGGCTTTTGCAGGACTGCTTATTACCATTAAGTCTATTGTGAAGATTCTGATTTGCACTCTATAGTGTTACACTCTAATATTGAATCTTAAGTTCATTGTATGTGAGCAGCTTACGGTATGTACTGTCTATTCTAAATGCATTTAAATCTCACTGTATATTTGGAGAAAGCTAAAGCCAAGATATCTGTATTTGACCTTGCAAGACTGCTGACAAGAGACAACACTAATCAGCATATCCTCCCTGGGTTGGATAGCATTAGCTCTAAAAGAATTTAAAATGCGTACAGACAACCTTGCCTGACTTAAAATGAGTAAAAGTTTTGGGGTTTGTTTTGGTTTTGTTTCTTTTTTTTTTTCTCCCTTAACCTATGCAGGTTTTTCCAGTTATGCATATAGAAAATGCTAGTGTCTTTTTGCTCACTCCATATGTAACAAATGACCTTATGTTGTGCTGTATCCTGTGCTTTTGTGGGACATTCCATTCAGGAACAGAGCACCATGATTCCAATCTGTGTATTTACTAACCCTGCCCTGAGGTTTGTGTATGTTGGATATTGTGGTGTTTTAGATCACTGTTTTGAGTGTACAGAAGAGAGAAATTCAAGCATATTGCTGTTCAGTTTTGTTTGTGCAATTTGAAATTACGCAATTTAAAAATAAATTACTGGACTGTGGACATGCTGCATAGTGGTAGCTTCACTTTACTGTCTTCAAAAAAAGGACCTTTGGACTCAAACCAAGTATTGCAGTGCTGGTAGTGGGGGGCAGTGCGGGTGTCAGAGGGGCCAGCAGCAGAGCAGCAATGGGGACCAGTAGTGGGGTCTTGCACTGAGGGGGCAATACAGGAAAATATGTAATGCTTTTTCTAGAGAAAGGTTATGCCAGAGAGAAGAAAATAGCACTTTTCACCAGTTGGCTGCACTGTGGTCAACTCCAGCATATTCAACCAGATGATACAGTAGGGTTGTAGTAGGGGTGTGCCAGTTCAATTGAGATCATGTTCTAGGTATGTAAATTGCCTTAAATATATTTAGCTTCAAATAAAATTGACTTAAATGTTTCTCAATGAATACTGTCATATTTGAGTGTAACGAGTCTGACAGCACTGGCCACATTTCCAGCAGCTCTAGAAGCTCCTGTCTCTGAACCAGGAGCCACACTGAGCATCAGGATCCATATCCTGCTCCCTTTTCCTCCTGTGAGTTCACAGCTGTGTGCTGTGATCCTGGGGCTGGGCACTGCAGCACTTCCATGGAATGGGCTCAGCTGCCCCAGGCTCTCTGTGGTCAGCAGGGGTGGAGCACAAGTCTGCACTGAGTCTCTGAAAAGGATTATGCCTCTAAGTGAGAGCTGCAGTATAAAAACATTTCCAGCCTCTGTGTTTATTGGCATTTCAGCCCCTCTGCCCTTCCCTCTGGGGCTGTGGATGGCTGGAGATAAATCCTGTTTTCTCTCCTACAAACTTCCACAGCACTTAGCTGGAATGTGAGGTTGGCAAAGGTGCAGAACTCTCACCAACTGTACAAGTAGAATTTATTGGAACCCACAAGGTGCAGTAATACCTGTAACAGGGTGCTTCCTTAAACCCAGGAATGCCTGATAATCCCAAGGAAACCAGGATTTAAGTCTGTCCCTGAGTGCCCAGTTGTTTCTATGGAGTGTAACTCCCCACACCTTGGCTTAACTGCACATTTTTGCAGGTGTAGGAGCTCCACAGACCCCTCCAGAGGGAAGCTCAGCTTACAGCTGCTCCTCACAACTGTGTACTGGTCTGGGCTGCAAATCCAGTTGAACTGGTCAGCCCAGTACCAGTTACAAGCAGTTGTTTGGGCAGGAAGATGGTTACACTTACCCCAGCTCCAGTTCTTAACTGCTTCAGCAGCTGAGCCTTTCTGAATTAAAGAATGTATTCTCTACAAAAAACAGGCAGAAAGAGGAAACTTAAACTCTATCAACCAACGTGCAAAATCCTGAATCAACCACACAAGTTGTAAATTTACTGGATTCCTTCTTGTGCCAGCTCTGCTTTCCTCAACTGCCCTGAGCCTAGAATTTTCTTCCCGCCTTTGGAACACAAGCTAGAGAAACTCATGATTTACAAATCCAAATCTTACAAAATTTGCTTATTTTATTAACACTGAGGGAAGACATGGATTAAAAAAAAACCGAAACAAACCCAACTTGGATTTTTTTTATCCCTTCAGTACTGACATTCGTAAACACATCCAGATCTTTTTGGTACCGGTTTAGAAGAGTTTAAGGTGACCAGAAACTTTATCTATGACATCAGCTGGTCCTGGTCCGATGCCAAGGACTGTCCTGGAGCCTGGGGCTATCTGAGTACGCCCAGCATCCTGTATCAAGCTCACAGTCAGCCCCAGGCGCTTCGCCTCAGCCAGCAGCTGCACCAGAGTCTCTTCATCGGGAGCTTTGAGCACCACTTTCGGTTGCCCGCAATATTCCCACTGCTTCAGCAGCTCGGGATTCCTTTTGTGAAGCTGCTTGTAGGCAGAGACAGCAGCATGGGAGCACTGCGCCGCTACTTTGCCCTTGCCCATTTTCAGGTCGTTGCGGACGATCAGTACCAGCTTGAGCTCCCCGGACTCTCCCATGATGTCGGCCTCTCCCCCCAGGCTGTTGGGAGGCTCTGGCATTATCCCAGCTCCAGGCTTCCTGCGGAGCCTCCCGCGGATGCCCCAGCCCAGGCACACACCACACACCACTCCGATGATGACGTTCAGGAACTCGGGCTCGAAGAGAGAAATCATGGTGGATTTGTGGGACTGCCCCTAAAAGGGGGGGAAAAACGGAATTTACTTGAGCGTTTCTCAGCTGCTGAGAGCATTTCATGTGCTCTCACCTGGTTTCCACTTGGTTATTTGAAGACAAAGAACATTTGTTAGAAACACAAAGGAACAGTTCCCCAGACACAGCTTTCTGTGCAAACACCTCACTGGTGATGGGCTTCGACTCAGCAAGCAGAGCTAAGATAAAATGGCGTATTATTGTAGAATCATAGAATGGTTTGTGTTGGAAAGGGCCTTAAAGTTCATCTGTTCCACCCTCTGCCATGGGTAGGGACACTTTCCACTCCAAGCTCTGGGCCACCTGGCCTTGGACACTTCCAGTGATCCAGGGGCACCCACAGCTTCTCTGGGCATCTCCCCACCCTCACGGGGAAAATTTTTTTCCTAATATCCAATCTAACCCTCCTGTCAGTTTGAACCCATTCCCCTTTGTCCTGTCACCCTAGGCCTCTGTAAATACTCTTGCCCCACCTCTCCTGTAAGTTCCCCTCACGTACTGGAAGGCCGCGGTCACCCCGGAGCTTCTCCTCTCCAGGTTGAATACTCCCAATTCTCTCAGCCTTTCCTCATGTCCAAATTACACCTAAAAAGGGGGAGATAAACGGTGAAATGCTGGTGGTTTTAAGTCAATACCCCAAATTCAGCTGAGGAGCAGGGCCGCCTCCAGCTCCACCGCGCGCTGCGGCACCTCAGTCCCGCCAGGCCCGGCCGCGCTGCAGCCCGAGCGGACACGGAGGGCAAAAACCGAGGGGGGACCGAACCGTGCGGAACCCCGCGGCCCTCGGGGGGTGCATGAGGGGGCCATGAAGGAGCATCCATCCCCCGCTCCGCTCACCTGCCGCTCCCGCCCGGCCGCTCCGCCGCGCCCGCCCGGAGGTGACGGAGCCGCGGCGCTCGGGAAGTGACGGAGCTCGGGGCGGGACGGGGCGTGCCGTGCCGGGCCCAGTTCCGCGTTGTGCCGGGCCCAGCGGAGCTGCTGGAGCGTGGTGAGTGCGGGGCCGGGCCCAGAGCTCTCCCGGCGGGCGGGGGTCTCGTCACCGGCCCCTCAGCGGGACCTCTCAGCGCT
>VZSR01002145.1:2423772-2545477 GCA_013398615.1 Brachypodius melanocephalos | reverse complement strand
TGCCCGGGCGAACGGAGGGACCCGTGTGGGAGCCGGGGGATGGCCGGGAACGCTGAGGAGGAGCAGGGTGGGAGCGGAGGCTGCTGCTCGCCGGCTTTCAGGGCGAGAAATGAGCCGCTGCCATCTAGACCCGCCGGAGAGCGGCTCTGCTCTCCCAAAGCCCCGGGAAGAGTGGGATAGACTCGCCCTGCTCCGGCCCATGGGACGGTGCCTGATGACATAGGGAGAAATCCGTCCTTCTCCCTGCGGAGAGTCAGATAGCGATGGCCTTTGTGTGCTTTTCCACTGGAAATGTGCTGTGCTTTGCCGCCTGGGTGCTCCCTGCATCCCCATGGACTGCCTGGGGCTTGTGGATGTGAGGCGCAAATCCATTGGAACGTTTCTGCTGACTGGGGTTAAGCACCTCGTCTGGCTTTTATTTCTCTAGCCAAAGTCATCTGGTGTTTACAGGAGATAACAAAGCAGCAAGATGCCCCTTTCATTCCAGTTTTGTCTCTCATGCTTGGCAGGTCATCCAGGTGACCTCAGGGAAGGGAAGGAGTGATAAGTGCGTTTGATAGCAGCTATTTATATACAAAGTGCCTTGAATCCAGGTTATCCCCTTTCAACTGCACCTATGGCATTTCTTCAGGGTTTTCTCCTGCTCTTGTTTTCTCTGCTCTGTGCTTACCAACAAGTGGGTATCCTGGTATAGTTAATGCTGACAAGGTGGGTTGAGGTGGAGCAAGTGTGGTGTTACTCATTCGTGCCTTGGACCACCTGTGTTGTGTTTGGGCAGTGGATTTAGGTGCTGTTTTGCTGTGAGGAATTCTGCTCTTTTAGAGATTGTTTCACCTCAGTTTGATGGGGGGTTCTCATGCTTCCTAACACCTTGTGATAACATACACCAGCTCTTCTTAATGCATTAATTCTCCCATTGAAACAGTCTTCATTATGTCAGTTGTCCTTCTTCCAATCCAATGCATTAATTCTGCAGCATGGAATAGAGTTTCCTTTGTTCCTTATGGGATAAGTGACAGTTGTAAGGATGGCTTCATCCCCTGTTTTCAGATGAGGGTTTCAAAAGCCAGTTCCCAGTTGTGCAATGGGAGGTGAGCTCTCTATTAGTCTGAGCTTTGTTTCGTGTCCTGCTGAGCTGCTGAAACCAAAAGTGTTTGTAATTGCTGTGGGGAAGGGTAGGAGGAGACTCGGTAGCTTTCAAGTGGGTGGTAGCAATGAAGAGGGTGAGTAGGCTGGAACAACTGCACTCCTTCCACCTTAAAGCTCTTTTTCTGAGTTGTTTTGGAATTCCTTCTGAATGTCATAACTGCCTCTGACTGCATCTCATGAACAGCTCTCCTTAGGGTGATCTGTGCCATTTCTTTAAAAACTGTAGGTTTAAAACAAAACAAAAAAAACCCCTATAATTCCTGATGTATTGTGGTAGGAGACAGAGTTATCTGCAGGTTGGAACTTTAGCTTCTCTTCCTTGTGGACAAGTGCGAGCTGGGTGGACTTTGCTGTTCCCTGAGGACAAAGGGCACAATCCCGAAGCTGTTGCAACACTGAACTTTTTGTACCAGCTTCAAACACAGCCATGGAACAGCACCAAAACCACCAAACCTCACTGGTTTTGGTGCTACTGGGACCAGAGACAGACAGGAGATGTTATTCATGAGGCAGGCAGTAGTTCAGGATATTTCAAGCTTATTAAAAGAATGCTTTTCTTTCTCCCAGGGTTCAGAATTGGCCTCTGTGAGCCTTGTCTGGGCAGTGTGTCCTCACTGGATGGCCAAGTGTGAAATCTGAATTGGCTCCACTTAGAGACTGTTCTGTGAAGAGCAGAATTTGTTATCTCAGGAGCTGCCTTCAGCCACTCTGAGCTTTCTCAGGTCCTTGTGTTCATCCCTTTTCATCTGTGCTGTGCCTCCTCTGCATATCCTATTATCTCCGGGTCTCACCTTTTCATCTATTTATTGCACAGCATCTCTACTGCTTTGTTATAGCACCTGATTCTACTGCTGGATGTAATCAAAATTCATGTTTCACCAGGAAAAAAATCCACCAAAAAGATCAGTTTAATATATGTGACTTTAATGGCAGGGACAGAACTTTCAAGTAATTCAGAAGAAATTGCATGGCATCTCGGAAGCTCCTGTTACAACAGTCTTTCCTAAAAGGCATCCCAAAGTCTTTATAGAAAAAAAAAAAAAAAAAAGGAATTTTAACTCTAAATTCTAAGATGATTTATTTGGGTGGGAATTGGAAAATAGGTCTGGTGTACAGAGGCATAACCCACAAAATGGAAACCTGTGGTCTTTAACTGAATTACTTCTCCTTTGAGGAATTAAACTATTTTAGTTAGGAAAACATTTTCAGTATGGGAATAAACGCACCCATATCAAAATAACCCATTATAGCTAAATCTGTGGAGATTTGGAACATCTTTCAGATGTGGCCTCATTTATTTTAATTGAACTCTTCCCAGGAGTGCCGAAGGACTGGAAAAATAATCGAGCAGCCGCTTTTTCTATTTTCTGTCATCTTCAGGAAAGTCATTAACCTCCAAGTGAGAGGCTGTGTCACTCCAGTGTCACATGAACCTGTTCTCTTGCTCTGCAGGGGCAGCAGCTTTGCAGGAGGAGTCGCTTTGGGCTCGAGTGCTGCAGAGCTGAGGACGTGGTTGGGCTCTTGCACTGCCTTCAGATCCTGGAGAAGTGGTGGAGAGGGAGTAGCTGTGAGGAGCTGGAAGGGGTATGTAATGTTTCACTTCCAAACTGATCCCATCCTTCACCTGAATGTGTTCCAGTGCCAGGCAGGCTTTGGCTTTCGAGGGAAAGTGCTCTCCAAGCTGTTTCTTTGCCAGAGAGTTGTTAACTTACTCTCTCTATAGAGCATTTGAGGACTGAGAAAACCGCCCTCTCACAGATGTGCAGCACTGTCTAGATTAGTGCAATTCTTTACCCACCTGGAAAAGCTGGATTTTAATCCTTTTTTCTCCTTATTGTAACTGAAGAACAGGAGTGTAGAAAAAGAAGAAGGAATATGAGAAAAGTTGAGGAGAAAGAAGCAGCAGGATTGGAACATCTGGCTTTAAATGCAAGAAATAAACGGAAATGATGTGCTGAGGTGGCTGGGGGAAACAGCAAAATGCTCTGACTCTGGTTCTGGGAGCTGTGTGAGCAGGAGCTGATGGAGATGAGAGTCAGGGCTCTTTCAGTAAGAAGTGGTAAGAATTAGTGATTCAAACAATGTCTGGGAGAGCAGTGAGATCATGAAAACAGCTTCCTTGTTGTTCAGCACACTGGAAAGGAGTCCTCCAAAAATCCTTAGTACAGAACATGAGTCCGCATTCTGCTCCTCCAAGTGAGAGTGCAGACACCCAGCTGCCTTGTCCAAAATTGGTTCATTTTGCATAAGTGCACCCAACACTTGGGTGCTTCCACAGCCTCCCCAGAGCTTCAGAGAAGAGACTTTTGTCTTTTTCTCTGATTACAGAGAGCAGATCCTGCTGTGCCCAATTTTGCTGTGTTCTCATGCTCTGATGGCTTGTTTTGCTTTGTCTCACTTAGGCTGTGAAGTGCCAGTCACAGTTACCATAAACCCTTTTTGTTGACCAATTTGCATTTTTGACTAGCAATAATTGTCTTTTTATACTTCACGTTTTGGGTTGCCCTAAAGCTCAATGGTGTATTGTGAGCCCTTTGTTCAGCCCTACAAAGCAGTTCTTGTGTGAGCTCAGCTTTAACAAATGATCTAAGCCATCCTGATACAAAAACTGGCCACAGTTGTTTTCCTTGCTCTTTTAAATAAGTTTATTTTTTTGTTTGCTGCTAAGTACTCCATGTAGCAGGCAAATTCATTTTTAGAGATGGGCTCTGTGTCTTTCCCAGCATCTGTCAGAAGTGAAGTTCTGTTCAGCAGATGGAATTTAATTTCCTGTGGTGAGCTCTCATGGATTGGGTGTAGATTTGAGAATATGGAGTGAGTTAATGAAGGATAACTCCATTTTGGGTCAGGCTCCCACTCCGGTTAATCCCTGTGGAGAGGCACTAGTGCAGGACCAGTGGTTCTAATGGGCATCAAGCAGCACAGAGCAGATCAAGGGTGCTGAGCTGAGGGGATGTGCATCCTCCAGTCCCTTTGTAAGATGCTTTAAGTATAATTAGACTTGGGTAAACCAGGGAGGTTCTTTTCTGGAGCCAGGAAGGGTTTGCAGCCCATTCAGCCCTGCCATGTGATAGGCATCCCATCTCTAAGCCAGCTGCGTTTTTAAACAGGAATTTTGAGAGCTTTCCTGCAGAATGGTTGAACTTTCAGACCTTCTTGACAAATATTTGTCCTGCAGAAGTGTAGAAGTGGATTATTTATCTGCTTCAGTGCAAACGTTGACTTGTGTACTTGAGGTGGTGTTATGCAAAGCTAATCCTGGATTAGTGCCTTTCCAGGCAGGCAGGGTAAAAGTGGCTCTGGCAGTTGAGCTCCTGAAAAAAAAAAAAAAAGCTTTCATGCCTTGGGAACAACACACCTGAGACCCCCAGGGATGCAGGAGTTTTATGGACTGCACTGGAATTCAGTGTTGTGCAGAGGCTGGGCTTTAGCACCAAACCTGGAGAGCAGCTGGCATTGCCCTAAATGAACTTCCCTGGGGTGTAATTGAGCTGAGAGCAGAGACCAAACCAGTCAAGACTTTAATTTTGAAGGCTAGATTTGCACACGTGAAACAAAGATGGATTTCAAAATGAGGAACGTGTGGCTTCCACCAAAATTTGTGGCATTTTTTTTCTAATCTTTGCTATATTTAATTCAACAAAATGTGACTGAAGTTCCCTAAGCCAGAACACTTTTTTTAGTGTTGCTGTGTGTGCTCAACAGCTCTGGATGGCTTTTGCTTCCTAAGCAGCTTTCTGTGAACATCAGGCTTGCTCTGTGTGTGGGTGTGTAATTTAAATATTGCCCTCTGCAATTTGAGCTCTGTGTGTGTAAATTCATGTGGTATATACATGGGTATGTGTGTATATAAACTTACCTGGTAGATGTTCATAAATACTTATTTAAATATATATAAAAATAAGCACAACTGAGTGCAGTCAGAAATAAAACAATAATTAGATTCTAGCTAGCAATTTTATCTGTATTGCAGGTAATGAAAAAGGCTTGTACCTGTTTAGAAAAACACCTGTCTAAAACTGACTTGTGAGACCCTGGAAATGTCAAATACAGCATCTGAAATCTTCAAACATTTTATTTAAAATTTGACAAAATTGATGCAGTCTGAATCCAAGGGGTGATCTCACTCCTGTTTACCAAACCTGAGTTGCTGCTTGGCTCTTAAGCTGAACATAAATCAATGGGGAAGTATTTTTTCTGTAGAACTTTAATTTCTTCCACTGGACAGTTTTATGTAACCTGTCATTTTAATATTGCATCACTTTTCTTTCCAACAAAAGCAACGTATCAAAAACTGTAAATCAAGTGTGCTTACAGGGAGAAAGACAATGCAAATAAAATGCTTTAGCTTTGTGGGACTCTCTTTTCCAAATAAAACTCCAGAAACTGTTTTAAGATTCAAGAGAGGGTTTTTAAAACAAGAGGTCTGACTGGTTAGTCTCTTTGTGTTTGATTGCATAAGAATTGTCAGCTGTTCAGGTTGGGGTTTTTTTTTAAGGAAAAAAAAGGCAGCTCTTGCAACACTCTGCTTTGTGCTGGCTCCCACTTCTTGCATTATTTACTCTCCTGGATAAGGAAAACCACATCTGTTCTTTTGGGGTTTGGTTTTAGGGCTGATCTCTCTAGAGAGAGGCCAAAGCAGCAGAGAGTATGGAGTGTCAGCAAAGCTTCCATCAGAAAGCTCTGGTCCTCTGAAGAGTTTGCCTCTTGTGCTTCAGAGATCCCAGCCTGTGCAGAGCAGGAGAGGCAGCTCTGTCTCTTGGTTACCACACTGAGGGCTAATCTTGCAGCCAGGGAGGTTTTTGACATAATAACAACCTGCAAAAGCTTTAGTGCCAGGATGGGGAGCACACCTGGAGCACCAATCTCGGGATGGAAGTGAGGTTTGTATGAAGGTCTGCTGCTCCTGGAGCCCAAACAGTGGGGTTGGGTCGTGGAAGGGGTTTGTTTAATGAGCTTTTGTTCAGCTGTTAGAAGTGAGGGAGTTTTGTCATTGAGGTGAAAAATTTAGAATTATGTAGGTGGAAATGTTTGAATCTTTGTCACTATGGGGATTGAATCAGTTTCTCTGTTTGGTGGTGTAATGCAGGATGAATGTGAGTTGGGGTTGGAGAGCTGCTGGGTGTTTGGCTGTGTCCTCTGACCGTGGAGTCCTGCTAACCAGAAACACACCTTGTCCTTTTTGGGGTTTTTCTGCTCTTAGATCCCCACAGGTGACTGATCTATGAAATGGCAGAGAATGGCACAGACTGTGACCAGAGACGCATAAGAATGAGCAAAGAGCAGCACAATGGCAGCTTCACAGGTAGGTGGAGAATCACTTTGTGTTCTCAGCTGTTTGGGGTGTAAAACAGCGCAAGATTGAAAAGGAATTGATTTGGATTTTCTCTTGAGGCCAGGGGGTGGAATGAAATGGGCTTTAAGGCCCCTTCCAACCCAAACCATTCTGGGATTCTGTGACTTTATGCCCACTTAATGCAAAGGGCCTTGATGCCTGAATCAACCTGAGAAACCTCAGTCAGCTCTAAACCTGCAGGATTTAGGATTTCAAAGCCATGGAATAGATGCATGCTGTGTATTTCCATTCACATTTCTCTCACACTCTTTTTCCCCTCCCAAAGTTCTTGATCTTTGGTTCACATACATTTAAGCCCCACAAAGCTGACCTGGGGACCAACAGGGGCTGCAACAACAACAACAACAAAACCCTAAAAAAATGAAACTGTGTTGGCAGATGTGTGGTTGTGGAAATCAGGCTGTACAACCCCACCCTTTGGCACTGCAAAGTTCTTGGTAATAAAAATCTGTTTTACTCTGGGACAGATCCAGTTATTAGTCTCCCAGTTTCTAGCTGTTCTGTTGAAAGTCAGTGTCACTGTAATTTATTGGTTTCAGTGATAAATTACCACCAAAACAGTTTTAACTACTTCACCTCTTGCCTCTCCTCTGTTTTTTCTACTGGTAGGTCTGAAGTAGCCTGGGATCAATGTTTAGAACTCATGAAAAATAACCTGAAAACAGTTAATGACGATTTCTGTGTCACTGAATTATCCATGCTGTGTAGTAAAGCATGGGAATGATAATCATCTTTGTCTGTTTCCTGTCAGCTTTGAATGTGCCAGTTCCATATTTAATTAAGTTTTGTAATCAAGTGATTTCTCAAGTTGTGTGCAGTCTTACACCATTGTCTTTTACGACCTTTTACTAAAAACAAGGTCATAAAAACAAGGTTGAAACATTTTTATTACACATATTAAACGAAAAAGATTAACTGCATGTTTGTATGTATGGAACAAATTAAAGCCTTTTTCTTTAAAGACTTAAATCATTCTGTAACTCTGACGGAATGTGGCTGTTCTTCAATATTTGCCAGGATTTCTGTGAGTTCATCTTAAGCAACTGATTTTACAGCTAAGGAATACAAAATTAAGTGGGCTGTGTGACTAATGAGATCTGCAATTTCAATATGTAAATATCAGCATCTGACAAGGCAAAATGTTTCAGTTACTGGAGTAAGACTGAAATAATACATCTTGGGTTACAATATGCTGGAGATCAGATTAGATTAATATCTTAAATGTAACAGCTTTTTGAAAATCTAAAATGGATGAATATTATTGCAGTGCAAAATATAATACAAGTGTTGTGACTGTGTAGTAAGTGATGTTTAAACAAGTTTGGTGTCTGTTTGGATACAAGTGTATTTTTTCACTGTTTGCTGCTATTATTTTTTAAATCTTATTTCAGTTTAAAAGTTTTAAAATTATTACTGCCCATTAGCAACCTTTGAACAAGCCATTCTCCTCCAAAAAACCAGCTGGGGTTTGGGGTTTTATTCATCTTATTGCGAGCACAAATGACACCTTGATTAGAAAAGCCTTTTTGTGAGCAGGATGTGAGCTCCATCCCGGGCAGGGCTGTGCTCCAAAAGCAGCTCCTTTCCACGGGAGGAGTTTGGGAGAAGCTGGGCAGGCTCCTGGCTGGGAGGGCAGGTGCTCCTATCCAGTTACACCGTGCCTGAGGGGGAGAAAGAGCACGGGTAATTCCATCTGCTGGAAGGGGGACGCTGGGAATAGCTCTGCTGGGAAAGAACCAGCTCAGCAGTTCAGAGGGAAATGTCCCTGCAGCAGGTGCTGAGGTCACATTTGACCTGGGGTGGTGGCTGCTTTTGGGCAGTGCCCTGCAGAAAGGCTGCAGGAGGTGCCAGACCCGGGGCACTCTGCTTCCCTGAGTGCCAGGGGGAGCAAACCACTGCATTCCCTGGATGTCACCCCATTCCTGAGGCAGCAAATGCTTTGGGGTCAGGAGGAGGATAACTGAGAGCTTACATTAACTTCCTAACAAATTTTTAAAAATCAGTGTATTTTTGGGTGGGATAGCACCTGACTGCCAGCCTGTGCTTTTACAATTTTTTTTTTTTTTCTGTTTTCATTTGCAGATTCCTCAATGCTGAGTGAGCGGAAGCAAAGGGAGCGAGAGGAGAGGTTGAATATTGTACTGTGGAAAAAACCGCTTGTTACCTTGCAGTATTTTTGCCTGGAAACTCTAATAAACTTGAAGGAATGGACCATAAAGTAAAGATCATTTCTTTAACTTCTACTAAGCGTTCTGGGCAAACCCATGCTCTGATTGAGTAGGTCATTCTGACATCTCCCTTTCCCTGATGATTCACAGCTTGAAAACTGTTTCTTTTCAGAGAACATGTGTATTTTTGTTCATTCAAGGTGGCTGCTGGAACATCCCACAGTTGTAGCCCTGCTCTCAGACCTCCTGCCTAAATTACATGAGTGCAGTGGGGGAGAAAATGGCAAACTGCCTTTCTGAAGAGTTGAATGTTCCAGTTTGAAAGAGTGGGACAGTGTTTAGGGATCCTTGAGGCAAAGGGATATAGTGCTAATGACTGCAGTGTTGAGCACTGACCTACTAATGCAGGTGTTGGTGTCACTGAGTAATCTTCAAACAGCTCAGCCAGGGCAGAGATCAGAGTTCTGTGGAGCTTGCAGTGATGTTTATGATGCTGTGGAGAGGACTTTGCTTTTCTGTGGGCCCTTTTACAGCAGGAAATGATTTATTAAAGCACTTTCCCTGAGTGTTATTTTCACACTGGATGAAACCAGCTTCTATTCCAGTGAGAGAATTTGTGAGGAGCAGTCGTGCCATTCCCTGCTAGTGTTGAAATGCAGAGTTAGTTCTTAAGGGTTTAGGCTGCCAAAACATGAGTACAATTTGCAGTGAAAATGCCAAGAGTAGCAGCTATTTAGTGCTTGTGTTGGTAACTGGGCTCTGTTGTGCTTGGGACTGAGTTTACAAAGCTTTTCCCAGTCAGGATTCAGGATCTAAAGTCACCTTGGGTGACTCCAGCTGCTGGGCTGCTCCTCTGCAGGCTGAGCTGAGCCTGGTGCTCACTCCCCCTCTGGGCTAGGCTGGAGGTGCTGGCAGTTCACATTTACTGACACAAACTTCTGGTTTCCGTTTTCTCTTGAAATTATTTGTCTGAAAAATAGCGGGTTTATGTAGTGTAGTCTTAATTCTTTTTTACACCCCACAGCCCCCAAAAAATCAGACCCCCCCAAGCCTGTTTATTTTATTATGTGCATACCATTAGGAATTGTCTCTGAGAACTGTTTCACTGGATCTGACATCTGCAATTTCTGACAATCTCCAAGCATTTATGTAAACTAAGCAGAAATAACATTTGAGGATTTATTTTAAGACCTCAAATCTTATTTGGCTTCCTAGACATCCAATTCTGTTACAGATAGCACTTGCCTCCTCTGCTGAGCAGCACATTCAGTTGTCTGGCACTCCCCTGGCAGAATCTTTACAGAAAATAACCCTGACTATTACAAACTATGAAGTTGAGACCTCAGATTGACTCTTAATGATCTCCTGTGTTGTGTTGCATAAATTGTGTTTTGAATGACAATCGTTTGAAAATTCAATTGTCAGACTAATGTAAGCAGCACTAACTTTAATTTTGAAATGTTTTGAGTGCTCTTTTCAGTTTGCCTAATATGAAATACTTGTGACTCTTTTCCTGTATTGTGCCTCACATTTCTGTCTTTCTGTCTAAATAGATAAGTTGTGTTCATAGTTTGCTATTGTAGTCTGGGAATTTTAAGTGATGCTAGCACTTGCTTTTTTATCTATCATTAGATGACAATATAACAGTGTTTTCTGGAAAATAAGAAATGTATTTGCTAATCTGCTGTGTGTAGCCACATACACATCAAGCAGAAAAAATCCAGTAAAACCAAACATGATCAAAAATTAATTGGTAGCAAATTACTTTGGAAAACACTTTTCTCTCTTTACTCACATAATGTTTCAGAGTTACTTAAAATACATGGATTAACTTTGAAGCTGTTACAAGATATTAGTTTTAATAGATAAGAGGAAACAGAATAATGTAGAGATGTGTTGCTGTGACTGTCACTGCAGTTCTGCCCAGCAGCACAGTTGGAAATCAGCACTTTGGAATTCCACCCAGCTCGTCCTTGCCCAGGGCCAGTGCAGGGCCTGCTTTGCTTTGTGCTTGGCCACAGCTGCTGCACAGGGCTTGGGTCTGACTCTTGGCTCCAGAAGCTGAATTGTTTGCAGCTTGTGTTTGTTTTCAGACAGTTACTTTGTTTTTCTTCGTTAAAAAACAAATAAAATATGGGTGGCTGAACTTTGATCTCGCTTGACAGCGAGGCGGAGATTTTTCCCTAAAGAGTAAAGGCTCCCCTGATATTTTCTTGGGAGGTTTACACTGAACCATTGTCCCTGCTGAGCACATCCAGGCAGCCCCAGTCCCCAGGGGTAACTGAGTTATTTCAAATGCATGCCTAATGATGAAAAACCCTAATTTGCCATTTGTCTTTAAGATTGTGGCGTCGCAGAGGGGTCCTGGTGTGTTTGTTGCTGGCCCTGGCAGCGCTCACAGCCCTGTACTACATCGAAGGAGCTCATCAACAGGTACCACCTCTGCCTCCCTGACTCACACTCCCTTCCCTGTGCTGGGAATTGAATGAGTTGTGCTGGGATCTCCATGAATTTATAATGCACCTTTTGAACTGCTGCCCGAGCTTTTGTTTCTCGAGTCGTGCCTGCTGTGTTGGGTGTGCATGAGCTGTGTTTCAGAGGTGGGGAGGGATGAGCTGTGCTATCTGATCTGTTCTGGTGGATCTGGAGGTGTCTCATCTGTTCCTTGAGTAAAGCACACCTCGGGTGCTGCAGCACTCCTTCACAGCTGCTGTCAGCAAGCTTTCAATAGTGCTGGGAGCTCTTGAGGGGAAATGTTACCCTGAGTCGTGGCAGAGCTTCGTGGTTCCCAGGAAATGATTCTTGTGTTTCTGTGGAAGGGTCTCCTGCCCAGCTGGGACAGGCACATAGAGAGATGGAAAATGGTTTCGTGGTTCACATTCTATTTTTGATTCTGTGATGCTTCTTACTGTGTTCAAATGGTCGTTTAAAGGCTTTGTGGAGCTTTGGTGGACACAAAGCCTGCTGCTTTTGCAGCACCAGAAGTGTAAGACATGGCTTAAGCTTAGTCTGCACCTTTCCCATCCCCATTTCTCTTGGAGTTTCAGATTTTCCTGGAGGACAGAGACCCTTTTAAAAAACCAATTCCAAATGATGTCACAGCTCTGAAATGAGCAGGTTCCCGATTCCAGAGAACTTGCTTCCCTCCCTCCTGCTGTGCTGTGGCACTGCCTGCCTGAGGGATCTGCAGTTCTGGAGCCCAAGTCCTGACTTCCCAGGTTTCCTTGAGCCTGCTGGGAAGAAACCTGATCCTCTGGGACTGCTGAAGGCAGTGTCACCCTCAGGTGACAGCCAGTGCAGGAGCTCCCTGTTAAGGAGGTGTCACTTGGCATTTCCAGGATGTTTTTGTGCCCTGGTGTAGCCTGGATCAGAGTGGTGTAAAATTCACCTTGGTGCTGTTGGTCCGTGGGTGGTGTGAAAGAGTGTCCAGAACTTTCTGTGCCTTTCCCGTATCCCCTCATTGCTGGGTGCAGCACACAACGAGCATTTTAATGTTTTCCTAAAAGTGACAAACCTGCTACTCACTGCTCCAAGAGGCAACATCCAACAGACTCACTGGGAGTGCAGCTGATTTTATTCCTTTATTTAAATTGTTCAGACCTGACACTTTCTGGGGCTTGCTCCTCATGGGCACGTTCTGGATTTCAACCTCTTACTATTGAACCTGAATTTCCATCTATGTTCTTGGAAATTTGCTGATTCCAAGATGTGGGGTTTTTCTCTTTTGAAAGTGCAATGTTTCTTCTACATATCTGTGTTGTTACTGTAATAAATTGGAAGTAGAAGTATTTAGGAGTTTATTTCAGCTGTTATAATCCAGATAAATGTCTGTGTTAGCTTGTAGCTTAATTTTCACCCTTGGAGATTTCATAATTTATATTTATTTTTCTTTTTTTGTGACTTTCCTCGCTCAGTTTGTGCGGTACATGGAGAAGAAGTTCTTCTGGTGTGCCTACTGGGTAGGATTGGGCATTCTGTCCTCTGTTGGGCTTGGAACAGGTCTCCACACCTTTCTGCTCTACTTGGTAAGGATATTTGCACACCATGTCCTTTCTGAATTGAGTACTTTCATTGTTGCATATTTTACAAGAGGTGAG
Source organism: Brachypodius melanocephalos (assembly GCA_013398615.1). Classification (NCBI taxonomy): domain Eukaryota; kingdom Metazoa; phylum Chordata; class Aves; order Passeriformes; family Pycnonotidae; genus Brachypodius; species Brachypodius melanocephalos. The sequence continues at coordinate 2,532,707 of VZSR01002145.1, read as the reverse complement.
TAAATAATTTTCTGCAAGTTCTAAACATTAAATACATCTAAAGTTGGTGCTCAGGTGAATGCTGTCCATGTTCTACACTGCATCATCATGTTCTGCAGTTTGCAAGCTCAGTGTTTGTTGAACTGTGGATATTTCTCTGCTCTTGGTTAATCCTCACTTTGAAACAATGAGCTGAATCTGCAAGCTCTATCCTCTAATCTCCTCGTTTAAATGAAGCCTGTTCTACTGTGTGTAGCTCAAGTGTTTCCATTTTAAAATGTTCAGAGTATTTTTTTAGTAGCTTAAGATGATCATTTTTCTAACTGAAGCCAGCAAAACAGGCAGCTGGTTTAAAGTTCAGTTTGCATTAATTTTGCTTTGAAAATAATAGTAAGAACAGTGTTTTTCTATGAAGATAAAATATGAAAATTTGCATGATGTTGTTTATCTCAACTTAGCTATGGAAGTCAGGGAAATGTTTGGGTGTGTTTTGCTTTTGGCCATTGGATTAGTTCCTGGGTTATGAAACCACTGTCCTGGATTCAAGAAAAGGATTCATGGCCACAAAATAATTAAAACCAGTTCGTGCAACAAATGTCATCTTGTATTTGGAACAGTTACAGATGTTTACTTTCAGAGCTGCTTCAATCATTAACAATAACACAGAAGACACTACAAAACCCTGCTGCCTTTGCCCCCAGCAGGGCAGTGCCTGGGAGATGGAATGGCATGGGATGAGCAGCCTCACATTTACTGAGTGTAGCTTCTGTCCTAAAGGCTGTGGAAGGAATTCCTGCTGAACAAAACCAAGTTTGTGCATTGAGCACTGTCAGACCCCAGGCCACTCCAAGATGATTTTTAGCACATGAAATCTTCCTAAGACAGCACCACTTCTTTTCTTAAAGGAGGTGGAACCTTTCTTTTGCTCTGTATTTAAAAATCAAAGTTCTAAATTACTTCAGTGTAGAAAAATTAAATTCCATAATGCATCACTTTGAGATGTACAATATCCTGTGGGATATGTGAGCCTCGTGGCCATGACCTGAGCTGACACTGAAATAATCTATAGAAAATACAACTTCTCAATTGGTTTATCAGTATAACTTATGGTGGGTGTTTGGGAAGTTAACAGCCTTCCAAAGATTACAGGGATGTGTCACCCAGGAAAAAAGATTGAGTTTAATGTTGTTAGGGAAGGTATTTATTTGGAACATAAAAGGAAGGGCTTCACATAACTTTGTTAGGAGGAGGAAACAGAGTGAAGAGATTACACTGAGTAATTAGAAGGTGGTTATAGAGTAAAACGTAATAAAAATGTACCATCAACACCTAAAGTGTAATACTACAGGAGAAATACTGGTTTGCTGTAAATATACGAGGCAGATAAGCATATTTCTGTTTCACTGAGGGAATTCTGTGAAGCCAGGATTTTTTTTTTTTTTTTTTTCTCTCTCTCTCCTGAGCAAGGTTTAGTGATTAGCATGATCTGCTCAGGTCAGTTTACACCTTCTGGGCACTGTGTGAGCACCTCATGGTTTGCACCTCGGTGGAAACCACGCGATTGTTGCCACTAGATGGCAGAGGGGGCGTAAAAACAGCAGCTCCCGGCCCTCACGAACCCGTGTTTGCTTTTTAAGTACCTGAGCTGGTAATGTTCTTATCACTGCAGCTGTAGCACAAGGTGTACATGGAATATGTTATCACTGCAGTAAAACAGTGCTCGGAATCTGCTCCCTGTGAGAGGGAACAAGGAGTGCTAACATGAGGCTGCTGCTGCAGCTTTTAGGGGTGAACTCTTTTAGAGTGCTGTTCTGGGTTTAACCCATCTGGAAATAATGCAATTAGAAGGTCCAGCTCTCTCTCTCACAACTATTTTGCTTTCTTATTTGTACAGCAGTTCTCTCTAAAAGAAGGAATATGACACGTGAAGTGGGACTCTAAATATTAACTTCTGCATTACTGTAGATCTGCTTTTCATGTTCCATATACTTTAATTATATTTCTTCATAATGCTCAAACTTATTCTTCTGCTGACTCAAAGAAAATGAAAAGTTACAAAACAAATCCTCCCCTCCTTTAGTGCCTGGATTTGCTGGCAACAGAGAATAGACCCAGTAAGTGCTTTCAAATTGCTTTTAATTAATTGCTCATTTTAAAGCTGTATGTACAGGGAGATTGTTGGGAACGCAATTACATGCTGGGAGAACAATGCCCTTGGGCCCACCCATGTGGTGCTGAGCTCTGCTGGGACTTGCAGCATTGTCTGTGCCACCGAGGGCACGTGGAGGAATTGATGGCGTGTAGGCACCTGCTCAGGTTCCTTCAGCTGTCACACAGGTGCATCTGAATGAAATACACTGGATTATGCATTTACTGGCTGTGGCCATCCCCAAGCACTGGGCAGGCCGTGGAAGTGGTTATGCAATGGCTGAATGACTCTGCTTTTAGCTCTTTTTCCAGTGTTGAAAAGTGTCATTTGTCTGGATCCTTCAGAGCATCTCTCAGCAGCTGCTTTTTGGAGCTGCATTCCGGTGCCAGGAGAGATCCTGAGGTTAGCTGAGAAGAGAGCACTTGGAAAGAGTTTGCTAAAAGTAGAATTTAGAGCAGCCTCAGGGTGGGAGGGGTGTTGCTGCCTCAGGGTCATTTTGGTTCACATCTCATGTGGGATTTTTTTTGGTCACCAATCCTTGGTGCAAGAAGTGTGTCAGTTTGATTACCAGGCTTTTAATTGCTGTTCCCCTGTGATTCCAGAGCTTTCTATATGTTATACCATTGTCTGATGTGTCAATTCCTAGTTTAATGCTGCTTCCTTGGTTGCTGCCAGCACTGGATGTAAAATCTGACATGGCTTTTGGGAAACAATTCTCATGCTGCACTTGGCACCGAGCTAAGAGCTGGCACAGAGCAAATCTTCAACGCAGGAGCAGGGAAGCAAGCCACTCTTCCAAGAATGCTTTCCATTCTGACACTTTCAAAACAAGTCTACTGGCTTATTTTCCTGAAGCCCATTAAAGGTTTTTCACAATTCTTTAAAAACAACCCTTAAAAATAGTAATCACGATGTGGTTCTGTAAGAAATAGAACTATTCTGATTAATGGCTCTAAATACTGGTTTTAGCAGTACATGGCTTTTTCCTCGGTCCTGAGATGTTTTCTGTTGGTGGTAGATTAAAATATGAACAGCATGAATCACCTCATTACCAGCAGAGGATGGCTGAGGGTAACTCAGGAGGAATTTTCGGTGTTTGTAGAGCTCTGAAAGATCTTTGCTGCCGAAAATGAATGAATGAGGTGGCTCCGGAGCAGGGGACAGTAGGTGGAGTGCTGGGTTGGGATCACTGTGGCCATCCCCACCCAACGCTCTGCCTCGTGCTTTGGTTTCACTTCAGCTCTGAAAAACGGATTGTCAAAGATGTGGCCAAAAAAAAAAAAAAAAAAACCCAACCAAAAGTGCTTAAAACGAGTGGTTGAGGGCGCGGTAACATCCCCTCTCCCTGGGGATGTGAAATCCCTGAAGGGATGAATGGCACCGAATTCCTCACCGCTCAAAAGCTCAGGGCCAGCTCTGGCCGTTTGCATTGTTGGTGGGTTTTTTTGTTGCTTAAATGTGGATTTTATTTGCTGCTGCTGGAGCCGAGGGGGCAACTGCTGAGGGGGTTTGTGCTGGTGGCCGGGCGAGCACAAACAGGAAGTGTGAGGTACAATAGCAATGGTTGTGCCGACGTCCAGTCCGGATATTTCAACCCTGGAATATGTGAGTTTGTCAGGAATTCTTACAGTGGAAGAGGGTACAGCAAAAATAAAGAGCAGAAATGTGCTTTTAAAGAGCAAAGTGAGTCAGAAAGGCAATGTCCTTATTGCCAGTGCTGCCCTGAGAGAGCAGGGCTGGCTTTGTCTGGCTTTGAGGGCTCAGCATCTCACTTTCATTCTGAATTGGTTCCCCTCACCCAGGGCTCACATTTTGCCCTCCCCAAACAGCCACAGTTTGCAGCTGAAATGAGCCCTGTGTTGGTCCTACCCAAACTGGTTTAGGTTAGAATCTGGAGATTTAAAAGCCAGACACTTGTGCAATAATGAGTCTATTATCTTGGGAAAAAAAAAAAAAAAAAAAAAAAAAGATGTTGATGGTGTCAATAACTAAAAAAAAAACAACCAAAAAAACAAAAACAAACCCACACAAATAAATGGTTTCCTGTCAGGACTACTGAAAGCTTTTTTAAGTCAAACCTAATTCCTTTTAGTTCCCTTGTTCCAGGAGCTGAGCTTGTAAGAGGACTTGTGATAAAAATTACTTAAGTACCTCTTAAAAGAGAACCTCACAAAACAGGACTTACTCCACTTTTATGAAGTAGACAGAATAATTTAGAAACCCACACGATTTATTCTCTTTTTTTTTTTTCTCCATTTACTTCCTCGTGACTAACACAGGAGTATTTTCATAGTAATTATCAGCTTCAGGAGAGGTTTTGCTCTTTCCACGCAGATCATTCAAAACTATTGTGAGTAACCTAGAAAAATGATGGTTCTGTGTGTAAAGGAAAAAGTGAGAAACAAAGGCTGAGCTGCCTCAGCCAGGTGGGAGGTGCAGCAGTGCTCCCCTTCCCAGTTCTGAATTCTTTTTGTGAACTGAGGTGTTCATTTCCAGCCCTCACTGTTCTCCAATTCACACGTCAACTTGCGAGCCTAAAACAAAGAAAATAAAAAAAAAGCTTCTGTCTAGTACCTGTGCTCACATTGCTGCTATTGAATTGCTGAGGTGGTTGAAAGAAAAATACGTGGAGGGTGCAGAAGGCAGAAATTAATTCTAAAATAAGTTGAAATGGAGCCTGTTTGTGTGAGGGTGGTTTTTGTCTCTTACTCTGTCATTTGTTTCTTTCCTGTTTTTAAACTACTTCCTCCAGCTGTCCTAAGCTTTCTACAATGAACTGAGATATCCTGGAATACGTGAATCAACACAAAACTTGCCTTATAAATTAATTTTGCAATTATCTCACCAGAAATTCCTGCTTACAGCACACCTGGGCTCTGTCCTGCTTGAAACTTGCAGTATTGATATTAATAATGCACTGACGAACTGGGAGGGTGTGCTGAATTATCTGGACACTGCTGCTAAATCGGTTGTGCAATCTGGGTGTTCCTTAAATCTTCTGGTGGCTCGCTTGCTTTTTTAAAAATCAGAGATGAAGTGATGTTTTGAAGGAGAAAAACGGTGATTTGAACTCTTGGTCCCTCTAAGTGCTCCTGTTGTTGTGTCGGATGCCTGTAGGTATTTACAGAGGGTAAACACCCAGCACTGCTGGCTTAGCTCAGAGTGTGCAAGAACAGTCCCGGGGTGATGGAGGAGTTAATGGGACCATGGCTGCACCCTTTTCTTCCTCCTAAAGGTTGATGGACTTTACCTTTCAGAAGCTGACGCCCTGTTTTCATTATCTGCTCTCCACTTCCTCAAGGTTTCTTCTGTCAGATCTCTGCCGAGAGGACACATTGTGCTTTCTCCTCATTTGCTCCCTTGGAGTTTCTACGGGTTTTTTTGGGTTTGGTTTGGTTTTTTTTTATGCACAGCCTGAACTTTATACCTTTCATGTCCTGCTTCCTGGAGCAGGTTGAAAATAATGATGATTGTGCAGAACGATCTCTAATTGGAGATTCTAAAGCCAATCACCACTGCTGGTAGCAATTTGAATAGATGCTGAGGTTTATTCTTCAGAAATGAGTGGATGGCTAGGGAAGGGCAAGGAGAGAACACTGACTGAGTATTTAATTATTTTGTTAATGATTTTCTGTCAGCAGCAGAAGATAAACTTGAATTCTTGCAATTGTGCCTCCCTGTGACATGAGTCTGTCTGTTCCTCTAGAAAGCAATGTAGGCACAACCTTAAAAAAATCATCACTTTTTTATGTTACTCCTTAGAGCAGCACCGTGACCCTTTACACAGGCAGTGGTGCCATGTGCTGCTCCACCAGTGGCTCTCGTTTAGTCAAATTCAGAGTTTGTGGCCGATCGTTTGGAATTTCCATCAGCTCTGCTCTGTGGGGCAAGGCTTGGCTGAAGTGAGAATAGAAACTGAACCACAGCCACGTGAGGGTGAAATTAATATACAGCTTGAAATGCTGTGGAGGTCTTCTAAACCCAGCCCTGACCACTTGATGGATGTTTGTGTCACTTGAGGATGCTCTAGGTACAGGATCCTCCGTCCCCAGCCCCAATTTCCAGCCAGCACTACATACCAGACGTTCTAAAATCATGAGACATTTTAATCTCCTAACACAGACAGACAGACAAACTGCACATATTTACCAGCCACCTCCAGACCAAGTTTCTCCCTCTTAATCACAGAGCACTTCTCTCTGTGGGTAGTTGTCCACGGCTCCCAGAGATGTAAAAGATGCTGTGACTTTCTGGAGAGGTGTAATGACTTCGTGGGTAACTATGGGATGAGTCGTGGCCTGGGCCACCACTCAGAGGATGTTTCCCATGAGAAGCAAGCTTTTATTTTTCCAATTTATCTCCATCAGATACATCATGACATCTTCCCCCCCTGTGCAAAGGCTGAGTCTTGAACCCAGTGTGAAAAGCAGGGTATCCATGGAGGAAAACAGATTTTTAGTGCATTAAGTTCAGCAAGGAGTTCAGGGTAATATTTTTTTTTGCTGGCAGACATATCACTTTTCTTTGAGAAATGTTTCTAAATTAAAGCCAGTCTAAAATTATATCTTCCCCCAAAATAAAAGGTTAAAATTAGATGTGGTTGTTCTTGTATCACTTGAGCAGCCTGGCTGTTCTGTGAAGGGCCATGTGAGAAAGCAACACTTGATACAGGGTTTGTTCAGAGCTTTAATTGACTTCCCAGTCCAGGTGCTCAGAATGATTAATAATGTGAAAATACAATTCATTTTTAATTGGATGTTCAGTCACTTTTCCTTATGGTAAAGACTTTCTGCTATAAGAATTATACAGATCAGCATGTTTTTAAGGATTTTAACTCCTGATTTTTTTTTACATGTGGCTGCTGTCTCTGTCTACTTCCACAGATAAATTTTCAAGCGTAATTTATAGATAAAAAGATTTTTCATTTTCCAGAAGTTTCATAATGCATCACTTTAAGTAATTTATTTCTGTGCCATCAAGGAATAAAACTCCTTTGATGGCCTGTGAGTTCAAGAGTTCGAAGTTACCTTCTCTGAGACATTGGGGTTGTGCAGACAGGGATTTCCAAACTCCCCTGATCTGCTGTTGCTAAGAAATAGATTTATGTTGAGTTCATCTCGATGAGCAAATCTTGTCTTGTTTGATTTGCAAATTGTACAGATATTTCTAACACATCACATTCCGGCCTGACCACAGGCTCCTTCTGGTCGTCAGCAGTGGCGAGCGAATGTTTCTCACCCGAGTCAGCAGAATGCTTCTCAATTTCTCCTCTGCTATCCTTTGTTAGTGCCTCCTGCAGCTTAAAAGGAAAAAAAAAAAAACCATCATTGGAAGAGGGTGAGGGAAAGACAGTTGGTGTTTAGGGTCTTACATTCATTGAGTTTCAGTGATTTTTCCTAGGTTGGTCAGGAGCACATCTAAACCACCCAGGATTTAGTGTTTGGTGTGATGGGTGTTTGGTTGAAGGAGTTTGGTCCTTTTCAAAGGTAGAGCTGATGTCACAGTCCGAGGGGGACATCTGAGAGGATGCTGAAACAAACTGAACCATTGCAGGGAGGCAAAACACTCAGTATTTCCTGCGGCCCCATGCGGAGGAGGAGGAGGAGAGGGCGGAGGAGATGTTATTTGTGAAGAGGGTTAAAAAACTGGATGAGAATGAATCCTCCTGGGTTTAGAGTCAGGGCTTTTCCAAAGCTGCCACCTCCAGCCTGTTTGAGGCTGGTTCCCTGCTCTATTCAAAGTTAAACCATCACTATATAGAAATGGACCCCCCAATCCTCCTGCTCCTCCTCCTGGCCCTGGGCCGGTTCAGCCAGCATTGTTTGGAGGTGCTTGGTACCCAGGGCTGTGGGGAAGCCCCAAAAGCAGCTGTTGGGGATGTTGCTGTGAGCCTGCCAAGCGTGGGACAGTGTCCCTGTGACCCACAGGACACCCAGACACGGGAGGAGGACACGGGATTGCTGTGCTTGCCTTGGGCTGGCTCCGGTTCCGTCCCACCTTTCATCACTCTGAGCAAACCATTTGCATTTATTCCTCCTTCCAGTTCAAATGTGACTTCTGTGGCTTCCACCACTCCGATTTTTTTTCCATTATAGAATTGTTTACATTGCTCTGTTCCCTTGGCCTTCAGGTGGCCTTTCACAGCTGCTTTGTGAAATGCCTTTTTTGGTTTTTTTTTCCATCGGCTACTCCCTGTGAAATTTTTCCTTCTGCAGACATTCGTTGAGACTGGGTGGGCTCACAACAGGAGAGTTTTGAGTTTTGTTCAGCCACTCCCAGGGTGGCAGCTCTGCTGGGAGAGGCTCCTGCAGCATCTCCAGTCGGGCCTTTTGTCCTTGTGTGCTCCCCTGGGATTTTAGGACCTGCTTTATCCACCTTGGGTGCACTTTGGGGAGAGATTTGGGCGATGCTGAAGCCTTGCAAGGGCTGGGGGCTGCTTATCACTACTGACAGTAGTGATTAAATTTGCCTGTTGCTATTCTAAATTAGCCGGCTGTAGTTCCTCTGTGCTAATGCTGTGTATTCCAAATTTTGTGGAAGTGAAAGCCCCACCTCTGGATTCCCACAGTATCTCAGTGCCATGGCCAGGGCCTGGAGGGAGCCGAGGGAATGGTCATTCACAGCTCAAACACGGGGGAATTTCCTCCATGCAAATCTGCCTTTCACTGCAAACTTCCGCAGGTGAAAACCATTAATTTTAGGATGATGACTTGAGACCTTTTTTTTTGTCCCGAGGTATCTGTCAGACCTAGGGAGGGGCAAGCAGGGAATGGGAATAAACTCTTCAAATTTCAGAGTGGAGAAAGAGGTTCTCAGGTTTGCCATAAATGTACTTTACAATTTTAGGGAAGTTTCAAATCTCTTTGCACCTGCCCTTGGTGAGTGAAGGAGAGAGATGTTATTTATTTAGTTCTGAAGCTGCTGTGGAAATGATCTTGCTACAGGTACCAAGAAGTTTATTGCCAATAAGGCCTATAGGAATATTAATAATATAAATTATTACTCATTGGTTCATTCTTCCAGTCTTTGTTCTCCCTTCCGTAGCAAAATCTCTCTTGTGTATCAATTTCTGGATCCCCCCTTTTTCAGTTTTATTTCATTGTGCCTTTTTCTTCTCCCCAAGAGAGACTGTGCCTCATTTATCATCTCACAGGCTTTGTATTTCTGCAATCCAAAATACACCCAAGCACTTGGAATGAGCCTCCTGTAAAGCAACAAGGAATAAATAAATAAATGAATTTTCTTGCTATCAGAGCAGCTTGTCCTATACCAGGTGCATGCCAGAAGAATGGGTTTATTTTGAATTGTTTGCATAAGACAAGAGTAGTTGCAGCTGCCATACAGAAAGTATAATTGGTATTTAATTTCAACATTCTTAATTCACTGCCACTGAAAAATTCCAGTGTGGATGTCATTGCCTCAGTGCAGTGCTCTGAAATGTTGGGGAGTGAACCTTGTGTTACAGGAGTGATGGAGCTTCCCCTTTTGTGGGGGAATTTCACTCTTTAATGTGCAAATGAGGTTTTTGGGGGCTGGATGTGGCCCTGCCTCTTGCATTTCAAAGGGGAGCCCTGTGCAGGGCTCACCTCTCTCACACTTCCCCTCTATTCTGTAATAAATCCAGCTTTAATTTTTTTTTTTTTTGAGGGGGGGTGGTATATAAACTCCCTTATTGCTCAAATAAAAGGAAAATAAATTAAGGTTGCAGATAAAAACGTAGAAGAGAATTGCTGGCAATATTTCCCAGCACGATGTCAAAACTCATCAAATAATGAATAGCAGAAGTTAAGGTTTGTGTAATTTGTTCTACACTTAATGAAACTTTTAGATTTATTTAAATCTGTGGTTTTACATAAAGACCTCACTTTAATGCAGTAATTTTATTTTTTTTCCTCTCCCTCTTCCCTGGACAGTGTTTCCATGACCTTTGTTGAGTGATTGTTTTTTAGCTACAATGTCTGGTGTTCAGATTGTTTGAATTGCTTCTCAATTCTTTTGTATTAAAAATAATGGCAATTCTTCCAGGTTTTTAAACTATGTAGCAATTCATTTCTTGAATAGGTGTTTATGCTTGTTTTATTTAGAGGTCTGTCCAAAAAAAAAAATCTTTCAGTATAAGATGGAGACTAAAATTAATTCAGTTAAATGGTATTTCAATAATGTTTAAGTTCTGAATTAGGTTTCAAACCATTTTTTAGCAAAAAACAGTGAGGTTTCTTTCTTGTTTACTCAGAAAAAACAGACACAAATTAAACTGATTGGTGGAGAAAAATACAGAAGTTAAGAAAGTCTGCTGCAAGATGTCATTAAACCCCGTCATTAAAAAAAAATCAATATATAATTTAAATGCCTAATCCTCTAAAAGCAGCAGTAGGGAAAACACCTCCTCTAATAAAGCTGTAGGTCATAAATACCTTAAGGAGAACATTGTAAAATATTTGAAAATTCCTGGTTTTTTTTTAAAAAAAGTAAGGGTTCTTATTTCTCCTTGACAGCCTTCTAAGTGGCAGGGCAAAAGCTGAAAGGCTCCTAAACATTTTAGTGGCTCAAAAGAAAGATTTAATTTTGTTTAAAGTACATTAGTAGCTCAACATTCCCATTCAGATGCTCTTAAAAAAACCCAAAACAACTCCAACAAACAATAATTTGACATAAATAACATTACCAATGGCCAAAGTGAGAAGCACTAAGTTTTAACCTAGGGGCAAACAGTGTAGGGAGGCTAATTTGAATTTTTATTCAAACCTACATAAAATACAATTGAAATTTCTTGGTTTTTTTTTTTTTTTTAATTGTTTTGTGGTTTTGTTTTTTTTTTTTCCAGGGTCCACACATAGCCTCAGTCACTCTTGCTGCCTATGAATGTAACTCTGTGAATTTTCCTGAGCCTCCTTACCCGGATCAAATCATCTGCCCCGATGAGGAGACGGCCGAAGGCTCCATCTCCCTTTGGGCAATCATCTCAAAAGTCAGGCTGGAGGCCTGCATGTGGGTAAGGCTTGGTTTTTCTTATTAAAAAAATTACCATTTCCATCTCTGCATTTCATTTCTGTGGCCAGAACAGATGAAAATTCCTCAATCATCCAAATTGTGATGGGTTACACTGCCCAAGGTGATGTGAAAAGTTGCCTTCCTGGTGAACCTTTCAGCCCTATCATTTTAATTTTTTTTTTAATAGATTATTCCTGGGATATTTTTTATCAGCTGCAGTGCTGTTTGCTGAATGCCAGCAGAAAACTTGAAGGCTGTTGATGTAAAAAAGTAAATTTTAGGAAGGGTGTCTGCACCCCAGATGATCTGGCAGCTCTCAGGTCTAAGCAAGAAATAATTCCAAAAATTTGGGGCCTGGAACACGAGTGAAGCTGCAGTTCCTCATCTCCAGGACTCAGGCCCTTGTCTCACAGCTTGTTCTGCAGTAAATTAGGCTAAATTAAATCAATTTTCCACACTTTAAAATCTTTTATTTCTGTTTTTCTGCCTGTTTTCTCTTTAAAGCTGACTTGCTTTTCCTGTTGAAGTGAATCAGGGTCTTAGGCAACGCTGTCATTGGAACTTCCTTTCTGTTTTCCTCTTTTTTATCTTCAGCTTTTTGCAGAAATTTAATTTTTGGAGGATTTCGGTCAACCAGGCTGTTTTTTTTTTCATGACATGTAGATCATTTTGAATTGCAGTTTACACAGATGCATCTGCTGTGAACTGCATGCCAAATTAACTTTATTTTGCTGCTGGCTTCCTGTCCTAGCTGATGATTTAATTACTGAATTCTTGGTTGTCCAACTCAAATGCAGAGAAAGGAAATTCTAAAAACAGCATCTGATGCCTGCCTGGGTGTTCTTTAATATATAAGGCAACCGGTCACTCCAATTTTTTAAATAGCAGCAGTTGTGTTAGTTACAAAAGTTCCAGTCAGGTTGTGTGAGTTTAGAGAGTTTAGAGCCCTGTCAAAAAGCAAAGTACAGCTTAAATTTCACTCCTAATGAAAGGCCAGAATTGCCTGAATGCTCAGCAAACATACAAATACTTACAAGACTATAAATATATATAAGATTTCTCTTTATTTTCTTCCTCTGCTAAGATCTGTTTCATAGAGACAAGCAATAAAAATGGCATTTACAGCTACGTTTCTAGGGTTGCAAAATAAAAATGCAGCTGAGGGTAAACATCTCTTGCTTCATCTGCAGCGTGTAAAAACTGAGCTATGAGGAGAATTAAGTTTAGAAATGAGTGAACAGAGTTGCAGCCTGTGGAATCCCGTGTCCTCCAGAGCAGCCAGAGGGAGAACAAGCAGTGCCTTCGTGGTCTTGAGTTCCTTGGATTAGATTAGGGAGAGGACAAAGGAACAGGAACATTTGTATCCCACTTTTTCACCCTTTTCCCCCCCAGCTTTTTTCCAATTCCCTGTCAGCTACCTTTGCTCTGAACTCTGTCTCCTCTGGATTTTCCCGGGGGAGCATCCTCTGTCTACCAGTGGTGTCTCATGTAATGTTATGCTTTCTTGGAATGTCCCGTGAGTACATAAACATTGCTTGCTAATTTCCTGTGAGCCAAATCAAGTTGGCAATTGCTGCTGCTGCTTCCAGTGTGTTTCTTTTGTCCTAATTCCAGCTCACTTCTTTATGGAAGAGAGTTATTTTGGAGTCTGTCACTCTTGAACTAAATGTCCACTTAGCAAAGATAATGGGGACTTCCAGTAAGTGCCAAGGCTGATTTTTGCAAACCATCCCAGGGTGACTTTGCAGAGCTGTGACTGTGAAGCTGCCCAGGCTGAGTGTCCTGTGGGGTGAAACGTGAGGATTTATCTGCACAAGGGTCACCAAACCACCAGCAGCCAATTTTAACCAGAGATTAAAATCATTCTTAGTCCCCAGCACGGCCATTCCTGCTGATAATGAGTGTTACAAGGATTAAATATCCCTGTGCCCGAGGAATTATTAGGTGGGATGAAAATGATGCTTTTTTCAATCCCTGTAAAAATTGGCTGTGCAGCAGCCCTGGCCTGCAGAAGGGCTCAGAAACAATCTCTTAGGTGAATGCCAGTTTTCACAGCCTCCCATCCCACAGGGACAAGGAATTCAATAGTGCCCTATATTTTTTAATGTGTTGCAGCCTTTTTGGTTTTTTACAAGAAATAAGGGGAAAGAATAAAAATGTTTAATTGCTGGGGATTAGCAGAACAGGCAGCCTGTGTCCTGAGCAGGATCAAATCTTTAAAAGACTCTTTCTAGTGGAGTCATTTCCCAGTTTCCTTTTCTGAATGTAAAAGAATTTTGATTAGCATTTGCCTTTCCAGTTTGTTGTGAGTCCAAGGGATCTCCATGTAAAACCGGCCTTCAGAGTTAAATGGTGAAAATATCGAATGTTACAAAAAGCAGTTAAATAGTTACTGGTTTGGAGCTCTTAATTGCTGCTTTTTCCTTTTTTTTTTTTTTTTTTTTTAAAAATTGCTTTTATGCACTTAGGGAACCTATCTCCAGCAGACATGAAATCATATGATTTTTGTTGCACTTCTGAAATGTTTTGTAATAATGAGCATGTGACTTAGCCAATTTAAAGAAAGTTCATGTCCAGTACACACATGCAAACCTCTTCTTCAGTTCACAGAACGAAGCCAAAGCAAATTGGCAGAGCCTGGAGGAGCAATGTGACTTTTTCTTCTTGCATCACCCTGAGAACATAACCTCAAGTTAATTTTTCTGAAGTGTTGTTGCTACTGTTTTCAGGCTTATCTTCCCCTTGTGCCAGAAATATGCAGATTAATGAAGTTCAGCTTGTTGCAGTCATTTCAAGTTTTTCTTCTGTGGAAAACAAGGGCATAAACATTTGAGGCCGTGCACTTCGGGTGCTTAAACTGGGAATTTAACAGCTTGGGTAAGAGTGGTGGTATTTCAAACCACAACCTGTTGATTTGGAATACCCACAGCAGCTGGAATTCTTGCTTGCAGCTGTGTATAGAGCAGGAACAAAGGAAATTGAAAAGCTTTCACATTGCTTCAAAGGAGGAGAAAAGCATTTGTTACTCACTGCTGACCCTGGGAGAGAAAAGCCATCTGCAGGGAGCACATTCCCGTGCAGTGCCCAGCTATTGTCTCTTACCTGCCCTAAATTTAAACCATCCTGAGTTAATTCAGAGTTCCTGTTCCATTAGCCTCTGTTTATCCATATGTTCAATCTTAGCTCGTCTCTCTTCTTTCCCTTGGTTAAGCTAAAGCTGCCTTTACCCACAAGACTGAAATGAGTCATTTGATGTCCTGAGAAAACAAATACAATTTTCCTGCGGTGAGAAAGCAGCCGTCCTTTCATCTGGGGTTGGCTCCAGCTCTCCCAGCTGAAGGAGAGGGAAAACTCGAGCTCAGCCTTGGCTTAACCTCTTTTTCCCTTGCTGTAGTAAAACCTGAGCCCGTTTTCTAACAAACACTTGCCCGGAGTCTCATGACTGAACGAGCAAACTCCGGGACAGCACCGGGGAGGAGCTCCCGGATTATTCTGGAGGCCCCTGGAGATCAAGGGCTGTCTGTCACATGCTGGGGAATGTGTCTGGCATCATGTGCTGGGGTGAGACACAGCAGTGCTGACTCAGGGTGTGTGGGACAGCAGGGATGTGGGGGACAGCAGGGCCACCAGCTCCAGCCTCCCACGGCTCCGGCCACGCGCCGCTCCACGGGGCCCCAGGGATGCACAGGTCGTGTCTGCTTGACCCTGCAACCCCCAGGCTTTCCCCTGAGCAGGGAAAAGAAAGGGAAATTGGGATTCAAAGCTTTCTGTTGGAAGTGATGGCAGTTCTGACCTGGTGGATGAAAGCAAACTGCTCCAAACAGCTGCTCTTGTCAGCTCGGGGAACGGCCACGGGATCTGTGCGTGTGTCACATGGTTTGTGTTTGGGAATAAACAGGCAAATAAATAAATCAGGGTTGTTCTTTTCCCAGGGTGCTGGCACAGCCATTGGAGAGCTGCCCCCCTATTTCATGGCGAGGGCAGCTCGGCTCTCGGGTGCTGAACCTGATGATGAGGAGTACCAGGAATTCGAGGAGATGCTGGAACACGCAGAGACTGCACAAGTAAGGACAGCCTGCAAAACAACAGAATTAATAAAACACAGAGCAACTCAGAGGGAGTAAATAACCACTCCAATTAAACCAGAAGGGGCCAAAAAATTCAGTTGGTGTGAGTTCACAAGAGGCTTCCCAGGGATGGAAAAAGATCTTCCACTGGGTGATACCTGTGGTGATGGGAGGGCAAGAATGCAGCTTGTTGAAGCAGATAAAATAGTGCAGCCAAGTATTTGCTACAAGCACTGCAATTATTTAGAGTTCCAAGAACAGCACAATAAAGGTTGGGAGAACTGGGATGGGAAAACAGGGGTGGAGGAGCTCCTGTTCCCTAATCCTGGTGGTTCTGGCTCCATTTAAAGCCTCCCTGGGCCAGAGATGATTTTCAGCCTCAGCTCATCCCTTTCAGATGACATTTGCCTGCCTTGCCACTGACACCCTCAGGGACCAGTGTGTGACCCATTCATCAGCCTGAGGAAACATTCTTCCTGATGGAGGAATCTTCCTGATGGACACTGCTCCAAGCCCCTTTATGTTGCTCTTGTCATTTATTTTCTCCAGGGCTTAAACAGTGCACAGTTTGCAATTGATGCTGCACATCAGTCAGGTATTGCTGTGGATAATTTTTCCTCCAGGTCAGGAGTTTGCATCCTGGTCACAAGTTTCTGATAGTGTTTTAGACGAAATTAAACATTTTTTCCTCGTGCTGCTTGCCACCAAATTCTTCCCTCTGTATTTTTCCTTCTTATCCTGTTTTGTCTGCCACTAAGTTGAAATGGGTCATGGGACTGCTGTTAAAAACCAGCAGATGCTATTTACCATGATGTCTTTAAATTCCTCTGCCAGGGTATTTTCTGGAGATAAATATGTACTTTTTTTTTCCCCTCCTTCAAAAAAAAAAATAAATGGATGAAGCTTTTCCATGAAAGTGGTTTGTCTGGAAATACTGAATGCAATCTAGTAATTCTAACAGTAAACCCTGTGTTTCCCGAGAGCCTTCCCCTACTAGAAGGTTCCAAAGGGTTTTTCTGCTATTATAAATAGTAAATTCTTCTAATTTAAAAAAAAAAGATGCAGCAGGGGGAAAAAAGAATCTGCTTTGTTCTTTACTCTCCCATCAATCTTTACTTTGCAAAGTAATCCCTTAACTGTATGAAAATCAAGCTGTGGTACAAAAAAAACCAAAAAAACAAAAAACCGACAAGGAAACCAGTTCAATACATGACTTCAGTATCTGTGTTTACTGAAACTCTCCCAGCAAATTATATGTGTGTACAGTTGTGGGAGCAGCCAGAGATGGTTTCCAGAAGGCACAGTGAGATTCTTGGGAGGAAAATTTTTGCTAGAGAGCATTTTGTCAGGCCAGGCCAAACTATAGCAGTATTGACTGCCTGGAGTAAACAAATGGCCTTGTGGAATTAATGAAGGAAAAATGATGCTGTTATTTACCAGGACTTTTGATTTTATTTTCTTGGCAATTGAGTTTGGATTGAAGCATGTTGTTTTGTGGATGGATGGCCAGGAAAAAAAAAAAATCTTTCAAACTCCACTTGTGGTTTGGTTTCTATAAACTCTTTTTAACATGAGGCTTTGACAATCCGATTAAATTGTATTGTGCTCATAAAACTGACAGTTCAGTTTTTTCCATTTGCTAATGTGACTTCCTTTTTGCTTTTGGCTTCAATCATGTTTTCTCTGGATGTCTGTGGGAGACAGGCCTGCCTTTCCTATGACCTCTGTAAATCCCAATCTCCAGCATAGCTTATCACTCTTTGCCCTGTAATTTGTATTCATGAGCAGCGGTGATGTCTATTTTTAAATTGCTCATTAACAATTGTCATTACCTCCATCAGCTTTCTCCCACTCTGCTGGGTTTGAAGCCTCACACCGGGGCTGTGACAAGTGTCCTGTGCCTTGGGGATGCTGCAAATGCTTGATGTCAAGTGACAGGAGCATTTTTTCAGTGTAAAGGTCTCTCTGCATCCAGCTTTTTTGGAAGGTTTGGGAATGGGTGGTGGATTTTGAAGAATAGCTGAGCTGCTCTTTGCCTACGAGGCAGAGCCAGCTGCTTTGACGTTTTTGCTGCGTGTGTGTGTGTGTTGTTCACAGAGCTCGTTGCTGCTGTTTCTCCAAAACAATGGTGATTTGGAGAAACAGATGAGCATCTTCTCTGGTGAGAATAGATCGTGGCTACTGCATCCAGCCTGAAGGATCTGGGAGGGGGAATGTACTCCTGGTTGGCCACAAAAAAAAAAAAAAAAAAAAACAACAAAAATCCAGCCAAAAAAGGGACCTAAGAGGATTAAACAGCGAAAAGGTTTAGTGCTCCATTCAGAGTTACACAGAGTAAAATGCCATTTACTTTAAAGAGTCTATTGATGGATTTTCTGTCCCAAATCTCAGATCTGAGTGACCTGTCTCCTTGTGCTGGCTTTTGAGAGAGCTCATTAACCTGCAGCCGATGCATCTGTCCTGTACTTTCCATTAGCACACTCGAGAAAAAGCCCCTTATTTTAAAGGAACATTCACTTCTCCTTCCTCTGTGTCCCTTTGTGTGCTCAGCAGTGAGTCCCAGCTCGGTGCAGGGAGTGTCAGAGCTGCCTCGTGGCCGTGCCCTGCAGACCGGGGGTGGCTTTTCTTTGTCCCCAGAGCTGCCACAAGGCAGAGCCCAGCACGCCCCAGCCGCAGCAGCTCGCTGGGATTTGTTCGTGCTTTTTGGGCAGCGTTTAAAACCCACCGGCGTTTCAAACAGCATCCCAGCTGCTGTTTAACTCTCTCGCAGTGGAATTCCAGAGTGAAGGAGGGAGGTTTTTATCAGAGCTCCCCTTTTAGCCACAGGGAGTATCTCCAGAGCAAGCTCTCAATTAGGGGAAGTGAACGCGCTGCTCCGTGCTGGGGCAGCACTTTGGTAATGACACAGCCACAAGACACTCCGTGCACTTTGGTGTCCCCACACACACCAGCACGGGCTCTCTTTTGCCTAGTTTCATAGTTGCTGGTTGGTAGCTCTTCTCGGTTCTCTGTCAAGCTGAAACACTTTGAGCTGAGCAGTGAAAAAGCAGCTTTTGGTGCCAGCTTCCCTCCGGGTGCTCAGTGACAGTGCGTGGGCCTTGCTGTATTCCTGGTACTCCTTGCTGAGAGGGGAAAGTTCTGATATCTTTGCATATCTAATCCTTAATGGCTCTGAGTGTTTGGCTTCATTAAGTGGCATTTCTTTAAGAACTAATGATTTACACATCGGGGCTTTGCTTCTGTGCAGCCTCGCCTCAGCCAAATTTCCATGTAGAAATATTTTCGAGTTGCCCGTGTTACTATCAGCCACTGCTGTTTGTTTATTCTCCAAGCCGTGTCCTGCCTCGGGAGGAATACAGCCTTGGAGAAGGGTTAAACGCACAGAAATGCCGAGATGCAGCAGGACTGGTTTGGAAATGACTGAGTGCCATCTGCACACTGGCTGTCAGTGGTTGCTGGGACCTGTTTTTGCCTCCACTGAACCTTTACTGGTTGTGGTTTGTCTGGCCATCACATGACTTCTCTGAAAATTCCCCCTCCCCTCCATTTCCAGTAAACTGTTTGAACAGGAGTGACTCAGACTGAAACCAGCTTCCCTGTAACCACAGGGCTTGTTAAAGAATTTGTCAACGTGGACTCGAGAGGGTTTTGTGTTCAACTGAGCTGCAACCGCCTGCCTTTGGTTGCGTCAGGAGTTCCAGCGAGCCCCTTCCTCCTCCCCGAGGGCTGCAAGGGGTTAAAGCCCCGGCTTGTGTCACACAAATCTTCCCGGCTTTAATGAAAACCCTGCCTTTGCTTTTCCACATCTTCACGTGGGGTTTGCTCTGTGCAGGAGCAGAACAAAGTCCGTGCCACACCCGGGAGAAACTGTGTTCTGACACGACACTGACTTCACTCACCGGGAATGATTAGGCACGACTAATGAGTGAAATCTCACTTAATTAGCAGCGTTGAAGATGGCCAAATTCAAAACGGAGCTTTCTGTGCCGTGATTAAATTAACAGCTCCTATCTGATAAGTTCCTGCTTGAAAAGGCTGCCGGCTTGTTTAATCGACAGCGTTTAGGGGTACTTGGTACGAGAAAAAAAAAAGTTAAAGCAGACCACAAGCAGGTTTTTATAAAGCATTTATCATAAAAATGGAAGTGGAAGGGTCATGTACAATAACTGGGAAACCTTGACTTCTTTTTTAATCCTTTTCTTTTTTTTCTTTCCCAGAAATCACTTGTTGAACATCAAATTCCACTCATCCTTTCTCTTGCTCAGTCTTCCCTTTCCTCATCAGCTTCCTCTCTTTATTAATTGTGCTGCTGTGGGTGGTCACCAGGAGGCTGCTCCTCACACCCTGCATTCCTCCAGTTTGCTGCCTGTATTTGTTAAATAGCTGTAGGGGAGGTTTCTTCCCTCTTTTATGGTGGCCTGTAATTAAACAGAAAATTCAGAACTGATCCAACCTTGAAGCAGCACTTTCGAAGCTCCCCACGAGTTGCTGGGGAGTGAGGTGGCAAAGTGACAGTGTGTTTTCACAGACAATATCACAAGTGAGATACACCGTGTAACAGCTCAGCTTTGAACCGTTCTCCAAAATTACCGAGTTTAAAATAAGTTTTGGAATGAGTCATTGACAGCTTTAAATAAGGGGAACTTGATCTTGAGCACTTCCTGAGAAAAGAGGTAGCAAAGAGTTAAAATAGGCAAGGGGGGAGACAATGAGAGCTGTGAGTAAGGAATGTGTGAAGCACCTCCTGGTTGGGTTTCTTTGGGCACTGGCAGGAGAAACGTGCCCACATTGTTCTATTCATTTGGACACCTGCTCACAGATAAGGAAAAAACAGCACAGGGCATTGCACTAATTACTCATGGTGACTGGAGATGACTTTTTGAGTTGTGCTTTGAAGCGCTCTTTGCATCTGCTCCCTAAAAAAAAATGATTTGAATGTTCAGTGTGTCAGTACATAAATCAGAAATAGCCCAGGCAGTGAGGAAATCTGGGTTACCCTGCAACATTTTCACTCAGTGTTAGGTCAGGAGGGTTTTCTCGGTAACAAATTTCTCACTTTACAGCAGAAATTAGAAATCATGTCGCCAAGTGCATTGGAAATGCTGGAAGGTGCATCTGCACAGGAGTTGTGGAGAAGCAGGTGAATTCTGTCATTGGGTTTTCATGCCCTGTTCTGTGTGTGTTGGGAATGCTCAACACAAGTTTCTGAGGGGAAAATTTGTCCCTAAATACTTGATATTTCACTCCTCAGTATTCTGAAAAAGACCAATAAATGATCAAAAGCTGGGTCAGAAAAGCTGTTTAAAATATTCTCTTAAGGACAGCCTTCAATAACTGATAGAAATTCATTATAGTATCATAATCAAGAAAATGGTTGGGTTTGTTTTTTTTTTTTTTTTCTCCTGCTCCAGACACTGTTTAAATGTCTGTGTTGTACAAGAGTCTGGAATGCAGACCACTTCTCTGAGCTGTCTGGGAACCTCTGTCCCTTCCAGGGAGAACAGGGGAGAGGTTGCACATCTGGGCTGAGAGGGAAGATGTGTGTGCTAAAGGCTTTGTCAGCTGTGGCAGAAGTTCCTCACTTCCATTCTATTTTAATCCTTAACTTATGTCTAAGTCCTGTGTGGAGAAAGCATTTTTTTTCAGTGCTGATGGCTTTGAGTTCTCAGGTTTATCAGAGATTTGAAAATACCATTTTTTGTGATTCAGTTGTCAAAAATTCCTTCCTTACAATGTCTGGATCTTAAACCACCTCAAAATAGGGCTTGATTCTTTAGAATGGATTTTTAAAATGAACAATATTCTGGAATTGGTAGATCTGTGGCCACAATAACTGATTGCAGTGGTAGCTTTGAGATAAATGAGCAGCTGCAGTGGGGTTTTGGGGAGTGCTGGGATGTTCTCTTACTCTACTCATCCCCCTGCCTGTGGCTGTAATATCTTGTCATGGAATCACAGAAAAAATCACCTTGAGAGGGACCTGAGGCAGTTTCTAGTCCACCTTTTTTTAAATTTAATTATTCCTAGACCAGCTCAGGTTCCTGAGGGCATTGTCTGGGCTGGTCCTGGAGCCCTCCTCCCTGGGAAATGTCCTCCAGTGCTGCTGACATTCCCACTGACAGCTCCCTTCCCTGAAAATGGGCTGCAGGATCTGCTCTGCCAGCTCTCCTGCGAGATGTGAATAGAAAGTGGTTGTTCAGCAAGGACAGAAATCCGTTTATTTTGTGTTTTTGAGCAGGGCTGGAAAGCTGCAGAGTGTCAGAGTGGACACGCTGCTGCTCTGAGGAGCAGAGGTGGCAGGGGATGTGGTTAAAGGGGCTCCAGCTCTGCAGGACAGATCTGATAAGGCTGAAAGGACATGCTCCTTCCTCTTCCTTTAGCCTGTTTCCTTTAATTGTGTCTCATTCTTTACAAAATTTCTTTATTCTTACAGGGTGTGAAGCAGAAGGACTTCTCATGTGGAAGTCTGAGGGTTTCAGTTCCAGCTGAAAAAAGCTGGCGGTAAATTGGAGTTACAGAGCTCACTGAGCCCTATAATCTGTGTTCCTTTTGGTATTTCCCTTCTGAACCTGAGTGGGGATTGTTACAGGCTGAAATCTTGAAATTAAAGCTCCTCAGATGGAGTTTGCTGTAAAGAAACATTTGCTGGTTCTTCCCTGGAGAAGGGGGAGGGAGAAAGGAGGGAAATAAAAAGTTCCTACGATGATCCAGATGATTAATGGAATGAAGAAAATACCTGGAAGTTCCTGGTGGAACTAATGGACTGATCCAGAACTGGCTGACTTCATTCCTGCTCCTGAGTAATGGGGAGATCTTATTTACCATAAAATGGACCCATAATTTGGAAGTTTCACACTTTTACTCCAAGACAGGCTACAATTAAATTATCAGATAAAGCCAAGCCTGCTGTTGGAACTTCACTCTGTTGTCTCTGCTCCCACAGGACTTGCAAAAAATTCAGCTCCTCACACAACTCTGTGGCTTCTTTTGTCTGTCTTTTCTAACATCACGTTTAAAATCTGGTAAAATGGGTTTGATTGTATTTTCCGTAGAAAAACTTAAGGTTTTTTGACCTTAGAACTAATTGCAGTTACTCATGAGTTTATGAGTCTTAAAGATGAGCATCCTCCTGATTATCTCTGGACTGCAGCATCACCCCTTAACCTTAACATGCAGCCAACCTCAAGAGTTTGGAGACAAGCAGATGTGGAAATAAATCTGTGTCCAGTGCTCTCATCCTCAGAATGGGCAGTAGAAGAATGCACCTGTAGACAGAATTTCTTGCTGACTTCTTGTAATATCTGCCATGTGTTCATCCTGGCCTACACATATTCTGGATATTGAAGTCTTACCAGTTTCAAGCCCTCAGATCTCCAGCACAGTCTGTTTAATGAGGCTTTGTGGGTGCTGCTCTCTTCTTTCCACAGTTCTTTGGAGAAGCCAAGGCTGTTTTATTGCTGTTTGGTTGCCTTCATCTTGTACTTTTTAAAACTGTTTTCGTGTTCAACATTTATGTCCTTTTCTCTTGCAGCTTTTCTATGATTACCCAACTCCTTCTCCAGAATTTAATGTCTCAGAAAATCCAGACTTCTCATGAAGTGAAACTTCTTTAGAATCTGGAATGTCTGTCCTATGCCTGTTGTGTGTAAATCCCTTTCTTCCATCAAACTCAGAGCTTGCTTGGTTCTGCCACCATCCCACCTCTGCTTTCAATAATCCTTGAATACTTTTTCCAGCTTCCTCTTTTGGGGGTCTGATTTCCCAGGCAGGACCTTTCTTTCCCAGATTTTTGGGTGATAAGGAAGTTTAAACCTTACCCCTCACCCCTGCTGCTCTCCAGGCATCAAATGGAAATATCCCCTTTTAGTTTGACCGTTTGCATTTAACTGGAAGTATTTTGGAGAAAGATCCACGGGCTGCTATCACAATACTCCTGTTTGTAATTCACTCATGGGATTTGTTCCCTTTGATATTTTGGGGAGGGTTGAGCAGTGGTTTTTGGTCAGTGAGTGCTGAACCATTTGCAGGGATGTGTTGTGACCTCCCAGCTTTAGGTACCTCTCTGATTTCTTTGCAGCTGCTCCCCTGCAGCCAATGCTTTATTCCAAGGAGTTAATAATTCCTCCCAGTCCTCTGAAATCCTGGAATCCATTGCCTGACCACAAATGGTCATTCTCCCATAAGTTGTGTTTGATTCCATTGTGTTGTAACAGAAAGCCAGAAGAAACAAAACACAGTGCAGCTCATTTTTAACATAACTGGGATTTTTACATAAAGAGGGGCACTGTCTTTGTAGGCAGCTCTTTAAATGTTAAGGACTCTGTAATTTTGGTGATCTAAATGGTAGCTTCAGACTCAGTCTTCAGTCTATGGGGGGAAAAATGTTCTCCTCTTTAGATGATTATCTGGATAATTTAACTTTTTTGTTATAACAATAATAGAAATAATGTTCAGATCTTGAGGGATTGTCCACTCCATCACACACAAGGGGCCTGGGGAATCTGCAGGAGGATGAACTTCCCTCTCTCCAGATTTCTCCTGGAGAAACCATCGAGGTCTAACACATTCAGATCTCTCTCTGTGTCCTTTAATTTTTTTCCACTCATGCTCCTGTTTTCTGTCAGAGCCACAAATCCTGTGTAACCCATTCCAGGCCTTCTAGAAAATTGTTTAAACTTCTCCAGGCCAGCATCTTCCAGGTGAGGAATATCCATGGCATTTACAAATCCCTGACTCCCCCTGACCCCAGCCTAAAGCCCTGTGTGACCTCATGAGCAGGGAATGGACACCATCAGCTTGGGATGGAATTCACTCCGTCTTCCTGTTAAATCTGCCCATTTTCCCAATTTGTAAAGTGCTTGAGGTATTTACAGCAGAAAAGAAATGGGAGAGAAGTTTTTCCGGGCCTCAAATCCCTGGAATCTGGATCTGGATCGTGTTGTTCAGATTGAGCTGGGACGTGACGGGAGCCGTTGGTTTCTCAGTGCTCCTAAAATCTGATTGCAACTGTTCAAAAAATGAACTGTCACATTGCATAATCTGTGCAGGCTGCAGAGAGCAGAGCTGGGGAAGTGTTACAGGTTTTTTTTTTCTGTGGGATTCAGTCCAACTCTTGATTGTTCAGAACTCCTTGGATACCTCCAACTACTCCTGTGGATCAATCAACCAGCTCTGCACTTGCAGAGTAAAAAAAAAAGGGAGGCTTCACAATTTCAGTGGGTACAATTCATTGTGACTGTTCTGTTACAGAGGGAAAAGAGGAAGAAAAAACCCTTACTACCATTATTTTTTGTCCTCCAGCTTGTTAGTTAAATCTGGTGAGATGCTTGTTCTTCCCTCACATTCAGAGGAGCTCACCAACTTTACAGTGAGAGGAGAAAGAAGAGAGAGATGAAATTATAAATGGAAACCAAATAAAACAGAGGGATGGGGCAAAACTTTGTAACTTGGACAAGGTTGTCCATTCCCTCTTTCAGGAAGGACAAAGAGGGAATCTCTTTATCCCTTTTCCAGGGATAAAAGGTCCATATTTACACAAAGGAGGAACACTGTGGCAGAACATGTAAATTCTCTTTACCATCCCTTTAGGTTTGGAAATCCGGGAGGTTTTTTTTTTATCCCATGGAGCCACTGGAGTCAATCAAATGATGAAAAATTCCCTTTTCCTGAGGCTGAGCAGATGCAGGACAATTCCCCCCACCCCGAGCTGCCAGCTGGGCTTGGGGAATCATCCCTGACCTTTCCGTGCCTCTTGTTCCAGCCCAGTTCTTGGGATCTGATGATTAACCCAATGAAGTCATGTTTAATCATTTAACCTTCCTCTGCCTGCGCTGTGGCACTCACAGGAAATCTATTTCCAAACCCCCCCCAAAAAATAAATCATCTCTGAAAGGGACACAGTGAGCTAAAGCATCCTGAAATGTTCTAAAGAATGAATCACAATTAGCTGAGAGGCCACTCCAGTCTAGAAACTTTAATTTGGGGGGAAAATGGTTTGCCTGTAAGTAGCTGAACTTTTGTCTCTTTTCATATCTATCTATCTATCTATCTATCTATCTATCTACCTATTTATCTATAAATAATACTATTTTTTAAAGCAGTAAGTTATGAAAGTCATTTTCTTTCATTTCAAATCCTTAAAAAAAAAATAGAGAAAAGATTGTTCCCCGTGCAGGCTTTAGGAAAGAAAAGAAAAAAAAAAAAAAGAAGTTGTGAAATAGGTAAAAGTTGTGAAACTGGGGATTGTATTCTCAGAGAAATGAAACTTTCAAGGCTTTTTGATTGTTGCAGATGTCGCAAAGATTTGTCGAACAAAATTTTAAGGAAGGAACCAAAGAGAAATGGTTCTGAACTTGTTTTCACAGAGTAAATGTTGAGGCTGGAATTCATAGTTTTGTTGTAGCCCTGGGAGGTTTGTTACCCTGCAAATTATTCATAGATCGTAGAAAACAGGTACAAAAAATCTTTAATTTGTCTTTTGGCTTATTTAGAAAATTTGAGAAAAAAAAAAAAAAGGAAGACAGCTGACAAGTTCTAGAGTGAAATATTTAGAATTTAAAATGTTGCTTTCCATGAAGTACTTTGTGAGAGACAATGTAAAACCAAAACTTAACAAAGAAACAAACTGAGTAATAACTTTAAAAAAATAAAGTTATGCATTAATAAGGTGAGAAAATTTGCTCCAACATTGGTTTTGGTTTGGGTTTTTTTTGAGACAGACTTGTTAAACTTTTTAAAAAGACCTTCATTATTAGCTTTTTAATGTTTTATATATTTGTAGCTGGAGGGGAAATATTTGTTTCAAGGCAGCCTTGAATTTTGTAGGAGAAATGTGGGTGAAGGAAGCTGAGTTTTTTAAAGAAATTTGGTTAAAAATGGTGCACTAAGTTAAAACAATTTATATATAATTATAATAATATATTTTATTAAAGCAGCTGTGCTGCAAGTATTAATTTATAGGTCATTTGCTGCAGAGTTTATTTGCAATTTCAGCTTGTGAAAATGAATACAACAGTGCATTAGCACCACAGTAAAAGATAATGGGGGAAATAAATTAAAATCAGAATAGAAACAACTTCCATGCAAATAAATCATGGAGCCCTTGGAATAATTGTCTTGGAATGTTTTATTTTAAAGATATTTTGCCATCAGATTTATGAAACTGCAAGGAAAAAATATTTATTGGCTTATAAAAGTGAAAATATTGCTCCAATCCTGTGAGCTTTGGGAAATGGGAGAGAAAATAGGAGGTGAAAATGGCCTGGCCACCCTGAGCTCTGTTCCAGAAATCCCTGAGGAGGGAACTCTTCCAGGACACCTTTCCCAAGGACAAAATCTGCTTTGGCACTAATTGCTGTTCAATTAATTTGTGAATAAGTCCTACAGGCTGATTTTCACTGCTGTGTTGGGCTGGGGAATTGGGAGAGCTGTTTGTTTTCCTTGGGGGTTTTTAATTCCCTCCATCCCTGTCAGCCCAGCCCAAATCTTGGGGGGTCCCACTGGAGCTGGGATCCCCTTTTTGGGTTCTGTTTCCTTGGCAATAACCACGAGGGGATCGGGGCTGGAGCAAGAACTGCCCTGGATGTCGCAAGAGTTTTGGGCTTGGTCGTCAGTAAATTGTCAAATGTTTTGTTGTTTATGACAATTTGTGTCAAAAATTCCTTCTTTTAAGGGAAAAAAAAAAAAAATCAAAAATTTAGTTTTACTTTCCAGATTGTTTGCTATCAGAATTAAGCACAAGGTTTGGTGTCAGCCTCGCTTGGAGCAGGTTTAATCCCTCGAGTTCAGTGGGAAAATATCAGGGGGAATTTTCCTTAAAAGAGTGAATATTTAATGTTTTCCATTTTGTAATCATGAGCCCAAGGTGGAACTCCTGGTCAAAGTGTGGAAATTCACCTTTATAGGATATTCTAGAGGCTTTTCATATTCCCGTGTGGTTAAAAGTGTCCTACTGAATAATTTAGGAAATCACATTTCTTTGGCATTTTTCTTTCAGTTTTAATTTATTTTTCCAAGAATTAAATAAAATAAATAGAATTATCCTGACTTGAGTAACAATTAGTTTTTTGTTTGTTTTTTTTTTTTAATTTTTAAATTGAGAATTTATGTGTTTAAAAGCACAGTAATGGAGAAGAGTTACTACTTGAAAAAGAGTTATAAAAAGAAGCAAATGGTCTCATCACAGATCTATTATTTTTCTAATCTGCCACAGAAAATTTTGTCAATTCCACAGCTCAAAATTTAAATAATATGCGAGAACATTGTAAAATAATTGTAGTTTTCATTCTTTGGTGTGTAGTATTTAAGGTTTCAACAGAACTGTAACAAAAATTGCACAAATGTATTTTTTTCTGAATTACCCTGCAGTTCCTTTAATCAATAATGAATGCTATTCTAAATTCTGCAATTCCATAGTAAAGGGTGGAATTTAGAATAGCATTCATTATTGATTCAAGTCATTTCCTCGTGTAATTTCTTGCATTGCTCCTGGAAAAGCAGAATTTTATTGCTTATTTGTAGGTTTTAAAGAAGAAATGGAGAATTATTTTTTAGTGTTTGCTATTCCCAAGGTTTCCCTGCTTTCTGGAACTGTTGTGGCCAAGCCTGAGTAGGGAGCACTGACCTTGCTTTGATTTTTCTGAACAGTTTTGCTTCAGAAGAATTTTATCTCCTGTAAATTCCCTTCTCACATTCAAAGAGTGCTCATGAGAATCTTTATTTTTTGCTTTTGAAAGGGTTTTTTGGGTGTTTGGCAGATTTTGAGCCTCAGGAGTAAGGACTGATCACAAAGTAACTTTGTACAGAACAGCTCCAGCCACAGGGGCTGCACCTCCCCTGCTTTGAAAGTAATTTAGACTCAACTTTGTGGATTTTAATGAATTTTACAAGTCTGTTGTAGGCAGTGCCTGGAATTGGCCATTTTGATCGAGATCCTGGGTTTGGGAGAGCAGACCTAAGGATATAATGGGATTATTGTGCTCTTTCTGTTCTCAGAAAGTTCCTTTTTACCACTGGAAATGGCACTGGAGGAATTAATTCCCTCTGCTTGTTTAAGGCATAAGGTATCAGCAGCACTGGCATTCCAAAGATATGGGGAAATAAATACTGGAAAACCTGTTTCCATAGCAGTGGGAGCTTCGTGCCATTCTCAGGGTTTGGAGAAACAAAACTCAGTGAGCTCAGTGCGTGTGGGTGCTCACATTTCCACCCTGAGCACCACAAGTGTGCCTCTAAACTCAGGGCTTCAAACTGGCCTTTCCAGCTTAAAATTCCTCCCAATTCCTCCTTAGAAAATCCTGGGGATCACCCAGGCTCTGAGCTCTGTTCAGGTGGGTTTTTCCTCAGGAATAACTTTGTTTTCCTGTTTGCAGGACTTTGCTTCCCGGGCTAAACTGGCCGTGCAGAACCTGGTGCAGAAGGTTGGGTTCTTTGGGATCCTGGCCTGTGCCTCGGTGAGTTTTTCCCAGGAGCAGGGGGATTTGTGGGCACAAACTGCACCTTGGATGTCTTGCCATGGAATTCATTTTTGTTTGCGGCTCCTGTGATCTCTGTGGTGCTCAGGGAAACAAAATCTGCTGGAATTGTGTTATGATTTCTTTAGGTGTTGATGTGTTTGGCATTCTGGACATCCTCAGATCCAGAGGTGGGCATGGATTGGAGATGGAAAACCACCTGAAGGAATCCTGATTAGGGTCCATCCATCCCAATCCTCCCAAATCTGCTCTTTGGGTCATTAGGAATCAGAGAGGGCAGAAAAAGGAAGCAAATTTCAATCGTGGTTGTGGAGCTACGAACTGCTCATGACTTTTTAAATCAAGAGGTGAAAGGAGCATCTCCAGTGATGCTATTTTAGTCTTTGAGTAGGATAATGCCCTCCTTTCAGAATTTAAAAATAATAATATTGGAGGTTTAAATCTCTCTCTGGAGCTGGTGGGGATGGTGTGCCTGGTTCTTCATCCCACACACAAAACTGTGGGATGTGATTGCAGGGAAGGGGGGAAGTGTGGCCCCCTCAATCCCATTTTTCTGGAATAACCACAACATTACCCACCAGCTGAGGCTTTCACTCCGCATTTGCCCAGCATCTCTCGGTTTCCTAAACTGTAAAGATGACACAACCAACTGCTTGCTCAAACGCGGGTAACCTGTGTTAGAATTAATCTGATTAGAGCTGCTGACATAAAGCTGCTGCTCACTAATCCTTTGAAATGTTTAGAGTGGAGTCAGAGCCTAAAAGCTGCTCCTTAAAGGGAGCTCTCAGGAGCTGCTCCCTGCTCTGACTCAGCCTGGGACACCTCCCTGCCCCAGCTCTTCCCTGTCTTTGGAGGTGGCAGGGAGGAGTGACTGGGCAAGGTGGAGGAATGGAGAGCAGGAGGAAGGAGTTGGTAAACACCAGAGGTGGCTGTAAACACCCCGCAGTTCCTGCTTAGTAATATTTAAACATTTGTTTAACTTCTTCCCCACTTCTGCCTCGCTCGGGCCCTGAGCCGCAGCTGGGTTGGGGGAGGGATGAGGATGTACCAGGGCACACCCGGGGGTTTGGAGATGAGTTCACACAACAACTGCAGGAGAAAGGGAGAGGTGAAAGGTTCCAGAGGTGGAAAAGCAGGAATGCAGAACTGTCCTTTTGTGTGGCACCTCTGGGTGCGGAAGAGGAAGGACAGCAGCCCCCCACGTGTGCTCCTTGCATTTGGCTGTGCCCCCACATTCCCTCTGCTTCTCTGTGCTCTACCAGATGTCTCCTCTGCCTGCCTCCCTTGTAATTGTGATCTTCCTTCTGGATTTTAGGCAGAGTTTTATTTGATGTGTTTTTGATGAGTGGAGAACTTGCTGGTGAAGTGGTGATGGCTGTCCCAGCTGTGAGTCCTTGTCTTCTCAAGTGGTGGCTTCTAAATGCTGCATAAAAACACCATCAAATGGCAATTAAAATTCTGCAAGTTTATCCAGTGAAGTCAACTGACTGTCATGTTGCTTAGTGGCAATAAGGAAGTCAGGATTGTCTGGAGTTTATTTCTATATAAAGGCAGCTCTGGGGAAAGAACAAAGCAAGAATCAGCCACGAAAGATCCTCACTGTGACTTGTGAGAATTTGCCCTCTTGTCTTTGTGAGCTTTTTTTGGGCAACTTTCAGTACCAAGCACAGAGAAAACCTTGCTGGCTGCTCAGAGGGGATGTGCTGAGTAACTTCTGCCCGTGGTGTGCTCAGAGGCACCCACAGCACCCCTGCCCCAAACATTCTGTGAACCCCAGAGCAAGCAGGCAAGAGCAGCCTGGAGAGCTGGAGCAGCCTTGGCTGCCAGGAGCAGAATGTGGAGTCAATCATTGACAGCTCCTGTGCCCAGGTGGGAGGGAGCAGCTCCGGGACCGTTCCGGGCCGTGATTAGAGAGCCCCGTTCACATTTCTGCCTCTGCAGGTGCTCTCGTGGCTGCCCATAAATCTGAACCGCTGCTCTCCAGCAGCCCAATCCAACCCTTTCTCACAGATTGGCCAGAGTGTCCTTTATTCCTTCCCAATCTGCACTTTGCATTTCTTCCTTTAAGCCACCAAACACCAGCAGTGCTGCAGTTTGTCACCCCGGTGCCACCCTGCTCAGGAGTGACCCTGCTCACACACTGCCCCTGTTGCTCCAGGCTGACAGGGAAAGCTTGGAATTCAGACACTTCTTTGGTTTCATTTCAAAAATATTTTACAGATAGGATCACGATACCAAAAGTCAGGCCAGCAGTTTAATGATAATAAAAAATTCTTCTAATTTTAAATGAAATGCACATGCTTAATAAAATCTAATCAGTGCTTTTAAACTGGATACATATGACTATAAATGCCAGTTTTTAATGTAGTTTCTCAGCTGGAAATCACTGGGGATCAGTTGGAACTCTGACTTCCAAGAGTGATGTGCTTGTCAGAGAGAAAATTTGATAAATCACTCAAAATGGCTTTGCTGTGGTTTGTGTGCATTTCACATGGAAAACTTTTCATTAGCTTTTTTCAGGATCCAGAGGAAAGGAGGGACCATGAGAATGGAATTGTCTGGGACATTGTCTAGCTGGATCCCAGAGACTTAAGTTATGTGGTGCGACATCAACATTTTTGTAGTTATTAAGACACAAGGGTTTTGGATCAAGCTGGAGAAGGGGAAACTGTTCATTTTTCAAAATCTCAGGGTCTGTCGTGTTCCTGTCCATCCAATGTGTGCTGCAACTCATGAACCTCTTTCCCTTGCACTCCACAGATCCCAAACCCCCTGTTTGACCTGGCTGGGATAACCTGTGGCCACTTTCTGGTTCCCTTCTGGACCTTCTTCGGTGCAACCTTGATTGGAAAAGCCGTGATTAAAATGCACATCCAGGCAAGTGCTGCTCCTCCCTCGGGGCTCCAGGGGCTGAAACCTTTGATTCTTCCCCTGCCTGTTCCACTGTGCTCCTTGGGAATGGATCCTGGGCTCTCCTTGCCCGACCTGAAGTAATGGAAATTAATTTGGTGCGAGGGATTTACAATAAAGGAGCTGCTGGGCTCCTCGGAACTGAGGCAAGTGAGTAATTTATAGCTGCTGACCCACTCAGGAAATTGGTGGTTAGCCAAGGTATTTACCTATGGCCTTTACCAGACTGCCACTCGCAGTGAACTCGCCTTTTTGGGAACAAACACTCATTTGCACTTTGAAATGCCCTTTTTAGCTCACTGAGAAAACCCCACTGAGCCCTGCGGGGCTGGGCCAGCTCGGGTTGGGCAGATTTGCCGCAGTTTTGGGGCCAGAGCAGCGATTTTTTGGTGTCCCAGATCGTTTGGGGAGGGCCTGCCTTTGGTGGGCCCCGTTTTTCCTGCTCGCTCAGGTCCGTGCCAGATGTGCTGAGTTTGACAATCCAGTTGTTTTCACAAAACGTTGAGTTTTTTTGCTTGTAAATGCGTCACCCTGGTCCGAGGAGAGATGAAGTTTGGATTCCCTGGAGGATTTTCTGGTGTGGTCAGGGCTGTAGCATGAACTACGTCGCTGTGTTTGGGATGTTTTCAGCTGAGTTTGGGTTTTTGCAGTGCCTTGTGCCTCTGTTGTTTGGAAATCTCTGCTGTGACTCCCATCAAAATAGCAGAAGCTTTTAGTACAAAATAATTCATGTTACAGCCTCATCAAGCTGCTTTAAAAATCTTTATTTTGCCCTAAACACCAGCCTTTTTTTTTTCCTCCCCATCGTGTTTTAAATGGTTATTTTGTTTTGCTCAGTGCTTAAACAGAAAACAACAAATAGATTTGGAAATTCTTCCACTTCTTGGGATAGAACAGCTTCTTCTCCACACTTATTTTTTGTATTATCTGAATTTTCTTCTGCTTTTAAATCCCTATGTTGCTAAAATGTGTTCTGACAGCACAGAAAAGTGAAATAATATTAGATCAATATTCCTTTTATTATTTTAATTGCCTTGTTCAGCTACCACAGTGTTTGCTGTGTAATTTATAGTGCTCCACACTCAGATCCCATGTAAGTGAAAAACCATTTCCCAGTGCCTTGTACAGTTGGTAAATCATCTGATTTTGTAACAGGCTCAGCTTTTAGAATTCTCTTTTTCAAGCACACCCTTGTGCAATAGCCTTGATTTTTTGGAGTGATCTGGCTGGACTTGGAATTTAGGAAATGTGAGAGTCATGGAAAAGGCTTTTAATGCAATGTTCAGACAGGAAGTGAGTGACTGGTGCAGTGACCACCCCGGGACTCTTTTTATATGACCTCCTGACTAAAATGATGTCGATTTAATTTCATCTTTTCATTCTAATTTGCAAAAGAACAACTAGTGTTAATGATTTTGTGGTTAGTAGGAAATGAAGAGGTTTTCTGTTTTGTAAAATTGTATCAGATAAATCACGGACTTTCTCCTTGTAGGGTCGAAATTGTATTTGAAGTTTGTCTTTTAATATGTTTAATAGCTGTTAATATGATTAAATATTATATTTGGAATTACAGCTTCGTGGGTACAGGTTTGATTTCTTTTTAGGGGTAAAACCTGCTAGGTTAGATTCTCATATTACTCTGATATAATGTTTTTATGAAGAGTTTTTGGATTCATTTTGGATTAGGACTGTGATTATTGGGGACTGTGATTATTCTGTTCTATCACAGTCTCACAGGTGCCCAAGGGCTCTTTCTTTGTTCTTCCCTGAGTACTTTTTTGCTGTTTCTGCCTGAATCAGGCGACTAAACCAGGTTATTTTTTCCACTCTGTGCTCTGGAAGGCCACTTTGTGCGAGGGGCTGTGAATTTCTCTGGCTGTTTTTCCATTCAAACTTTGTTGACGGAGTAAAGTGACCTTGAGCTTCTGGGAATGGGAGTTTGGGGAGGATGAGAATGGGCAGCACCAGGCTACAAAAACACAGCCAGAAATGCAAACTGGGAGAAGAACAGGGGCAGAAAGCGAACAGCTTTTTCCTCTCCTGCCTCTTTTTTCTGAGGAGAACTTTGAAAAATAAAAAGAAGAGGGAAAGCCGGGTAGGAGCTGCTCGGGAAGGAACACAAAGTGTCCCCTTTGTGCTTCCCCTGAGCTCTCCAGGCTTTCTGTGACTGCTCTTTTCCTTCCCACAGAAACTCTTCGTTATCATCACCTTCAGCAAACACATCGTGGAGCAGATGGTGGCCCTCATCGGGTGAGTAATTCCCCAGCTCAGTAATTAATACCTGCACCCATTAAGTGGAAAAATACTGGAGGAGGCAGCTGGGATGTGCTGAGGTCGTGCTTTGTTCCAGGCTTTGCCCCCACACAGGGTTTAGGTCTCACTTGCAGCTCCTTCCCCCAGTCCTTGGAGATTTTTGCTGGCCCTGGAGCTCAGGGTTGTGGGATCAGCACTGAACCTTCACCCCAAAGCAAGGCTCAGCTCCTCCACTCACAGATCCCTGCAGATGGGATGTGTGCCCAGGCTTTTCTGCACTGCTGTAGTGGGATCCTGTGGCAAAAAATACAGAACGTTTACAGAAAATTATATTTATAGAAAAAAATGATAGAATTCTGTGATTCCGTATTAAACCTGAGATTTTATGTAGTGCTCCAGCTCGACAATAAACATCCTCCTTAACTGGCAGTACCTTATACATTTGCAGCATCAAATCACTCCTAAAACATCAGAATGAGAAATTTACTGTGTGGAGCCCATTCTGTTAAATTTGGTAGAAATCGATAAAGTGTCCTGATTTTGAGAAGATTTTTTTTAAAAAAATTAAAATTAATCTCACCTAATTTAAATCCATCAAATAAATTTTAGGATGTTCCTGCTTTTCCAAGGTTTCTTCTCTGGGGTAAATGAATATTTGTACTAACTATTACAAAATGTAATAAGTATTTTCACATAAAAGCCACACTCCTCAAGAAAAGTTTCAGGGGAGGAATGTCTGGAAATAATTCCTTTGAAAACAAAACTCCCAGCAGTGATGCTGTACAACGAAAAGGAGTGTCAGGAGAACCTTGCAGGGCATTTCACAGATGAAACAAATCCTGCCTTTATTATTCCTGATCTTCTGCTCGAGCATCTGCTCTGTACCAAAACTCAGAATTAATTCTGCTGTGAACATTATTTAAAAAAAAAAAAAAGGGGGTGGGGGAGGGAGAGAGAGAAATGTGGTTTCTCTTAAGCATCCTGAGTTTTTCTCAGCATCAATCACTCCAGACAGTTTGATCTGCCCCTAGCTCAGGTACATTTCCAAGGATTTACTCCCCTGTGGATGCTTTGAGCCAAACCCAGTAGATTTTTCCTACTTCATCTGTCTTGGAGATAATTTTGCATTGAATTACTTTGACTGCATTCACAGGAGCTCTGCTGGATTCGGGTTTTATTGGAGGGTTGATGTCAGAGTTAAAAAATGTTCCTGGGAGACAGTGAGATTTTTGGAATGTCCCGGTATCCTTGACTTTTCTCAAGCTGTCTCCAGCATTACCTCATCAATTTCTGTTAGAGGGGAGCCTCAAACATGTTAAACAATACCTTGCTCTAAAAGCCCTATTATTGAATTAAAACAGAGCTCTGTTTAATGGTCAGTAACTTTATTTTAATCAAATTCTATCCACCACAATGACTTTTAGACTTTCTTTGTCTGGGCTGTTGCTCTTAAACAATAGGAAATATCTGAGCACAATAGCTGAAAATAATGAACATACTGATAGCCAGGATAAATGGAACCTAGACAGGAGATTAAGCTGTGAGATAAAATCTGAGAATATCTGATTTTATAAGCCAGGGAGATTTTCTTGACAATTTTGTGATCTTTTAGTCAAAAAGCAAAACTGATTCATGTGCAAACCTTGTTCTTTATTGTCACTGGATGCTGCTGGGTCCCTCACTGAGCCTGCCACAACCAGGCTGCCTTAATGTCATTTAATTTGATTTCACAGTTTTGTCTAGGTCTCTATTACAAACAGATCATAAAATACTTTTTCTATTCATTAAATCAAAAAGGAAACCGAAAAGAAAACATGGCAGGAAATTAAGAAGCTGTTTGCAGAAAACTTTAAATTTTTGTAGTATTTTTTGGTGGGAGCTGGAGAACAAAAACAGGACAGAGGGTGAGTGATGGCAGCACACCTTAGGAATGAGGGTGAGAAGTGGGGCAATCCAAGCTGAGGTGGATTTCCAGAGGTGCTGGAACTCACTGGGGCTGGGAATTATCAAATTCCAGCAGTTCCTGCTCTGAGCTGTTTTGTTTTGTTGGTGCCTCAGTGCTGGGAGAGGATCCTGCTCTCCTTGAGCTTTGGTGAGGGAAGATGCTCTGGAGGAGTTCTGTGTTCTGTCCCTTTATTGCTGATTTTGTTCAAGTATTTCATTCTTGTGTGTGTCGTGGGGTTTTTTGGCTCTCAGTCTTTCCATTGCTGTTTTTTACCTACAGCTGCAGGGCTGTTTGTGAAGTCACACCGTGTTTCAGGGCAGGATAATGTTTTCTGGGAAGTGGCAGTTTGAAACATGGATTAAGAATTCCCAGAAAACTACTGAAGGAGTAGTTCTCAAAGCACACAGCATCCACTGAACTGTGGCCATCCATTCTGGTGGGAAATGGTTAGAAAGAAAAAAAAAAGTACATTTTTGTAGGAGAAATCTCACCCTGCACAGATTCCCTTTGGCCGTGGTTAATGATGAACTGGGCTGGAGTGTCTGGGATTGTTCAGAGGTGCTCAGCTCCAGGGGTGGGTCCTACAGCAAAAGCATTGAATCCCTACCTGTAAATCAGAATCCCAGAATGGTTTGGGTTGGGAGGGATCCTAAAGCTCCTTCAGTCCCATCCCAACCCTTCCACTGTCCCAGGCTGCTCCAAACCCTGCCCAGCCTGGCCTGGGACACTGCAGATATGAGGCAGCCACAGCCTCTCTGATGCCTTGTTACTTCTTAAAGACTCATCTATTAAGTTAATTATTAGTTAATTCAGTTATTAGCCAGTTAATTCAGTGAACAATCTGATGTGGAGTTAAAACAGAAGCCAGTGAGATTTTACTACTTTGATTTTTAAATCCCTTCTCATGGCTGTTACCTCTGACAATCCAAAAAAACTCTGTGAAATCCACCCCAAAAAAATATCCGTGCTCCTGCAGTGTCCTTAACCCAGTGGTTTTTGTGGCACAGCTTTCCACCCTTCCCAGCTCTGCAGGGCAGTGGCAGTGATTGCCCAGCTGAAAGAAAAGCAATTTTTTTGGTCACAGGTCCTGGAAGCGTTGCCTGGACAAACCAGTTTGCTGCTATTTCTTGTGCCATAATTCTTTGCTTACAACTTAATCTCAGTTGATGCTGGTAAAGGGAGCGTGGTGTTCCTTTCACCAAAAAAGCACAAATGAGCTCATGGTGACTGAGGTAAACTGGAAAGTTTGTTTAAAGATTGTTGGGTTTTTTTTTTTTTTAGCAAAAAAATAATTTCTAATACAGGTTGAGGTTATTTCTTTAGAACACAAGGCTAGAAGTGATGAAGGGACAACCAGAAATATTGCCCTGGAGTGGGAAGAGAGTGGCTTCACAAGCTCTTGGGAGGAATTTTGGAAGGTTAAACCAATCCCCCTGCCACTGTTGGTTCAAAACCCAACAATCTTCCTGCCACAGGTACATCAGAAACCTGGGGAACGTGTCCTGAGCAGCTCCACACAAAAATGGCTTTAGTGCCTTGAAAGGGACACAGATGTGGCTGAAATCTGAGGAGCTTTGATGCTGAAAGCTTTCCAGTGGATCACAACAGAATCAGAAGAGTTTATTTGCAAAAG
Source organism: Brachypodius melanocephalos (assembly GCA_013398615.1). Taxonomy (NCBI): domain Eukaryota; kingdom Metazoa; phylum Chordata; class Aves; order Passeriformes; family Pycnonotidae; genus Brachypodius; species Brachypodius melanocephalos. The sequence continues at coordinate 2,495,308 of VZSR01002145.1, read as the reverse complement.
GCTTGAAGGATTTGCCTCTGAATAAGCAAAGGCTTTTTCCCTAAATTGAGTTTAAAAAAAGAGAATCTTTAAAGAGCAAGCAGAAGTTTTGTTCCAAAGAGCAGCAGTGGGCAGAGCTGAGGACAGGCAGGTCAGAGATGTTGCAATTGCTGATTTTGAAAGCATTGATTTAACATAACAGAATGTCCCAAGGAAGAAAGCCCTGGAGCCTCCTGGGCTGCCTGGCCACTGGAGCATGGCTCAGGTGGAAACCACGTCAAACCTGGCCCATTGCAGCTTTGTAACCTCCTGCAGGGTCTTTCCTCATCTCGTAAAGCAAATGAAGCTGCCAAGGAGCCTTTTAGCCCCAAAACCTTCCTGTTGATCCTGACCATAAACCAGATTGATTTTCTACAACTTCAGAACTCTGAGCACAGAATTCAGCTCAGCTCCAGAGCTGTGCTGAGGCTGGGGCTGGTGGTAGGAGCTGTGAGCTCGACTTGTTCCTCTGGGGCTGGAGAGCCCAGGTTTGGCTGGAAAAAGGGAGCTGGGTCCAGCTTTGGGAAGCCCCAGGATTCAGGTTTTGGGCAGTCTCCATACCAGGGTTCGGGTTTGGAGCAGCCCGAGCTCCCAGGATTCGGGTTTTGGGATGTCTCAGCTCCCAGGATTCAGGTTCTGGGATGTCTCAGCTCTCAGGATTCGGGTTTTGGGATGTCTCAGCTCCCAGGATTCAGGTTTTGAATAGCCCCAGCTCCCGGGGCTGAGTCAGGCTCAGGCTGAGCCCCTCTGAGTCACTGCAGGGTCCTGCTGGTGGTGGAGCCTCGGGGAAATGGATGGTTTAAATACTGTGAGAATCTTTATCAGCACAGGAAATGACAGCTCATTAAAATACTAACCGTTGAGCCAGTTTAGATCACTGTCTGGAAAAAAATTAACCATTGAAGGCTCAGAGGGCTCACAGGAAGAAAGGTGCCCTGTTGAGACAAGGGACACGTTATGCAAATGAGTCAGCTTTGCTAATTGACCAGCAGCATAAAAATATTTCCACACTGGAATGTATTTTTCAATGGTTTTTAAAATACCTGACTTCCAAAGAAGTCGATACCACCGTGCTGGAGTGTAACTTCTGAGGGAGAGGTGGCTAAAATATCCTAAATAATAAAATACCCTAAATAGTAAAATACCCTAAATAGTAAAATACCCCAATTCGATGCCTGTTCCTAAATGTTTTACTGGTTTGGAGCTGCAGGATGGATTTTTCTTGTGTTCTCACAGGGGAATGGAGAAATGGGAATCTCATACAATTGGTGGTGGTGGGATTGTTTAATGATGTTTTCCATCATTAAATGTAAATGTTGGGAAGGTGGAAGCCTTTGCCTTCCCCTCTGGCCTGGCTGTCGATAGTGCAGTTGAAATAAATAATTTGAAAAGAGCTGAAGGGAGGGAGGAGCCCATCCCAGCACGTTCCCTTTCTTTGTGGGGTCCGTCAGTGCCCCTTCCCTCCCTTTTCTGCAGCAGGAGATAATCCCTGGCCTTGGCAGTGCCAAACCCACGGGGATTTGCTGCTCCTGTGTCAAAGCTTTTCCCTGCTGTCCTCATTTGGAATTGTGCTCCCATTTCCCAAAGGATGTTTTTTCTCTGGCTGCTTCAGCCCCAAAAAGCCAAATCTGGGCAAAACCTGTTGGTGTTTGTCCCGAGTGTGTTGAGTCTGAGGGAAAGGGATTTTCCAGGCTGTGGATATTGGAGGGATTATCCATAAAGTGGGGCCGTGACTCAATATTGCATCACCTTCCCCAGGTGTGTCCAGCCTTGTTTGCACCTTCTGTTCCCCCACGGGGCTCTGCTTCCCCTCCAGGCTGGGATTTCTGGGATAAAATGAAATCAAATTAAATAAACTCCCATGTTTGTGACCCCCCCCAGTTCTCCCAGTTTCCTGAGCATCCCACCAGGGCTGGATCCCAGTTATTCACAGGGCTCAGGCTCGGGGCTGGCTGCACTGAGGTTCTCATTCACATTTTTAATTCCATCAGGATCAGTTTAGGAACAGCTCAGGGTTATTCATCAGCTGCTTCAGCGTCACTTGGTGTTCAAGTCCTCTAATAAATGGGAAACTTCCATAAACTTTCAAATTTTCATTCATGAAAAATCCCATGGTTTTATTCCCAAAATTTGAGTCTACAGTGGCAGCTTTTTTTTTTTTTGAGAAACACTTGTGAATTCTAACATTTTTGTCTGGAAAAGTGAACAAATATTCACATGTGCTTTGATAAAATGGGAATTTTATATCCTAACTTATGGTGTGACAGATTTTTTTGTGAGCTATTGGTGCAGTGACACTGAGGGGCAGCATTTGCTAGAGACCTGTGCTTCAGGATTTAGCAGAGTTGGAATTAATTCCCTGAGTGTCCCCAACCTCACAAAGCACAGGCTGAGAGATTTCAGTCACTCAAGAGCATCCCATGCTCCTAAAGACTTTGTAAGATGAAATTTATGCCCTTCAGAAGTGCTGATATCATGATTAAATAATTATAAATAAGTATTTTTAATATCAGTAAAAACGCTGATGATTGGAATATCAAACAACTCCCTACTTTTTGTAAGCTGACCCAGGGAAAATAGAATTTTTTCTCCTCTGGGTTTGGTGCTTCATCCTGGTGCCTTTGAGAAAAACCTTTCTGTACTTCCAAAGATTCTGTTCAAAAGGTTTAAAGTTTCCCAAAAAAAAAATATTTAACGACCAGTGAAAGGCATTTGAGGTGCAACAGTTGACAGTTGTTCTTGGAAATACAAATTAATAAATTTAAGTGGACTGGAAGTTTTTGGAGTCAGGCTCTGCAGGTTCTTTTTTTAATTTTTAAAATAATCCTCAAGCAACTTTGCTGAATCTCTGTCATATGGTGATTCAAACAGATGGGGAGTTTTGTTTTATTTATTGGTGAAAAAGCTTGTAGAATTTGTCTTTGAGATAGAAATTATAACTCTGAGTTTAAAAAATAAAGTGCATCTGTTTAATTACAGGCACCAGGTAATTGTTCTGAAAACAGGCACCAAGAGTGTTTTTTCAGTGAATCCAAATTTTTAATGAGTGTTTATTAGAATGGAAATCATGGGGTTTGACTGAAATGTTATGATTTTAATGAATTTAGGATTACCAAAGGCTACTGCAATTTTGGGAAGCTCGTTCTCAGTTTCAACTCCATTTAACATTAAAACATTAAAAATCCAGCAGAGAATCAGAATGAATCCAAACGAAAATTTAATTTTTAACATTAAGAGTTTCTAAACCAACTTTTGAATCAGAATTTCCCCTTCCATATTCTGAATTTCAAAGACAATGGGTTTGATCCCCGAAGGAACACGGAGGGAATTGGGTTTGGATTATTCCGGGGTTATCTTCCAGCATCTCTCTTCTCCAGTCCTGTGAAATTTGTGGGTTTTTTTTGGAGGTGCTGAGTGCAGGAATTGTGATGCAGATTTGGCCCCTCTGCCCAGCCCTGCCTGATCCCACCCGGATCCCACAAAATTCATCCCCAATTTTCCTCCTTGGATCAGCACCGGGGCATCTCTGAGGTTTGCAGAACTCACTTAACTCTAATTACTTTAAATAATTTTAAAGATTTTTTTAGATTTAAGATTATGCCTTTGGATATCAGGTGGCACATAACTGGGTGATTAAATTATTTCATTTTGTCCAAAAAAAAGCACCAGTAACTAATACTGCGGTGCTGAGATGGGATTTCAAGTATTTAATGTGGATTCCTGATTTTCTAGGTTTTCCTCTGCTTTTTTTACTCCTTATTTAAATCTATGCACTTTTTTTTTTCAGAATTAAAGTCTTTTACAAATGTACAAAAAAAAAAAAATAGGATCTGAGGTCCTTGCCTTTAGGATCTTGCAGTTCTTCAAAAATTGCTTTGCTAAAATTAATTTTTGTGCGCTTAACTAATAGCCGTGCCCAGAAAAAGGAAATAAAAAGTGAATTATTTCGCGAGAAAAATTTTGAAATATTGTTTTGATGCACCCAGGAGCTCCTCAAACCTCTGCACTTGGGTTTTCATGTCTTTGTTCTGTGTTTAATTCAATTTGGGGCCTGACCGAGTTCAGCTTTGGGTGAGGAACGGAGTCATTCCACCACCACCCTGTTAATCATTGACCCCTCATCATTTCAATATCCCTCATTTCATAATCATGCACAAGTTCAAAAGTAAACCATTACCTTGCAGTCGTTCTTCAAGGCTCCCAAGAATTATTTGAGAAAGAAAGGAAACCTCAGAATGTCCCCGATGCTGGGAGCGATGCTGGGAGCGTGACTCGCCCCTGCGAGAGCTTTTCCCAGGAATAATCAGTGCTGAGGCACCTCCGGAACACCGGGAATGCTTTGGAACATTGACACATCTTGTGGGAAATGGAAAAGGGACGTGCTTTGGGCTCCACAGGTTGTTTTTTTGTTTTTTTCCCAGAATTTTCACTAGTCCGGGCACAGAATTTCCTCACCCGCTGGTGAATCACAAGGGAAGCGACCTTTTGCTGAGAAATGGGTTCAAAAAAACCTCCTTTGCCCCTGGCCATGAAGGAAATAAATAGATTTACTGGAGGAGAATGAGACACTTTGTTTCGTGCTTTTCAGAAATTCCTAAAATTAGAAGGCTGTTATTTTTTAATTGGGCTTTGGCCTGGAAAAGGGAATATGGTGTCAGAGCAGGAGGCTGAGGGGAACGTGTGAGGCACTGGGAGGGACGTGGAGAATTGTCCAACTCCTTGGTGTAAACCTGGTGTAGCTTGGCTTGGAGGGGTTCTACGCAGGAGTAGTGGATTTAATAAAACCGGATAGTCAACATTTAGGTGAGTTTTTTAATGTGGAACACAGTGATTTCTTTAAAATTGAACAGAAATGAGAATTTCCCTTCTCTCTGCAATTCAAGTGCTCAGTAATGAGGAGTTAGGATGAGGTGGATCCACTTTTGGGAATGTCCTCCCCACACAGCTCAGGCTGGGGTATTGCTGCTGATCATTTAGAATTTATATTTGAATTTGAGGAGTTTTGATGTAGAAAAACACAGCGATTTCTTTAAAATGAAACAAAAATCTCTCTTCTCTTTGCAATTCAAGTGCTCAGTAATGAGAACTAGGATGGGGTGAATCCAACTTTGGGAATGTTCTCCCCACACAGCTCAGACCCTGGGGTTGCTGCTGATCATTTACAATTTATATTTGAATTTGGGGGATTTTTTAATGTAGAAAACCACTGTGATTCCTTTAAAATTAAATTTTTATTATTCCTTTAAAATTAAATTTTAAACAAAAATCGGATTCTCCGTTCTGTTGGCTATTCAAGTGCTCAGTAATGAGAACTGCCCCGTGGCTGGGGTTAGGATGGGGTGGATCCACCTTTGGGAATGTTCTCCCCACCCAGCTCAGACCCTGGGGCTGCTGCTGCTCATTGACAATTTCTATTTGAACGTGGGGAGGTTCTGAAGGGTTGTGGCCATCGTGGCAGGGTTTGGGGTTTCTGCTGAGCAGGATTTCAGGAGAAAGGCGCTGCCAGGGCCGGTTCGCAGCTTTACCCGGAGGTGTTTGCGGGGCTCTGTGCGGGCTCGGGGCCGCTCCTTTGTTCCTTTGTTAATCCCGGCTCGGGGGAGGCGCTCCACCACGGCTCCCGCATTCTTTTTGGGAAGGGATGACGCACGGATTGTCCTAAAAAGGACTTGGCCGGGCTGAGGGGCCGGCTCCGTGCGGGAGAGGGGGCGAGGCTTGGGCCGAGCAGTTTCTTTTTTAACCGAGGGATGACACAAGCCCCAGTCATTTCCTCATTAATCGGTTCAAACCAGTTCTTACAGGAACTGCCGCTGATAAATGTGGGACTTCTCCGAAGTCATTCATTGGGTTCTCAGCGCTGCAGCCTCCCAGGATCTGCTCCTGCTCCCTCCTCTCTTCCCAGCGCTGCCTTCTCTGAAGTATTTTTCTTTTGAAGCGCTTTTTGAGGATCTGGGGAAATGCATCCCTCCCGAAGTATCAGATCAATAGATGAAATGGGGTTTATTTCTGTTTTCTCGAGTAGCTTCGAGTTCCCTGCTGAGCTGTGGCTCAGCCTGAACTTTGTTCTGATTAGGTAAAGTGGTAAGTTTAAAAAAAATGTTTTTTGGTTTTTTTTTTTTCCTCCTCTATTTTGTCTTGTTCTCTGGGATGAACTTTCCATCAGTGCTATTCCGAGTATAGGTCCTTCTCTTCAGAAGCCATTTCAAGAATATTTGGAAGCTCAGAGGATAAAACTTCACCACAAATCCGACGGTGCTGTGCCACAGGTAAGACCCTCTTTGCCTTCCTCCCTCCCCGGCTCACTTTTCTGTTCCCTGCCTGTCTTAGACTTGTAGTTTTTACAAACAGAACTGCCCATTCTATTTTTCAAAGATCTGCACCGACCCAGGGAATAGATAAAAATCTCATTTTAAAAGCAGCCTGGGAATTAAAAATATTATTTGTGTGCTAATGTATTTAAATCCTTTAGAGAATAAATGAAAGTATAAATCAAAACCGGTGGCTTGTCTTGCCTTTGCATTAGCTGCTTCTTTGGAAAGTTAAATTTAAGGAGAAAAAATTTGCCTTTCCATGTGAAATAGTAACAAACTGGGCAGCACCGATGCTTAGAAGCCGGTGAGATCTATGGCTCAGTGGACAGTAGGAGAAATAAAATCCCTAAGCTTTTAATCTTTGAAAGGAGAAGAAATTATGATGTTTGGAGCAGGTACGAGGAGCAGAAGTGTCATTTGATACAGAAAAAAAGTATTAAAAAATTTTTTTAAGTATTTTTAAAATCTTACCCTGAATTTTCAGTGCGACAGAGCAGCTTTGACATGAAATTCTTTAGGGTATTTTGAGATAAAACCCCTGAATTCAACTCACATTTCACGTGCAGTACTCGCAGCTGTTGGAAAAGTCCCTTTGCCCATTTTTCACCACAAAAGAGCCGGAGCTGGGGAGGCTCGGGCCGGAGCTGGAGATGTGCAGTGATTTTTTCTGGGCAGGGGTTTGTGAGCAGAGCGTTGCTGCCCTCCTTTGACACAACAAAAAACACAACTTGAGAATCCCCGTGAAAAACGCTGCGAGTGGCCCGGAACTTCCAGAGACACCAAAGAGTGGGATCCTAATGGGGAGATAACCCAGAAAAGGCAATTTAGGGAAAAAAACCACATTGTTAACCAGTGACCTGATTGTTCCCTTCGCCAGGAACGTGACAGGGAGTGACAGACAGGGGCTGCTAATTCGGAACTCCAGGAATTGTTAGCGAAGCCCAAACAATACTGGGAATAATGAATCTCTTGGGGAGCACACTGGGAATGAGCAGGGATTCCTCATCCAGCGCATTTGGCAGCCCCTCCTGCACTGTCCTTCAAGGGACTGAAGTCGGTTTTGCAGAGGGACCTGCAGGAATCCTGTCAGCTCACTCTGGGTTCCTGGTTTTAATTCCATTATTGCAGAATAAAGACACGGTCAGGCTTTCCCCTTTCACCCACAACTCTTGTCCTGTCCGCTAATCTTCGTTCTCCTCCTCCTTCTGTTTTGTCTCTTCAGGGGGAAAACTGGCTATCCTGGATATTTGAAAAGTTGGTGATTGTCATGGTTTGTTATTTTATCTTATCTATTATCAACTCCATGGCCCAGAGCTATGCCAAGCGACTGCAACAGAAGATGTACTCGGAAGAAAAAACAAAATGAGCTTGGAAAAAATGGGAAAAAAACCCTCAGGATGGGTTTTGGCAGACACGAGAAATGACACATCTTTTCATATGTTTAAAAAACGGCATTATTCAAAAGGGGGAAAAAATTTTAACATCGATTTTCAACTCTTAACAAGTATTTTTTGTTTGATTTTGAAAGTAATTTGGATATTGGAGCAACGGTTTCACTGACAAACTTATAAATGTTACGGTAAGGTGTAAATGAGTCTGGGTTGTGTTTTACAGGATGGACAATGGGATGTTAAACGGAGTTTAACACAAATGTTATCCACACAAATTACTTCCAAAACTGATGATTTAATACTCTCCATCTCCTGATTTAACCTCAGACTGACCTGAGGGTAACGTTTTCTTTTAAAGGGTGGCTGGTTTGCTTTTCCCATAAGTTTCAAGACCATGAAAATGTAAATAACTGAGTTCAGGTGGGGTACAAAGTGTTGCATGTCCCTCATGGTAAGGCTGTGTCTGAATTCCCAGTGTCCCATTGCATTGCACGCTGGAAAAGCCACCCTCTCCATGATGTTACAGACATGGTTGATGTCAAAATGCTGAAGCCAACGTTTTTTATTCTGTATATTTAGAATGAAGTTAAGATAAAAACTTTATAAAGTCATCCTATGATCATTCCAGAATTTCTTGTGTCAGTCTTTTTAAGCTGTTTCTTTTCCTCTCTCACTTTTGGATGCTCTGTGCATGTTTGCTCATCCTTCCTGCACTAAAGGTGCTCAAACCCTTTGTTCTTGTTTTGTTTTGTTCTTTTTTTTGTTTTTTTTTCTTCAGAACTTCTTGCTTAGCAGAGGGAGGAGGAGGAGGAAGGCCGTGCCTTGCTTGAAGCAGTCACTGTTTAAATAGGTTAAATAGAGAACAAGATTGGTTATCCTAAATTCTGCTGGGGTGTTTGCCCCTGAGCCCAGAACTGTGGGCAGTGGAGGAGAAGAGAGGGGAAGCAGATTTTGTGTCTACCCAGTAATGATGCAGAAAACTTTAGAGAACCTTTAACCTCATGCTTTGAAAGTCAGATTTGTTAAGATCAGCATGTGCCAGTTCAGATGTTCAGAACTGATTTTAAAATGCCTCTTTTTCCCTCCTGTACGCATCAATTGCAACCTGCATTGCCCCGAGCGCTTGTGAACGATTGGGTTGTATTTTTATCCTCGGAGGGGGGGTAAGCACCAAGAATTAATTAGCCTTTCTAATGAGCGTTCTGAGGAGGTGGCTGAGCTGCTGCTTGTGCCGGGTTAGGCAGGGCTGGCTGGGCCAGGGCTGCTGTGTTGGAGCTGTTGTGTGAGCGTCGTGCCATGCCATGGCTGTACCATCCTGTCGGATAGCTTATCAGACTGATGTTGACTGTTGGATCTCATGGCAACAACAGTCGGTAGGCTGTCTGACATTTTGGTATCTCTCATCTGACCGTGCCTCATCCATCCCCAGCTGTTTCCATTGAGCATCAGCAGCACATCCGTGTCTGTGGTTGGGCTGGGAGCGAGCTCCAGTGCAGGACAAAGCCCTTGTGAAGCTTCCCCTGGGCGGGGCTGAGGTTTGTACCGATTCTCTTGGCTTCACAGGGAACTTCAGGCAGTGCTGGGAATGCCTGGGGAGGATTTGCATGGATCCAACAGGTTCAATTCCAGTATCTGGAAGTGCCAGCACAGGGGTTGGTGCAGGGGAGTTTAAAGCTCAAAAGCCGTTCATCTGCTCCTGGGGATGTTTAAAAGGTGAACAGTATTTATTAAATCTTACCATTAATATGGCCTTTGACAATAATGTCACAAAGAACTTGTTCTGGTACAATTCCAAACCCGACAGCTCTGTTTGGAACTTCACCTTTGCAGCCTACAACCCCTCAGTGTTGCACTTTGTAAGGGATCTCCTCAGAGTTCCATTTCCCCTCAGGGCACTGGGTCAGTGACAGCCCTTGGCTGCTCTCCCCTTTTCTGGTCCCCAGATCTGTCACCTGAGGGACACAGGTGTTCATTAACCTCTCACACTTCTGGGAGGGGACAGCATTGATGCCATGCTGGGGGTCCCTGTGTGCTCTCGGGTTGGAATCAGGACACTGCAACAATAACTATAAGAGAGAAAAAAAAAATCCCCTCTTTCCTGGGACCTGAACCAATAAACTGCACATTTCTAAACGTTTTAGAGGTCCCCTTAAAATTCTGCCTCTTGCATGCTGGAAAACCAGAAGGAAAACTGAAAGCATTCTCCCACTTTTGGTTCAATATGTTTACATATATGTAGTGTGAAATATATATATATATATATATATATATATAGTTTTTCAGCTTGTGTTTCTATGTGTCCATTCCAATAAGCTCTGCTGTTGTTTTGAAGCTTTCTAACATTATTTAAAGAAAGAAGTGATCATTCTACCTGGGAGATAAGACTTGGTAAAAGGTAAAAAACCCCTTAGTAATAGAAACAAAAGTGACACAAACCTGATGAGATTTGCAATGGATGGTTTTATGTTTGCTTAAATAAACAAAGAAATAACGTTTCCCAGTGTTTATTTCAGCTGGATTGTTTCCATTCTCTGTATTGAACTCTCTTGGTAACACTGTGACATTTGCTGTCCCAGACATTCTCCAGTATGAATACAGAAGATAACTCAGCAGTTGCATTTTGTGCCTTCAGGGAAAGACTCAGCCTTTAGCATTTGACCTGAAAACGTGGATTTTGCTCCCTTAACCCAAAGTTTCCTTTTGTTGCACATATCTTGATTACACATTGGAAGCAGTCAGTTCAGTGTGTGAGGGACAAACCCAAAGGGAGCTCTCGCAAGAGGAACAATCTTGGCACAAATCCCTATTTTTAGGGATCCCTAACTGCTGTTTCTTGCAGTTACACACTAAATAAAGTATCTTGCTTGCTTTTTTTGAGAATGACTAAAAATCACACCGAAGTAACAGCCCTGTAGGAACAACTGATGACTTTAATGTGACAGATTTTTTTTTTTTAGTCTCTTATTTGTGAAACAAGGTCAGGTAGGGCTCTCCCTCTTCTCTCTGGGAGGATTGTGCCTCCCCACAGCTCTGAGGGCAGTGAGAGGTGGCAGTGCCCCTCTGCTGGCAGCCACCCCGTGCCCCAGCAGGCTGGAACTGTTGGTGTCAGCAGAGCTCAGGTCACAGCGAGCCAGGTCAGGTCAAACCGTGCAGTTCCAGCCTCATCCATCAGGACAGGAAAGCTGCTGCTCCCTGCCCTGGAGTCCTTCCCTCCGTGCCAGGGTCACGCTGTGTCTCTGTTCAAGCAGCTCCCTCACAACTCCCCCAGCTGCCTGTTCCTGCTAAAAGATACTTGTCACTAACACTTGACAGTGGCTTGATGCTGTTCCAGAAAGTCCTTCCCTGCTGTGCTTTTGGGCTTCATTATTTAATTTGTTCCAATCAGCCTCCCTCTCGCTGCAGGCACTGCTAAGTGCAAGCAAAACACTCTGGGATGTTTCCCTGAGTATCAAGCAGAAATAGAAATATTAGTGAAAAAAAAATTGGTGGCAGGTGTAAAGAAATGTGGGGGTTGGGTGTGTTCTTTGGAGGTAAAAATAATGGTTTTCTTTGAAACAAAGGGAAATACTTTGTAATCTGCAGTTAAAAGGCTGAATGTAAGGTAAGGTAATTGGAATGACTCTTCTGAGATTTAAAATTCTGTGGGGTTTTTTGCTGTAAATTTGGTTGTTTTTTTGGAGGAGAAGGAACAGCAGTAAGAAAACTGAGAACTTCCCCCAGGTCTCTGTGGGTGGGTGATCCTGCTGGGCAGGTGAGGGATCAGTGCTGGCTCTGTAACCTCAGCAGAGGGGAGTGGAGCCATCCCCGTCCCTGTGAAACACCTCTGGTGCTTTCAGACAGGAGGGAAATGTTTGCATTTGCTCTTGCAAAGCCATTTTTAGAAGGATTATGCTCAAAAACTCCCCGAGCCCGCTGTGACTGCTAATTCAAGTGCCTAATGGAGGGCGTGAGATGCTGGCATGGATTTCTTTACACATTTCACTTGTTTATTGATGCATCCACTCGGCCTTTGTGAAAGGCAGCAGAACATTGTTCTGGCAGAGGGAGAGGCTGGAACAACCTGGGTCGGTTGGCACAAGAGGGGAAGGAGCTCACAGAGAAACTCACCGCTGTTATGTCACCTCCCAGCAAATGGGGAGAGCCCCGCAATCAGTGACTGCTTGCAATGTGTTAAGAATTCAGGGAAAAAAACCTATTAATTTGGTCCAAAAAGGTGATTATTAGCGTGTTTGAATTAGGAGTGAAGAGGCTGTTGAGGCCCCTCAGCCCGTTCACTGCTGGTGGTGTCCAGGTGTGGTGAAACAAAGGTGCAAATGTGAACCTGTGCAATGGGCCCAGCTTGGGTTTAGTTTGCTTTAGCACTGCCCTTTGTCGTGCTGAGAAGGTTTTATTAATTTATTATTATTATTATCCCTGGAATGAGTCAAAGGGCAGTGACTCCATTAGCATTAAACCAAAGGTCGCCTTTCTGTCGAGCTGGATTGAGGAGCTGCTGAGCTCGTGTGGCATCTTCATCTTCCCCGTTCCAGGGCAGTGGCTCCCTTTCATTGTTGGGCTGTTCCCAGAAGCTTCCCGGGGCTGCCCGGGCAGTGCAATGAGGAAACCGGCGGCTCTTTCCTGCTGAAAGGGGACACGGGAGGTGTCAGCTCGGGGAATTGTTCCTGCTCTGATAACAGCCACGCCTGGCTCCTGGAAACGCCTCTGCTGGGCCTCCAGAACGGGCTGGTGACTCTGGTGATTCTGGTGCCACCTGTAAAGAATTTTTAAGAGAGCCAATGCCTTTCCCAACGTTTGTTCTATCCACAGGAAATGAGCTTGTGGTGCCTCTTTGCTTCTGTGCTGCCAGGAAAGAACCTGGCAGTTCTCTTGCAGGAGCTGCTGCTGATTAAAACATCAGTTCCTTGTTCAAGGCTCACACTTGGAGGGACTGTGGCTTTCCTCAGACAGTTTATTAGGATTTTTCCATCCTTTGATGGGAAAACACAGATTTCCTGTGCTCAGCATTTCTTTGTGTCAGAGAGAAAACACACATTCAGATTTACAACATCGTGCAAAACCCACCATGGTCACAAAACCTCTCTGGGCTGGTTGGAAACCTCAGTGCTCTCGGTGCCTGGTTTGCTGCAGCTGTTTTCTGGAGAGCTCTTAATATTTAGGATATTTTCATAACAACACATTTCATTTCTCAGATTCCTGGATTTGTAGGTCTCTCCTCAGCCCAGCTGACCTCTTGTGACACAGGCAGTGCATTCCTGGGTGTTGTGTAAGGCTCGAGGTGGGGAGCAGCAAGGAAGAAACTTTTAGGATGCCTGAAGCCGGTATTTACTCGGCTTCCAACTAATGGATGCCAAAACCATTTTCAAAGCAATATTTGGCTCCTACAAGTGGTGATTTTAATTCTGTTAGCTCCTTTAACTTCTGCACAAAGCATTTCTCCCACTTCTGTGTGTGGCAAACCCCAGAGCAGCCCTGGAGCAGGGGAGCCTCGTGGCTGCCCAGAGGAGCCAGGTGTTTGTGGGGGAAGTGAGGCAATCTCTGGCAACAGGTTCCAGTTGTGACTGAGAGATCCTTCCAGTTCAGGGAAGAAGGAAAAGGTTTCAGTGTTGTTTGGCAGAGCCTGAGAGCCCTTGCTTGGAACTGTCACTGCTGTCCCCTCCCTCGGGCCTTGGAGCTCTCCCTGCCCTCTGTGTGGAGCCTTTTTTGGCCAAGTTCAAGTCTGTTCCCTGCAGTTTTGTTCAGCTTGAACAGGACCCCACGTGCTGAGGTTTCCTTCCTCGTGTCACTGAAGAGTGAGCTCTCATTTCACAGCACACATCACGTTTGTGGCTGTTTTTTATGTGAAAATACTGTGTTTGAGGGGAAGCCTGACTCAATCTTGATAGAGGAAAGTAATGTGAAAGCCTGAGCTAGTGGCTGCTAGGGGGAATGGAAGCTTTCTTCCTGGGAGCAGAGCAATTGGATTTTTGGTCTTTCATTGCCAAGTTTTTGATTGTTTTATCAGTTGCATTTGGTTTCTTCACCAAAATTCAGCCTATCAAGGAAAGATTCACAGCTTCGAATCACTCCATAAACAGAATTGCTGACTCCAGTGACTCCCAGTCAGCTCACACAGGCTGGAGTTGCCCAAAGTGGGGTGGGGAGGAAACTTCCCAGAGTTTTCTGTGCAAGTGGCAGCAGGACAGGCCAGGCAGCAACAAGCACTTCATGGAAAGATGGATCCTTGAAGCCAGGATCATTCCAGGCCATGTGGAGAGCAGGAGCTCTGAATTAGTGCCCAGCTCTCACCACCCTCATGAGGAGGTTCCAGGGAGCAGCCACAGCTGCCCTTGCCAGGTCCAGGCAGGGTTTGATTCCACCTTCAGCCTGTGGGATGAGGCCATTTCCCACTTGGCTCCGTGGGCTCAGCTCTCCTGACGTGCTCCTGTAAATGATCCATCACATCTTGGACGCTGCTGGGCACAGTTCAAATCCAATCCTGCCATCTGCCCACAATGACACCATTCTCAGGCAGCTGAAGGGTATTTTTGTGAGCCTTAAGTAAACATGACATTGTCCATGTAACCAAATATGTACAATAATCATTTTTGCAGAATGCACTCATTTCAGTGCAAATCCAACTCATTTCTGCTCACATACAACCAGTGAAACAAAAGCTCAAGCAATGGTTTTCTGTCTCTTTTCTTGGTTTAACCAGTGGCTTATTTTAGTTTCTGCACTTAGTGCTTCTATTTTTAAAATAGGAATTTTGGTCTAGAGAACACCCCCAGTTCACTAATTTTTCTATCTTACAGTGTAACGTGGGATTTTTAAGTTTGGTTTTAAGACAAGGTTTCTAGCACCTAATTTACACAGATAAGTGTGACTCTCTTAGGAGCCAGTTTGATATCTCTCAGGCTTGTATGAACATGGGGTTAAAATTTACATTTCTTCCACGATCTTTATCACGGAGCACCTTTACTCTAGAAATTGCCTTTATTTCCTAACCAGCACCTTCTCCGATCTCCTCTCCGGGGCCGTTCCCACCTTTTCCCCGTGGCTGGCAGGAAGATCGATTTGCTGCAGCTCCTGCAAAGGGTTAAGCGAGGTTGTGCTGCTGCAGGGCGGGGGCTGAGCCCTGCCCCGGCCGGGCAGGGGAAGTGGCCGGGTCTGCAGGGACAGGATTCCCACAATGCCAGCTCAGAAGGGACCATTGTGAGCCCCGGCTGGACTGAAAGAGCCGGAAAGGCTCCGTGCTTCCAATTCAGGATTATCAGCTGCACTTCCAGGCCCTTAAAAGCTGCCCGAGTGTCCGGGCTGTGCCTCTGGAGCGTGGGCAGAGGCTGGAGCAGGAAGATCCGGGGGAATTTGCTGCCTTGGAAAAGCTCTGTCTGGGCTGCCCTGGAGGAAAGGCAGCAGCTCAGTTCCTTTTGGAAGTTTTTTTTGTGCTATATCGGATCTGTGAATCACTTTCCTGATTCCTCTCGTGCAGGTTTTTAAGTGGTGTCCAGCAAAAGGCAGATTTCTTTCAAGTACACGCAGTCCCATTTCCTTCTGGATGTTTGGGCTCTCATTTAATAATATTTATCCATACTAAATTTATTAGCAAATGCAGAAAGAAGTGAATTATTCATTCAAGGCCTTTTTGTACCGTAGTGTTTCAATTGGTAATTGGAATATAATTTCTTCTTTTAATTATTAAACCCTGGTTGTTGTGGGAACCACAGATTTTTTTTTTTTCCTCTTACATATTTCCATCCTTCCTGTGCTGGTACTGAGTCTACCCTTAAGAACATCAATATCTATTTATGCCCAAATAAGTAAATTGTATCTGTAACTAGATTGCCAAACACTTACTGTTAAAACATTTTAGGTTGTTAAAGGCTATTTTTGATTTTGGTGGGTTTATTTTGCTTTGTTTGTGAGTTGTTTTTGAGGGGGGTAGGGTTTGTTTTGGAGTGGGTTTTGGGATTTTGTTTGTTTGTTTTGTGGTCAAATAAATGTTCTCCTATTCATGAAATGTCTGCTATAGTTGGAGTTCTTGAATCAGCTTCCAAGGGAGCTGCACCTGTCCATTCCTACAAACAATAGTGAGATTTGGAGCATTGTTCCTGGCTTTATGGACATCCTGTGGGGACTTTGCCTACAACAGGCAAGGTCAAGGCCACTGATTCTGCTGTTCCTGTCTCTGAGCCATTGGCTTGTGCTGACCCTTGATCTACCTCTTTAATTGTAATTGGTAATGAAATGAAGGCCTTCATCCAGCTCTATTTACATAATTAATTTTATCAGTTTCATACAGAATTACTCTTCCACCTTTTAATGTAATTGGAGGTGATGACTATTTGATAGTGGCTGTTCACTTCCTGCCACTTTGACCCTCTCCACATCCTGGGGAAAAAATAAAGGAATCCCATCATAGATCAAAAAAATGAACTCAGTTTGGGAAAGGGTGTGAGAATTTCAGGACTGAAAAACATTCACAGGAAGAAGCTTAGAAATGCCTAAAACAATTCCTGTCAGCCCCTGCTCCAGAGCAGGAAGGGATTCTAGCAGCTAAAATTCTAATTTTTGCTTTGGGGTTAGACATTTTACCTGTGTGCTGTGTTTCCTGACATGGCACAAATCCTGCCATCAAACAAACAAAAAAGACCCAAATATCCTGTTCCATTAGCCTGAAGTGCCATAAATAATAAACAAATATGGGTCTGTACCATTCATAGGTGCACCGAGCACCTGCTGTGTTTGCTTCATGCTCAGAATTGTGAATACAAAGAGATAACACGAGGTTATTTCTGCAATAAAGTTAGTTATTGCTACAGCACTGCAATGACCCTTTACTCTCTTCCTTGTTTCTCAGGGAACTTACCTGTCCTTAGACTTTTGAAAAACTCTTTTACCTGTTCTGTGAAGTGAGAAGGAAAAGGATTCCTGGGACTTGGCTATTTTTTCCTGGAGTCACCTATTCTCATTTCTGGTACTGGAAATTCTGTTTGGGATCTGTTGAGAACACCAGGGGAATTTATTTTTGTGTTGCTGAACATCCTGTGCCTTTTGGAGGAGGGAGAAGCTCACCGTGGTCTCCTTTCCTGACCCTTTGTTCCTGCAGCCTCGACTTGCCTGTGCTGTTTGTCTGAACTTCTTGTGCAATCCTTCCTGCAGTTTCTTCTGTGAAAATCACCAAATTAGACAAAGGTTGAAAGTGGCAGAAACACAGCAGAAAATCCCTTCTGACCAGAGCAGGCCCCAGCTCTGAGCTGCCATCTTTGGAAGGAAATGGCACTAAAACCTGAGGGTGCACTGTGGAATTTGTTCATTTGTCAAGGGAAAAGTCCTTGAGATGGATTTAACTCCTTTAATTTTTGGCCTGTGGGATTATTTCTGTGGGAGAACAGTGTGACATGGTGGGGGGAATAGCAAGAATTCCCAAAGCTCTCCCTACCATTAACGAAAAGCTAACAGAGGCAGAAGAGAGCTCAGTGTTACAAGGTCATCTTTAATTCTGCTGTACTCTTTGATTTTATTTTAATTCAGTGGGTGCCTTCCCAAGTCATTCCATCCCTTCTCCTGCCAGGAGGGAGCTGCAGCTTCCCAGGGCACCACCTTGTGGTCGTGGTAAAATTCGTGCAAAAAAGAGCCAAGCCCTTAAATTGACTTGAGAAATGATAAAATGTATTGTACTTATTATATCAAATTGTAACTTCTTACATCTGCAGGCTAGCAGCCATCCTCATCGAAAATATGTTTAAATAATTAACAAGTTAATTAACTCGGAGAAAAACAGGAGTTGTATTTTTGCTTAGTGAAATGGTCAGAGAAGGATGTAAAGCTACAGTGTATAGCAAATGTATTGATAAATAGGTATTTATTAGATATATTTAATAAGAATAATATGAATATATTCAGTTCAGATTCAGTTCTTGCTGTCACACACACATACACACACAGACACTCTGCTCCTAAGACAGAAAACTAACTCCAGTACAATAATTTACATACTTCAGGACATTGATGGAAGGTTTTCCAGCTTGATTCTTTCAGAAAATCTCTATCTCAGACCATTGTAACAAAGAAATAAATCACAGATTGGTGTAACTGGAGATAACTTGTTCCAGGGTTGTGAAGCAGTCCAGGAAATCTTCCTCTTGGATTCCAAACTTTGTGTACTGGTAAAGGTAAGCTCTGTGTGTTGAAGAATGGGTCAGACATTAGAAATCAGTGAAGATATTGGCAATTATTAGTGAAGGACCAGCATGATTCTTTTCACTTACTTGGAAGCAAACATATTCCAAGCTTTTCCTACGATGCTGTCAAGAGGTTTCAGCAGGAACTGGCTGTTGCTGACCAAAGCAGCAGACTTTTCATACTTGTTAAATGCTCTAGGGGTTTTCCATGCATTAAAAGCATCCTGAGGGTTCAGCCATGATGTGTACAATGAGGGATCTTGGAAACTTCCTGTAGCAGAAACAGGACAGGCCTTTGGACAAAACCCACACTTGATCCCTGTGTGCCCTAATCAGTGCTGTCAGATCAGTGCAGGGGAAAGATCTGCAGAGTGGGCGGCCTGTTGAAAATACAACTTTTTAACAGATTCCCTAGATTATCTAAAAGCACACTGGTGTGGATACTTCAGCTGCCAGCAATGCTCATCACTCCAGAAATAGCTCAATGTATTTTCAGACATTCTAGCCAAGAATTCCAGATCTGCAGACCTGAGTCTCTTCCTCCTTCCCTGAAGTGCTTCAGGGAACTCAGAAGTAAAATACAACAGCCATGGGCAATTAGACATGTGGCCTTGGGCAGTAAAATGTTTCTAGAGGGAATATCAACCTTGGGAATCAAATGTGTGGTCTTGGGATGTTTCCATTGCATCAGACCTGGTTGCAAGGACAGCAGTGAGGAGTGAAAGCAGAACCCCTGAGGTGCTGTGCTCCTCCCTCTTACCCAGGTCTGCACTGTGCACATCTTTTCCTCTCAGGATAACCAGGTTGGCAATGGAAGTGTTGAAGTGCAGGGCTTTGTTTGTGGAGGGGATGGAGGAGCCTGGGTGTGGTGGTCGTACTTGCCAATCAATACCTTTGGGATTTGGGAAAAAGAGACAGAAAAGCAAGTTAATGTTTTGTGAAGATGCAGATGGGAACCATCCCTGTGCCCCAAACTGAGACCACACTGGAGTTTGTAGCTGCTGCACATGAATGAGGCAGCAATCACACAACTCCCAGAGAAATCCACTGCTAATCCAGCAGGATTTGCCTGGCAGTCATCATGCCAGAGAAAATGGATACCTGTTTCTATACTTAGCAAGCCTCCAGCCCATTCCTTGCATAACTGGGAGCTGTAACTGAATTCTCCATGTAAATTACATGGGAGAGCTGAGCCTGATTTTTATGGGTAGAAGGTGTAAAAAGAAAAAGCAGAGCTCACCATCCAAGGAATGTTCCAAAGGAGTTATGTAAATTAAGTGCACAGCCACAAACTGTCAGTTTGGTTTGTGTATTTTCAATAGTTATAATTAACTGAGAAGTCTGGAAGCAGAGCAGGAGCAATCTGGGAGCTGCTGTGGCAGCTGAGGCAATGGTGAAAGGAGCAGGTGGTTTTGTGGGGGCAAATTCCTGCTGAGGGCAGCAGCTCCTTGCTGAACTGAGCTCCACAAACCATCCAGCTTTATTCCATCTGTGCAAATGAATGTTTAAAGAGTGATGCAGACTGAGGGTGAGTGACTGGTGTTTCTTTACCTTCCTCCATGTGAGCATTGGCAATGAGTATCTGCCTGAGGTGTTTGATGAGGCCAGGCCAGCTGAAGGTGCTGAAGGCCAGGGAGCTCTGGGGCATTTGGGGGATGTTCCGCAGGCCCAGCATCCTGAACTCGGGGTGTGGCACCAAGGGCTCCAGCAAATCTCCTGAAAGGAGAAATCAACAGCTGCTCATGTTTGACAAAGCTGAAATGGGAGACGAGTTGTTCAAGAGATAATGGAGAGAAGATTCTTCTTCAGTGGGAGAAGAATGTGCAGAGATTTAGCAATTTCAAAGCCATGCGAACTTACTGTGTGTTACTGAGTTCTATAGTGTTAGTAACTTTTATTTTACAGTTGAGATCAAAATCTCAAGGACTCTCTCTGCACTCCAAACGGATGTGGAAGTTTAATTTATAAGCAATATGAGCAACCTTCTCTAATTCTTTCAAGGTACAAATGTCAGTCTGCTGCATGTTGCTACTCAGTTTCACCTCTTCTGCCTGAGCAAAACTCAAAACTCTCTGTTTGAGTCCATACAAACTTCTAACCCAAAGTGAAATGTGAAACTCAGTCCAAAATTACTACCCTGTGCAAATTTCCTCTGAAATGTAAACAGGTACAAGGGTGTTTGTGATCACTGGAAAAAGGAGAAACAGGGTTCTTCTGGTAAAGAATGAAACCAGAAGTCAGGGGATCTATTTTTGACTCTGCTACATTGGGATCAAACTTCTAAATTGGTCTGTTCCTGTCTTAAAACTTGGGATGCATCCAAATCCTTGAGCAAGGAGACTGAAGAACTCCAATTCCCAGCTGAACTGACTCCAGAAAGGTGTGAGGATGCTGGGATTGGTACCTAATGGGTTCCTGCTGTAGCCTGAGCCCCCTCCTGCAGTGTGAGCAGGCTGGAAAACGCTGCCCAGCTGGTGAGCAATGACTTGATTGACATCCCTGAAGGAAATCTGTTTGATGTTCATCAGCTGGGCACAGATCTTGTGAATGGCATCATTTTCATGGACAAGGAGGGCATCTGAGGAGCGGTACAGATGTGACAGAGTCAAGACAGAGTTGTAGTTTTGAACAATGACCTGGAAGCAAACAAAAAACCACACACAAAGAAGAGTCAAACAACTTAATCTCTTTTTAGTTTCTAATCCTCTGGCTCCTGCTGTTTCCTCAGTTATGATTTAGGAAGTGATTCATTTTCCTTGCCAGAGTGCAGAATGAGATCAGGAACCCAGAGCCTTTTCATGGAAACAGGGCAAGACGTGTGAAAATCAGGTTATCCATACAAACATGCTGGAACCAGATCTACCTGGGAACTGATTATACTGCTGAGATAAGAGCATATCAGGAGGTTTCTAGTTATATAACAGAGCTTCTTGTGAACCTGCATCACTTCAGCACTTAAATTATCATGATTTTTTGGTGAGAATCCTTTAGCTGTGATACTGAGTCACTTGAACTTTTTCAGTGTAAAACGTACTGATTTTCTAGTTTATTTCTGCTGTAGATACTTTGTTTAAAAGTGATTTTAAACTTATAAATTCTATATAAAAGGCAATGTGATATTCACCTCCCCAGTGCCATAGGGCCAGATCACGTGGTTCAGTAAGAATGAGGTTGGAAAAGCATCTCTCAAACACTGGGTCACAAATGCTCCCAGGCCTGATCCTGTGCCCCCAGCCATGCTCATGATGGTGAAAAATCCCCCGAGCCGGTCACATTTCTCTGCTTCTTTCTGCACCAGGTTCATGATTGCTTCCTTGTGTCTGGGCCCATGCACAGAGTAACTGTGGGGTAACACAGAACAGCAGGACAGGGCAGGGTGCAGCAAAATAAAAGCAGAAAGGTGAAGTTACTCATAAAGCAAATTTTACTTTAACTCCCACAGCTGCTGTATTACCACTCCTAGGGAGTCTGAGCAGCTCCTCAGCCTCCAGAATTCCCTCAGGGAAGCTCGAGGCAGCTGTTCCTACCCGTTGGCCCAGTTGTTCCCAGATCCTTGCTTCTGGCAGAAGTGTGAGTGGCTGTTGTATTTCCAGTGGCCAGACCTGGCAGCCATGGATAAGGTCTGGCTGATCACTTTGGGCTCCATGTCAACAAGCACGGCCCGGGCAGCAGGTACTGCACAGGAAAGAAAACAAAACTGGGGAAAACATGCTAATAATTGAGGTGGGATGGATGGGCTTGGATGGATACAAGGTCCCAAGGTTATTCCTCCCACCCACTTCAGCCAAACTATTCATGGGACAGCACAGAAAGGATCTGGCCATGCCCTGATTTCTGCTGAACCATTTATTGTACCAAAACCAAATCTGAACTCGAGAGAGCACAGGCCTTTCATGAAATAAACCATTTGATGTTTCTGTGTGCTGCAATCTGACCTCGAGAGGAGAAAACCTTTTAAAGCCATACCCCCAGATTCCTCCTCGCAGAAGAAGCGTTCCTTGCAGGAATCCTGGTAGGATTCATTCTCCTTCTTGGAACACAGCCCGTGGGTGCCACGGATGTCACTGCAGAGAGCACTGAACACCTCGTGCCCAATCTGGTTCCCACACTGCCCAAGCTGCACTGTGACAATTGACATCCTTATTCACTTGGTATTTAAGTCTGGAAAAGAAAATAATTTGTTTTCTCCCTTTTGCTCGGTAAAGGAGGATGGAAACAGGCAATCATAACTCAAGAGTTACAGGACTAGGATGCAAAATCGGAAATCTTAAGCCAGTTCAAAAACGTAGCTATTTTCCAGTTGTGAACTGCACCAGGCCTGATGCCAGAGCCTGCTGAGGTGACAAAAGGATTCTCTAGAGAATTCCCCTTGTTTCCACCACACAGAGCAAAGTGTTTGACTCCATTCTGGTATGTTTTGACATTTTCCCCCACTCAGCATTTGACAGCAGCTCTGCTTTCTCACTTTTCTATTCTTTCACAGAAACCAGGTCAATTTTTTTTTTAAAGCTCTCTTGGTTATTCCGGGCTGCCGTTCCTCACTCCCATCCCAGCCATGCCGCAGCACTCCTGTACCAGCATTCCTTGGCTCGCTGCCCGTGCCGTAACGCGTTCTGCAGGCAGGTACGAGCTCTCTGCCATTCCCGGGCCTGATTCCAGCGCGTCGGGCCAAGCCGGCTGTCACTAGGAGACCGAGTCACTCCTCACGCAGAAAATAAATAAATATGTGAATTATTGTCAGGAAATGTTCATGTCCAAAGCGTACCGCACCGACCCTGCCGTGCCCGATCCTCTCCGCGGGGAGCTGCACCCGGGAGAAGCCCCCTCAGGGCCGGTCTCCCCTCAGGGAACACCGCCATGTTCCCGGCGCTGCCTGCCCTCACGCCCCTCGGTCCCGAGCCCCGTCCCCGAGCCTTCCTCCTCCACAGCCCGTCCCGGCATCCCGATCTCGGTCTGGGTCCCGGTTTCACCCCGGCGGCCCCTCAGGGCTCACCTCATCCCCGCCGCTCCGTTTCGAACGGCCCGCGGTGCGCAGGCGCAGAGCGCTCCGGGCAGGCGGGCACGGCGCTCCCGCCCGCGGTGGCTTCACTGCGCTCTGTGCGCACGCTCCGTCCGCGCGGCTTCACCGCGGCGTCTGCGCAGGCGCCGCTCGGGTAACGGAGCCGGGCGGGCGCGCGGCGCGTTCATAGCGCAGGCTCGGCGGGGCCGGGCAGTGCGCTGCGCGTGCGCGGCGGGCGCGGGCGGGGCGGGGGCGCAGGCGCGCTGCGGCCGCGCAGCCGGTGATGGCGGCCGCGGCGGCGCTGCGGGGCGCGGGCCCATGAGGCGGCGCAGGCCCCGGGCACCCGGCGGAGCCAGCGAGGGGCGGCGGCGCCATGGCGGGAGTGTTCGACATCGACCTGGACCAGCCCGAGGACGCGGGCTCAGACGAGGAGCTGGAGGAGGGGGTGAGAGCGGCAGCCGGGCCGGGGAGGGAGCGGGGGAGGCCGCGGGGCCTGAGGAAGGGAGGGAGGGCGCGGGAGGCGCCGCGGGGCCGGGCAGGGGCCGCGCTGAGGCGGCGGCGGGAGCGCGGCGAGGCCGGGCAGAGCCCGAGCCGCCCGTGCTGCCCTGGTCTATCCGCGCCCGGAGCGGCTCGGGGGCAGCGGGCAGCGCCGGAGCTCTTCCCCGCGGAACTTCGGCGTTGGGATCCCGGCACAAGCGCCGCAGCGGGGTGGGTTTTTAAAAAAATTATTTATTTATTGTCACA
The DNA here is from genome assembly GCA_013398615.1 of Brachypodius melanocephalos. Lineage (NCBI taxonomy): Eukaryota > Metazoa > Chordata > Aves > Passeriformes > Pycnonotidae > Brachypodius > Brachypodius melanocephalos. The sequence continues at coordinate 2,471,688 of VZSR01002145.1, read as the reverse complement.
TGTCCGAACGTCAGTGCAGAAATGCCGATCTTTCTGGAGCCGTGTAAAGTCGCTGCTCTCGCGCCAAAATTAAAAGCAAGGGTTTAAAATGCTGCGTTAGGCGGGTCGGCGGCTGTTTGCATCTCGTGCTTTCGTGAGCAGCGCACCTGATAATGGGCACTTTGCAGCTCGTGATGTTCATCTAGATCGTGTCAAAGCTTTAGGGGGATTTTATTGCGTCACCTCTGTTTGTATTTTTGTAGGTTTTCCGTTGCTTTTTGATATTGTTTTGTGTATCAATGGTTTGCTGTTGCTCAAACTGCCACTGCTTTTATTTTCTGCTCTTTAAATACTGATGACAGTCTCGGACTCTTTGATATCATGGAATTGTGGAACGATTTGGGTTGGAATGAACCTTAAAAGATCGTCTCAGGCCATGGGCAGGGACACTTTCCAGGTTGCTCCAAGCCCTGTCCTTGGACACTTCCAAGAATGGGGCAACCACAGCTTCTCTGGGCACTCTGTGCCAGGGTCTCCCCACCCTCCCAGGACAGAATTTCCCCCTAATATCTAATCTAAACTTACATGCTCTTGTATAAAGTCCCTTCCATGTTTGCTGTAAATTCCCTCCAGGTACTTCCCTTGGGAGATGAGCAGATATTCTGTTACCCACACTCCGTGTAACCTGTACAGAAATTGTTTGACAGCTGAAGGCTTGAAAGCTTCTCAGCCTGCAGGGAAAGCTCTGTCTGTCACCTCCATGATCAATAAAACACTCGGCTTTAGAGAAGGTCGCTTGCATCACCCTGTTACTGCTGCCAAGAACAGGTTCTGAGCGAGGTGGAAAGAAAGTTGAGTTTGTTCTCTCCTGTGTTCCTGTAATTCAGTCTCAGGGAACAATTAAACCATTGTGGATTTTAAAACCTTGGTATGACTGATGCTTTTATGGACGTTGGCAACCTCGGTTGGTCTCAGGTGCCTTTTGGCAAACAGATGAAGGAGGGTGAGAATGGGCTTGAGGTGGAAACAACCCAACAGCAGGAAATGTAGGAGCAGGGAAGGAGGGGAACATCAGGAATGTGTGAGGGGAAGGACATTCCAGTGGAAGTTATCTCCACAGGGTGTGTGTCTTGCAAGGATCAGTGAGAGGATGCAGCCAGAGCACTGGAGATCAAGGAATGAGCAAGGGGCACACTCAGGAGTGTGTTGTCAAATTTCTGGTATTGGTCCCTGGTATCTCCCAAAAACTGAGTCCAGGAGGAGCCCAGACAGCTCAGTCGTGGGTTTGAGTAGGCACAGCCATCCTGGAAAACCTGCAGAGTTGTTTAAAAGGAGTTTCCTCAAAAGCCATGCGGTGGTTTGCACTAATTATTATGGTCAAAAAAGCCTCAGCATTAATTTGGGTGTTTGTAGTAAATGAAACAATGTATGGACTGAAGGGCTGGTGTCTTCCCAGTGCCTTTCTTGGTGTTGTGAAATGAGAAGAAACCCTGAAAAAATAGCAGAATGGTATCTGAAGTGAATTTTGGTTAAATTAATTCTGAGAATAAAACCCAAAGTTCACAGGAGCAAGAGCAGCACAGTAACCTTTGCCAAAACTGTTGGGTAACAGGAGGAGTTGCTCTGGGAACTGAGGGGTGTTTATTCTCTGGGTTGAGATTTTTAAAATTCATTTGTTGGCATCTGAGAGTGGGGTCAAGGGCAGCTTTAGTGACTTTTATTGTGAAACTTGTCAATAAGCTGGATTTCTCTAATAAATGTCAACAGGGGGACATGAGCTGGCAGCTCTCTGAGCTGGAAACAAACCTGATCTTTTGGACTCCTTAATTGCCTGTGGTGTTAGTAGGTGGATCCAAAAGTTAAATTCCCCTTTAGATCACCCAAAATGAACCAGTCTCTATAAACTTTAACATTGAAATGGTCTGGAAACTGTTGAAAGACTCGAGTTTTCTTTGGTTAGTGTTTTCACTTGGATAATATTTTAAAATGCACTCCTTGGCTTGGAGTGATTTTTTTCAGATGTCAGTGGGTTTTCTTTTTCTTCTGCTTCTCTGAATTTTACAGGTCACTCAGTATATTTATATTCAGTCTGTAGGTCCCAGGCTGTTCACCACAAACTCACAGTTGTTATTTTGTGTCCGTATTTTTAAAAATAAGAATGCGACAGTACAGTCTGAAGCTCACTAGAAGCTTGTCCGTGACATTCTATTTGTATTCATTCCAGCTGTCTGCTGCCTTTGCACTTCTTTTGCCATGTAGAGCCACAGATAGAGGGAAGGGATCAGGTTAAAAATTCTTTGAGGACAATATCTCTTCAGAATTAAACCACATTCCTTAATGGGGACTGGTTCTGATGCTGAAGTGCTTCAGTACATCTTCAGTACTGATTATTGGTCAGGAAATGTGTTTAACACCAGAGTAAAGCTGAATTCTTTCAGCACAATTGGCATTTGATTTACCAATCTAAAATAATCCAACCTTCTCAGCAGATTGTTTGTTTCTAGTGCAGATGAGTCCCTGTTCACATAATCTTTATTATTGCTCTAATTTGCACAGTGCTGCAGTAGGACTCGAAAATTTCTGTGTGAGAGGAGTTTTAAAGAAAATTGCAGTACCTTAACGTTTTTCAACTTGGGGTGTGAAATTGTACCTGTAATATTTAAGTGGTTGAATTCAATGCAGCCAGGTAAGACTGGCTTCCCTGTGTCACTATTTGAGATGCTTGGCAGGACTGCAAATCTTACACGGAATTTAGCAGATCTTCTGATCTTCTGCTGGTAATTTTTTATTCCTGACCTATTTAATTGTATAGAGATTTTGCCTTTATAACTTAAAAAGTTGTTAACCACATCAGTGCATTTATTTTTAGTGCTTTCCTTTTTTTAATTCATCATTTTTCTTCTCATCCCCAGGGTCAATTAAGTGAGAGCATGGATCATGGAGGAGTTGGCCAATATGACCTGTAAGTTGCTGCTAGAAAATGTTCTGTATCATTCATGCCAACCACATACAATTTCTGATTTTGTTACATTGTCAAGGTAAATAGAAAATTTTGTCCCATTTTGAGTCATTTTTAGATTTTTCACTATTTCCTCACATTAAAATTTGTCAATTGTATCTTGAAAAAAAAAAATAAAAAGAATTCTGGTGAAAGCTGCTCTTTGTCTTTTGATCCTTGTTTTTCCTAACAAATCTTTTGCCTTTGAATAATACTTGTAATATGGATATAACAATATAAAGAAATATGAGTCAGTTTGATGTTTTCATCCTCTAAACTTAATTCTGGTGTAATGCAGAGATGCATTGTGCATTAAATTGAAGGGGTTTGAAGGAAATCTTGATACCATAAATGCCCAAAATCCGCAGGTGACCTTCTCAGTGCAAGCTGCAGCTAAACAATAATTCCTGGTGCTGTTAGGTCAGACAGACACTTTCCAGGGAGTCAATGCTTTCATTTGCTCAGTACTCAGTACCAGGTAGACTCACAGCCTCGTTCTGCTTTTCTGCAGTGGGATGGAACATTGTGAAAAGTTTGAGATTTCAGAGACCAGTGTGAACAGAGGCCCCGAGAAGATCCGCCCGGAGTGCTTCGAGCTGCTGCGCGTGCTGGGCAAAGGCGGCTACGGCAAGGTCAGGAACCCTCCAGCACCAAATCCTCCACACCCTCAGGGCTGCCGTGCCTTGCTCTCATTTTCCCCTCTCTGCAAAGTCCATTCTGCCAGAGGTGGAATGGGGCAGAACCAACCCCAGCTGCCAGGGTTGGTGTCCTGGCACTGAGGTCCCTGGCAGAGCCTCGCCCGCTGGAAGGGAATGTCCCAAACTCATTCTGCATCCAATCTCTGCCTCTTGCCTTGTAGTTTGTGGCTGATCTCTCCTCTCTCTCTTGCACAACTTTGCTTTTTAGCTTGTGGCAGTTCATGCAGCTGAAATATGTGATTGCCATTGTGTTGGTGTCGTTTAGGTGTTTCAAGTACGAAAAGTAACCGGAGCAAACACCGGGAAAATATTTGCCATGAAAGTTCTTAAAAAGGTAACTTGAATTTCACTACTCTCTGAATCTAAAAGAAAATAAATCTGTCCCTCCATTTACCTTTTAGAATTATCTAATGATTTAATATACCTAAAGATAAGTTCTAGGATATAGAGGGTTTTTACTCAGATACACTTGGAATTAGAATTAAACTTCAAATTTTTCTGTCTGGGTAATTCTCAGCAGTTCATTTAAATAGGTCAGGAGGTTCTTTCCAACCTAAATTGTGTCATTCTATGAAATAAAGACTTAAACTTCTGCAAGAAGCCTCTTACATAGATATTGTGGTGAAATGTAATTTTTTAATGTTGTTGCTAACTCACATGTAGTGTTGTAATTTAATAAACTCAGAATTGAACTCAGTATAAAAGTCTGCCTTGTTCAGCATGTTCTGTGCTCACGTATCCCTGCTTTTTGCAGGCAATGATTGTAAGGAATGCCAAGGATACAGCTCACACAAAAGCAGAGAGGAATATACTGGAGGAAGTGAAACATCCCTTCATTGTAGACTTAATTTATGCCTTTCAGACTGGTGGAAAACTCTACCTCATCCTTGAGTATCTCAGTGGTCAGTATATGACATTCTTTTGCCTCCTTCTTGGGGTCTTAGACAATCAAGAATTGGGGGTTCAGATTAGAAACCTTTTTTTTTCAAGCTGTAACAACAAAAAAACAGGGACAGAAATGCTGTTGGTTTTTAAATGCTGATTTCTTCAGGTGGCTGGAATCCTGAGGGTAACAGAATAGGGGCTCAGTTGTTTTTTTGTGAAACAGCCTGTTGTACAGCAGGCAAAAATACCTGTTACTTATAGCTTTCCTAGAAAACAGACTTTTGACTGACTTAAAATGATCCTTTTAATTGAGTACAATCTATTTTTTCTCCTGACAGGAGGAGAACTATTTATGCAGTTAGAGAGAGAAGGGATATTTATGGAAGACACAGCTTGGTAAGCAAAGCTATTTTTGTAAATTAATAGTTTGGGTTTTTTTTTTTTTCCAAGTGCTCAAACTATATTTAACTACTCATTCACTTTAGAGTGCAGTGAAAGAGGAGTTCAGTGGGTTTGGGGAGGGTGGACGTGTGCTGTCCTCACCAGTTTGTGCTGGTGGAATTCCAGTCTTACAACAGAGGAGGCTCCACTGCTGGCTGCTCTGTCCGTAGGGCTGTGGTCAAGGTGTGGGGATTGGAAACTGTGAAAGATTTGCTTTAAGATGCTCTGCGTGGTTGAATATGTCTGGTTTTGTCTCCTTTCAGCTTTTACTTGGCAGAAATCTCAATGGCACTGGGGCACTTGCATCAAAAAGGAATCATCTACCGGGATCTGAAGCCAGAAAATATCATGCTCAATCATCAAGGTAGAACTCTAATCATGAGTCAGGCTGCCAGCCCTCTGAAAACAATTCTCCCAAAGGTCAAAACACCTCAGTTTGAGGTGAATCGCCTTAGGACAGTGGCAGGGTTGTTACCATTCCTGGGCTAAGTGAAGAGCTGTCAGGGCTGATTGCCCTCAGACATTGCTTTCTTGGTTTAATAGGCCCCAGCAAGCTCATGGACCCAGGCATGTTTTGAGTGGCTGATTTGCCATTTCTGCACCTCTGGAGTTTTTTTTTTTTTTCCCTTCTGCTGGATCATTGTGAAGTAGAACCCGTGACATTTTAGTCAATGGGGATGGCTGATGGTAGGAAAGGCAGTTTGGGTAGGATGAAATCCAAATCATCTGTGGCTGACATGACTTAGCCAGCAGCCGACACTTCCCACTGACAGCACTTCCAGTTTCTGATTGCACTGTTCCAGTGACTGTGTGACACTGATTAGTCTGGCAATCTGTAGCACCCAGAATTTTCATGTTTTCTTAAACAACTTATTTACTTAGTCTGAGTCTTTGTACTGAATTATTCAGAGTGCTTTGCAGTTTGTTGAAGATGGTTCTGTGAATTTTGAAGCAAGCAGTAAAATTCAGTAACCTACTTTTTTAGCTAAATGATGCTCTACAGTCTTTATGTTTAAATACATTTGTCTGTATTTGAATACATTTGGGTAGTTTGTCAAGTGGCAGCACTTGGTTTTCTCTGTAAGTGTGATTACCTTGTTCTGTTTAATAGCTGCATTGCTTTGTCAGACCATATGTGGGAGTAATTCAGAGTAATTACATATCCATGTTAAAAATTCCTAATTTTTCTCAGTGTTACTTCTACAAATGGCAGAATTGTGACAAGTCTTCAATTTGATCTCTTTAATTTCAGGTCATGTAAAACTGACTGACTTCGGGTTATGTAAAGAATCCATTCACGATGGAACAGTCACACACACATTCTGTGGAACAATTGAATACATGTGAGCTGCATGATGAAATACAAAATATTGCTCTGCTCTGGGGGTAATGGCTGTTATGCCTTTTTAAACTGGTGGTTCATGTGTGCAGTCACTTAGGACAGCTTTACTTGATAAATGGGGTTTTGTTGGAAAACTAGCAGTCACAATTAGTATTAAGCTCATTAAAACACTTTCATATTTTTGATTTTTCTGCTTATAGGGCCCCTGAAATCTTGATGAGGAGTGGGCATAACCGTGCTGTGGACTGGTGGAGTTTGGGGGCATTAATGTATGACATGCTGACTGGAGCAGTAGGTGCACAGTTATAATTGCATGTATTTCCCTTGGTAGCTTTCCTGCTTCCCTGTACCCTAACTCAGCTGCATGTATAAATACAGATATTGCTTTTTTAGATATATATGTATACACACACACTGCAAGTAAGAAAGAACCAAAACACAGCTCTCAAGTTTGACTACAGACATGAGCTGCTTTTATCCAGACAATGCCTGTTTGCAGTAATTTTACCTTCTTTATAAGTGACTGACGTGATTTCTCTGTACACAAATTAAAGCTCTGAACATGTCCTGTTTTTCCTCCTGTTTCAATGGTGCTTTCCAGCCTCCTTTCACTGGGGAGAACAGAAAGAAAACAATTGACAAGATTCTCAAGTGTAAACTCAACTTGCCTCCCTACCTCACACAAGAAGCCAGAGATCTGCTTAAAAAGGTAGGATTTTAATGACTGTCTGTACTCCACGTGTAATGAAATATAATGATGCCACTGTGGCTGTTCAGTTCAAGCTTTGTTTATTACTGATTAAGTCACTTTTTGTGCTCAGTGGTACAGAAAGTGATTTCCCTTGAAAATGCAACTGTTTTCAAGTGAATGCAGATTTTTCTGATTGTTCTGTATTCAATTCATGGTACTCATTGACATGATGATTCGTGGCAGAGCTAATCTGGTTATAACAGCATAACTAATTCTACTTTTTGGGATGTTATTTCTCATCAAGCTGCTAAAAAGAAATGCTGCCTCACGTCTAGGAGCTGGTCCTGGAGATGCTGGAGAAGTTCAGGTAACTTGAACTTAACTTGAGACTTCTTAAATTACCTCATTGAAAAGAAAACAGCTTTGAAGGTAGCTCAGGGAAGGAGAGTGTCTGTCTTGAAGGGTCATGAGCACAAAGGCAGCCAGATGTGACAACTCATCAAAACCTGGAGTCTTTAAAGCTTAACGAAAGCAGCTGTCTGCCTATTTGATAATTTGAGATTTGGAAAATAACTTCTATTTTGTAGCTCTGTCTTGCAGTAGATCTTCTCTAGTAGTTGCACAATGTTAATTGTGCAGCCCTGGAAGGTTGAGGATAGTCTCAGCAGTCTGCTGAAAAACTTGCCAACCTTGTATTAGTGCAGCTCCTTGAAGGGAAAAGTGTGGCATTCCATTGGGTTTTGTGGTGATATTGGCAAGTATTAGAGAATCCTCCGTATCTCACAGTTCTGATCATTTGGCATTAATGCAATGTTTTGTCATGGTTTAACTTCTGAGGTTGGAAAATGAGAGGTATTTTGCATGTAAACTGGCTTTTTCTAACACTCCCAAGGAAATGGGGACATGTTGTCTGACTTGGAGGTGTGATCTCAATTCTCAGCTCTTCCAGCTACTCCCAGCTAGTGCTGCAGAATATTCTACACTAAATCAAATGTGATTTTGGAAAGAAACACCCCAGAGATGGGGTCTGGCTAGAACATGTTGATGGTGAAGCTCTGGGCTTCGTGCCCTGGGGACAGGAGCTGACTGTGCTGTTGTCCCTCCTGCAGGCTCACGCCTTCTTCAGGCACATCAACTGGGACGAGCTGCTGGCGCGCAAGGTGGAACCTCCTTTTAAACCCTTATTGGTACGTACTGGGAGTACTGGGAGAGAGAGATTCCCTGTGTGCCTGCAGCAAAGCTCTTCACAAACCTTAGAACCTTCACTTTACAAACTGGAGTGCCACTGATTCCTATTAACTCAGGGGAGAGATTCACTCTCAGTTAAAGCTGGCAGATCTGATCTGCTTCAGTCTGAATTCCTCCTGCTTCTGACCCGTAGGTTAAACAGACCTGCAAGTGCAGTTCACTCTGAGATCAGCTTCTAAACCCTCTACAGTAAGTCAGTAATAGTTTCAACTTAGATAGAGTTGCTAAGCAAAAGTAAATGAAGTCACCTAATTAAGCATTTTCTGTGGTTGCTTATTAATCTTTACAATGCATCTTGTGCATTATAAGCAGTAGTTAGAGTTTACCTCAAAGCAGTGATGTGATGAACAAGTTTTTATTATCCCATCTTATATCTGGATGATGTCTGTTTTTCCCTGTGGGTACAATCAGCTCCAGCAGCTGTGGATATTGCCACCTCTGTAATTCCCAGCTACTAAAATTGTCATCTAAACCTGGCTTAAGCATCACTAATGTTAAGCATTCTACAGCATGGAGACTCCAGACCTTTTTCCCCTCACTCTTTGGAATGAAATTCAGAAAGATTCAAGACTGATATTTCCAAATATTTATCTGAAGGTGGTTTTGGGTTTTTCCGTTAGTAGCAATTTTATGGAAGTTTCTTGTATAAACCAGATGGTTTTTCCACTTGTGCTTCCATGGTTGCATGAAGGCCTGCACAAATGAATACCTGCTGCCTTTCCAGAGACTCATGGGAATAAAGAAGGGACTTTAAAATTGTTGTTGTTCTTTGAGCAAATGAAACAATATTCCTCATAATCACTTATTTCAGAGTTGTTCTGCATCCCTCAGACTATGAATCCTTCTGTATCTGCAAAAATAGGACAAAACTATCTGGAGAGGCCTCCAAAAACTAAATAGTTGCAACTGTTCTATACTGGTTGTGACAAGGGCTAAACTTGCAAGAAACTGGCATTGTATTTCTAAAATTTTTTGTTTGTAATTTGAGAATTATTTTTTTTAAATAAGGCATCTTTTTAATTTGTGTTCCTTTTTGATCCATAATTTTTGCCCCTCCCCCTTGCCTTTATTTCTCAGTGTCAGTGCCCATAGTGACCTCCCACTGGCAGCGACAGGATTCCGACACCACTCCAGGGTTTTCCTCCAGCAGAGCTCTGCCAAAAACCCATGGAATGAACTCCATCCAGAGGCTGCACTGCTCACCGCTGAGCCATTTGGTTGATATCTGTAATATAAACCCTTAATCATTTTGTTTTTGCAAAGCAATCTGAAGAGGATGTGAGCCAGTTTGATTCAAAGTTTACACGTCAGACACCTGTTGATAGCCCAGATGACTCAACTCTCAGTGAAAGTGCCAACCAGGTCTTTCTGGTGAGTGAGGAGGGACTGTGGAGAGGGAAATTGGGGGCATTTCAGCTAAATTCATGCCTTTGATTCCTAACACCTTGAAGCAAACTCTCCTAACTAAACACAAATCCTGTAACAGGTTTGAGATCTTTAAAGGCGTTGAAAATACTTTGGTTATTGCTGACGTTTTCTTTATGCAGCAGCCAACAAACAGTGCTGCCCTTGTGGAATGTCAGCATTGTGATTCAGAGTGGCACTGTGAACCTGCACATGCAGACACAACAGTGGCCAGTCTATAGAGCAAAATTAATTAAATTGACTGTGCCTGTGGGAATTGTGATCTGAGGAGAAATAGCTGGGGTGTAGCAACTCCCTGAAGTCCCACTGTTTGCTTCAAGGAGTGAGTAAGGGTTCCTCTGTCTACAATGACTCTTTCTTCCTATAAATAATCTATAATTAATCATCCTATAATTAAATAAATAACTGCACAAGTGATCCTGACTGCAGACCTGGCCTGTGAGTGCCTTTCTCCTGTTTTGCAGGGTTTTACCTATGTGGCTCCATCTGTACTTGAAAGCGTAAAAGAGAAATTTTCTTTTGAACCAAAAATTCGATCACCTCGCAGATTCATAGGTAGCCCTAGGACACCAGTCAGGTACTTTATCTTCTTTTTCTTTTTTTTTTTTGTAGTACACTTTTTGATAAGTAGTTGAAACAGTAGAAATAAAAAATGCAGCCTTGTTTCTGAGTAAGCCCAGCACTTCCATTAGAAGTGATTCTGTTTTATAAACCACATTGTTAAAGACAAATCCGTGGCGTTGGGCAGCACGTGAAGTTCTGATTTGTTGCTTTTCAGTGCTGATACAGCCTCAGAGTGGTGACTTTGATACAGCTAAAACTGTTTCAGAACATCCTAAGCACTAAAGAATTGTGTTAGTACAGAAAAACCCTCCTGCAATCACCTAGAAATGAGAGAATTTTACAAGAATCTACTGTGGTAGAAGCCAGAAATTCCTCAAACTCCTGGAAATGGAATGAAGAATTAGAATTGCTTCTCCATAGGCATTTGAGTGCAGTTTCCTGCAGAATAAGGGATGTACCTTGGTCCTGTGTATGTGTCCACCTCTGATTTTTGTATTTCTTGTTTTAAAGCCCTGTCAAGTTTTCCCCTGGGGAATTCTGGGGAAGAGGTGCTTCTGCCGGCGCATCCAACACCCAGGCACCTGTGGAATACCCGATGGAGACCAGTGGAATAGAACAAATGGATGTGACAGTCTGTGGAGAGGCTTCTGCACCACTTCCAATCCGGCAACCAAACTCTGGGCCCTACAAAAAACAGGCTTTCCCCATGATTTCCAAACGGCCGGAGCACTTGCGCATGAATCTATGACAACACCACTTCTGTCAGCCTCGGAAGGTGCAAAACCAAGAACGGACATGAGCCCCCTTGAAGCTGAAATTTGAGGGCTTGCTTGGTTTACTTTTAAAAAGTGACAGTATCAAAGAATCGGTCATTGCACAGAGAGACTCGGAAAGCAAAGAAAAACGGATTTTTTTTTTTTCCTGTCAATCAATGGTGCATAAAAAAAACAAACAGAAACTTTAGCAAATGGTATTGCAGAACTCTAGGCACATCATCTTACTGATTCCAGTGACATCTTCTCACCTTATCAAGGATCTTTCAGCTTGAGAGCTCGAAACTGACAGTATTAAGGGGCAGGATGTTGCTTCAGAATCACTGGTGTAGTCGTGAATGTGTCGAGGAGGGTTGGCCCTTTCACTAGGCAGAGTTTGGAATGCCTGCAGGCTTGCAGCTGAGGGGTAATTAGCATGCAAGCTTCGTTAAGCGGTTTCCTACAATGGGGTGGAATCAAAGAGGAAAGCTAAACTTAATTGGTGTTTCACATTCAAAACATAATGAGGTTTTTTTTATAAATATATATATATATAAAATATATATTTTTCAAATAGATTTTTTGATTCAGCTCATTATGGAAAGTATCCCAAAATGAAAAAGGCAAACTTAATTGGTTGCTGTGAAGAAAGTTCAAGGCTCTAGTTCTGATTCTCCTCCTCATGAACCAACCAATCAGTCAATGAATCCCTGACCAGCCTGGCAGTGTGGGCTGGGACAGAACTGTTTCCCTGCTTCCCCAGCTGAAATCCCTGGTTGTTCCTGCAAAGACAAATGGATCTAATCAAACAGCAGTGCTGCTATGTTCTAGGCTTAACTGGAAGCCATGGGCTCACACATGTCCTGCTTATTTCATGCCTGTCCTCAGCAGACATTTCACTGGGAAACTTCACTTTTGTACACGCTGGTCCTCAGCTGGGCAGCTCAGATTCTTACCCACAGAGAGATCAACAGTGAGCAGAACACAAGGTCAGTAGAAATCTCTAGGAAGTACCACAGGAAACACAGACAAATCCTCCAGAGTATAACGAAATAAATATTTTTGTAACCAGTGGGTAAGAATTTGAGGATTTTTTAAATTATTATTATTAATAATGCAATTTTGCTTATGGTAGTTCCCTGCCATTATACATTTCTAAATTTATCAACTTTTTTTTTCTATATATTGCTGGGGCAATAAATTTGCTGATTGTATGAGAAAAGCGTTCAATGGCCTTTCAGTGAATGTCTTCCACAGCGGGTCAGAACTTTAGCAAAACTTTAATTTAGCAAACATGTTCGTAAGGACACTATTTATGTTTTTAAAATTGTCACGATCTGTACAACTGACTTACAGGTACAAAGAATAAAAATAAAAGGTAAAACCTTTACCTTACTTTAAATACTTCCTGCCTTAAAGAGAAAGCATTTCCATGAACATAGCTGGTGAAAGGGTTAATATCTGCAGAGCTTTACCCTAGAGTTAGAGTGTGGATGGTGTGTGCGTGTGTGTGGAGATGATCATGCAGCTGCATATACAAGTCCTGTCACTTTTTGCCTGCCACACGTTGCATTATCTTTTAGTCAAACTGTGCAAAGTCTACTTCTGGGCGTTTCACAACAAGTAGGGATTTTTTTTATTCTAGATTCTGCTTACTCTGTGGATACTGAATCTTTTTGAGCCATAGGATCCAAGCCATAAAACTCTGTGTAAGCATTGAATCCGATCACAGTGCTCTTTGCTAAAATTGGCAAGGCAGAAGGATTCAGCGATACCTTGATGCTAGCAAAGAACCAACACAAAAAAATGGTTATGATTGAGCAAAAGTTAGTTTGGTTTTTTGGTTTTTACTTCCTGATAAGCGTTTTGTTGAAAAATAGAATTTTTTTCTTTTAGTTTGAGCAGGAAAATCAAGTTACCTTACAGTGACGTACTGGAAGGATTGCCATTGTTCAGTTGGTGACGTGGCCACGGGTGATTTTGTGGAAGCAAAATCCAGGTGCTCAGGAGTGTTTGCACTGGGCCTGGCTGCAAACACACAGCACCTGGACTTGCCTGACATTCACTGAAGATAAAGGAACTTGGTTAAAAACAACAACAACAAAAAACTTTTTAGAGGCAGATCTCTCTTGGTCCCAGTTACAGCGAACAGTTGCTTTTTGCTTGGCTGGATAGAATTGTCCAGTGGAATTGGTTTAATGGCTGGCAAGAATGGCAAGAGTTGTTTGTCTGAGTTCACTGATCAATTCCAAACCCAACCCATCGGTTTCCCAAGGAAATTCCATGTACTGTCAATGTTTCAGCCCGTAGATTGTATGTTGAATTCCCTACCGTGACTGTGAAACTTTGGGAAGTGTGACTCAGACAGCAAGCACACACTATGCAATATGGTTTATCCTGTATTTATTTGTAAAAATATCAGACATAGATCCTCTATATATATATATAATAGTGTCAAAATTACTAGTTGTGAACTAAGGGGAGTGGAGTTCTAGCTCCTGTCTGGCTATTTCAGATAAGTGCAGAATGCATTGAATATTGGAGAGCTTAACAAGTGCTTTCTTTTGTTCATTTAAAAATGTCTTAAATTTTTCATTAGAGTATAGAATCTTATTTTTTTTATTTTGTACAAGCTGCGCTTTTTTAATTATAATCACTGAAAAATTCACTATAATTTGATTTTATAGGATTTTTGTAGCATTACAAAAATATAGTAAAACTGAGGTTAATACCTGTTGTGGCTAACCATATAAAAGTATTAAATCTTAAACTTGAACAAAAGTCATATTTTTTTTTACTAGATGTTAAATAGGGAAATATTTTGTTCCGCAGGTCATTATCAGAAAAGGTTTCTAGGTCAGCTGTGTTACCAGCAGTTTTTCTTTTTCCCATTTGATGCAGAAACTCTTCTGGTATAAGATATTCAGAATTCCATAATTTTTCTCTGTGGGAGTGATGCATACATTTGACGCCATTCGTGTACTAAATTGTAATTTTGGGAATGCTGGAATAATTCCTACCAAGACTGTCTTAATTGTGCCATCTGACATTTGAATGTCATCCTGGTATTAGCTCACAATAAAAGATAAAAATCAACGAGTCAATTGTTCTTTGGAATATCCCTTTTTTTTCCTGCTGTGCTGTTTAAAAGCTGAACTGCTGGAGAACGTTTCATATTTGAGTCCACTCTAAGTGTACAGTTGAAGTTTATTTTGGGTCTGTTCTCTTGGCAGTATTAACTCCCAGCCTGCTCTCAAGTGTTGATCAAAAAGTGCATCAAACATTGAGGAGGCTGTTCTGGTTTTAGGGCAGATGTTTGAGGTTTGGTTGGTTTATTTAAATTCTGTCTCTACAGCAGGCTCATTGCTGTTTCATTTTCCCAGTTCAGAGGGAAATCCTTTCTCCAAAGGAGAAATAAGGCAAATTCCTTCAACATTTTCCCTGCAGATCCTTATGTGCAGATCCCATATATGAACTTTTCCAGTTCTCTTCTAGACTAAATCCAGCTGTAGCTGTCTGTAAGAGCACCCCTGAGCTGCTTTAGCAGAAACAAAGGTAATCCCCAGCCTGGTTTTCATCTCTCACAGTTTACTGCAATTAAATATCCTCAAGAGCTAAATAAGGTGGATGTGAATAGCAACTAAATGCAAATTTAAACATATGTTAATCCAAGTGACCTCTTTGGTTTTGTTTTAGGAAATGGGGAGGTTTTAAGTGTAACAGGAAATGTAAATCATTGTCTTTCCAGAGAGCTCTGATGGGAAGTGGAGGAGGAATTCCCTCAGAACTTAACAGACCCAGCAGAGGTTCCTTCTGGTAATTTCTCCTGGGTTTTTGGGCTCTTAAAAAGTCATTTGTGACCCTGTGTGTCCCTGCAGACTCAGAGCTGCTGGTGTCTGTGTGTGGCAGGCAGGGCAGTGGCCCTGGCCTGGATCAGGAGGAGTTACATGGATTGGGGATGGCATTCCTGGATGCCAGGTACTCCCTTTTTTCCCTGTCTGTCACTAAGATGAGAATGACTTGTTTGATTTATGAAGTGTAAATCTAAACCAGTTGACCAAACCCTCTTTTTTTTTATATTCTTGCTTGTTGGGGTTTTTTGGGGTTTTTTGGTGGGTGGTGTTTTTTTTGTTTTTGTTTTTTTTTTTTAATAAAACATGTTTGTTAAAATTACTGGGTCTAGACAGAAAAATCACCAGAAAGAGATAAAGAGAAATTGATCCCTCATCCCTGTTTTTGACCTGCCTCCACATTTACTCAATTGTTACTACAATGTTACTACAAAGACCAAAGGACTGGAGTAGATTTAAAGCACTAACACTTTGTTGTGCTCCATAAAATAATCTTGGTGAGCTTTACAGGCCAGATGTAATGATATTTCTCAGTTTGAATTTTCCATTTCATTAGATTTTTATTCTGAATACTGGATTCTGCCCTTGGAGCTGTACCTTTAGTGTATTCAAGTCAGTGTTTCACCTTTTAATTGTTTTTCCTGAATTTACAAATTTTCTCCATGTCTTCAGGCAAGACAAGCTCAAGTTAATGGTAACTAAATGTAACTTTCCTGTAACAGAAACATTTGAGTGATGTTTTCAGTCTTACCTGAATAGCAAAGTGAATAAAGAGAGCTTACACAGAAGTTAGTGCTAGAAATAACATAAAAATGAATCATGAATAAATTGTAACATTTAAAGGGTTTTTGTTTTCTTCAACAAGAAAAATGTACCTGGCAGTGAGCAGTTGTTATGTGCTTACATGAGTTAATACCAAAACAATAAGAAATCTCTCTTTATTCAACATGCACCAAACAAACAGATTCAAATGCATTTATTCTCTCTGATTTTTATGCAAACTACAAATTGCAAATAGAGTATAAAATAGATTCTCCCCTGTAAGAAAATCTGGTTCCTGTTATGACAAAAATATAGTATTAAAGATTTCTTTTAAAAATACCAGCTTTATAAAATGCTAAGTAAAAAACTAACATCAGTGGTTGGTTTAAAGCCAAAAGATTAAGCCAAGGATCCATTAGAAGCCTACAAGAACCTAAAGGGGAAATATCTTATTCTTGTGCTTATCTACAGGTGCAGTGAGACACAGCTGCTGTTCCAGGTGCATTAATAAGCTCATTTCTCTCATTTACTGGGCAAGCATTAAAGATCTTTAATGCCTAGAGTGACAAGCAGCTCTAATTCTCACTGCAGTCCAGAGTATAAAATTCGCTCATAATCTTAATAAAATCAGTAGGTTGACCTTTTGGCTTGAGTCGTGTTAGAAGGAGAAATACAGTTTAGTACAATCTGGAAACCTACTCAACTTTTAAAAGAAAAGGTTGAATTAAGAAGCAATGCAGCACATTTCAAGGATCTGACTGTTTCCTATGAGAATCACAAGAGAAGCAATGCTGGCTTTTCTGCATTCATTCTGAAAACTTCAGTTTTCTCTACCCTAGAAAAGGTCAAGTTGCCATTTTCTGCACTGTTTTAAATACACAGTATCAGGAATTTGGAAACTTTCCTTGTGCCACCTACAATTTAATCTGCAGTAAACTGCAAAAGCTCAGTGTGAACAAACAAACTGGAACCCAAGTTGTTTGACAAGCTTTAGAAAATCTGGAGATGCATAGATGTGGCTCCATCCTTCCACTTGTTAACATGGTCTGAAATAACAGTTCTGCAGAGTGGACAGGTTTTTTCTCTATTAAACCATAAAGAGATGCATTCTTCACAAAATGTGTGCTGGAATGAAAAGAATGACAACTTAGAGCTTCTAAGCTCTTCCATTTATATTATTTGTACAGTCTGATTTCTAGAAATAATCATCAAACATACATTCATCTAATTTTATGTTGCCTTGTGTAACAGTAGTTTAAAATATTCTTTAATTAAGAAAAAGAAGTTGGGATTATGTGTATTACCTGACAGATCAGCAGAATAGGCTTCTGAAATTCAGCTTGGCAAATGGAACAAATATCATCAGATTCAGAGCACTGTCTCTTGCTGGCTGGCACCCCATAGTGCTGTAAAACAAAGGATTTGCAGCAAATATTAATTGTGAGGGGGATGAAAAAGCCAAACCCAAACACCAGGACAGAAAGGAATTTGGACTAAGGGCTGCTATGTCAGGGAAACTTAAATCCCTAATGTAAAGAAACATTGCTAATTTTTTTAAGTAGAAGCAGGACAAAAAGGATTATTTCACATCCTTTTATCTGAAGGGATGTGCAACTTTTTTTGTGGGCGATTTTGTTGTTGTTCAGCTGACAATAATCATTCAGTCAAGGAACTCAGACTGTGAAATGGGAGAATGAGTGCACAGGAGTTAATTTAAAAAATGTGTTTGTTTATGGCTAAAACAATCCAAAGGAATAGGAATGAGGAATTTCTAGAAGGATTTTCATGGGGTTGTGGTTTTGTCATAAGAGAATGCAGTACTCACTGGGCGTGTAAAAAATATCCGTAAGACCTGCCTGAAGTTTCTCCATTGTCCAAAAAAGCTCAAAAGCTGAAATGGGAGAGAAAACTTGAGTTATGCTTAGCATTTTTTCACTGTGAACTAAAAAGCCCCAAGCTTTTGATCCCAACACTGAAAGTCTCACTGTTGGTTGGATGTTGGAAGTCACATAAGCACAGCAATAGTTCAGACTGACCCTATTTTAAATGTTTGAAATGTAACCAAACAAAGAATTTAGGCTGAAGTTTTTCCTAGTCTGGTTTTTAAGAATGTTGAGGTTCTGAAATGAGGCACTGGAGTGCAAATATATCAGCAGTATTATCATACTTGCAATGGACTTTAGTCCTGGAATTAAGGTACCAGAGCATGATGAAGTGTTGCTCATGTTTAAAGCCAAACTGGTTACATTTGGGGCAAATAAGCTCTTTGGAGAAGCAGAAGCCAGTAGGAAGATGTTTAACTTGTTTAGAATCACACAGGATACTCCAGCAGAGAAAATTACATTTCCTGGAAAATGGTGACTCTTTTAGCAATGTTGTCTTTGTTTTTGCAACTTCTGTGTCTGATATGAGGGGACCTGTGGTAGCTGTGTCCTTTGCTTTGCAATCCCAATCCATTGCTAGATAAAGATAATTTTGAGTCCTGAGCCAGTTTTCCTGGAAGGCTGCATCAGTAAAACCAAAGCAGCTTGGCAGTGAGTTCAGAGGGGAACCTGCAGAAAAGTGTTTTGTCTGCATCACCCTGCAGTGATCATCCCTGCAGAACAATCACTTGAGAACTTGATGTAACATTTGAGGAGAGTATAAAGCTTGCACACCTTGAGGATGAGGTAGAGCAGGCCCAGCAGAATGCCAAGGGTCCGTCCCAGAGCAGTGTCCAGCTCCCCATAGGCGCTGAGGTAACGGAACCAAACTGGTATGGGGACAAACATACGGTAATACTGGCTGAGCTCTTCTAACAGCATGTACCAGTAGCCCTAAGCAAGACATGCAAAGGAACAGCTCAAGATTTCAAACTCCAAGGGTTTGCAAAATACACAGAAAAAGAGGCATTGTTACTCTTTGGAGTAGCTTCTTGTAATGAAAAAATTAAATGTGGAGCACAGAAAAAAAAAAAAGGGATCAGAGGATGAGTCTCACCACAACTGTCCAAGCAACAGTAGCAGAATTGATTGCTGGACTGCAGAAAATCGAATTATAGGCTGAATTGGGATGGCTTGGCAGATGCCTACCCACTTAACAAGGCTGTCAGACTTAATTTCATAAGCAATAGAAAAAGTAAAGTGACATGAAAAAGGAGAATAACCCAAATTTGGTCACAGAGATCAGCTTGTCATGAGCCAGAGTTGTGTCCTGCACTCAGGGTTAAAATGTGAGAATATGGCCCATTCTTTTAGTAACAAACAACTAATAATAATACTTATTAATTGTTAATAAATTACAAACTCATTTCCTGTAAACAATTTTGTGTCTAAGAAACTTGTTAATTATCTTCTGGTAATAAACTTCTTTAAGGATGGGGTGATATAAAAACTGAGGGGCCAGGAGCTGGACTGAAGAGGTAACCAGAGTTCATTAACACCCAAAAATTTATTGAATAACCAAACACAAGTGTCCTGCACAGAACACTGTGTGTGTACATGTATAATCATAAATATTTAGCTTAGTTTTTAAGGAAATAAAGTAAGTTTTTTCTTAAAACTGTATTTATAACTCTTTCTATAATGTACACTGGATGTTGCCACAGTTGACCAGACTCCCTCTTTAATTTTGCCATAGTTGGTGTAATGGAATTTTCAATAACTTTTATTTTTTTGCATGTTACATCACTAGCTGCAGGGAAAAAAAATAGAGATCTTGATTATAAATCAGTATTTAGAGAAGCCAGTTGTACCTCAGAAGAACGTGTTCTGGTACATTATAAGAGATAAAAATGTCCCAAAACATCCTGTTCAAATGCTACCACATCAAACTGTACTTGCTAATATTTTTTTCCTGAACCAGCACTAGTAATTGCAATTTTAAGATAAAATGTAATTGGTTTTGCCTGCCTCACCTTGGGAAGCAGATAAAAATAAATACACCGCCTCTGAGTGTAAGCTTCTGAGAAAATGATTAAACCTCACTGATTTGAGAAATTAAGCTATGAATCGAATTCCTTGATCTGACACAAATATTCCTTAAGTTTATTAACAGCAAAGAAAAGTCAGGATTATTTTTGAAGAGGCAGAAAAAAAACAGCTGTTTGCTTGTGCAGGTCTTAAAATCTTGACAGTTCTTGTTGTGCAAAATTTGCTGTGCTCCAGCTGCTCCAGGCCAACTGCCCGTGCACACATTCCTACAGAGCAGAAAATGAAAGGTTTGCTTCAACCCCCAACTTGGAGACAGAAATAAACCCATTTAGCCAATGATATAATACAAGCAATTGTTTCAGATCAGACTGAAAACCTTTTTTAGCACCAAGCAGAGAAGAACATGAAAGCCACAGGGTTTTCTTGTACATGGTGTAGTGGTGGATTATATACAGACATTTAATTAAAGATTTTTCTCTGGGCAGGATTTAATAATTAGTTACTTTTACCGTAAGAGAATCTTCACAAGGAATCAAAATTACAGCTTGTTTTCCTTACCTTGGATTTAAAGGACATGATAAAAGAAGGCACCAGGAGAATAAAGCACTTCAAGCCCATGAAGAGGAATTTCAGAACAAAGTCTGTGACTCCCACAATCCAAAGCACCTCCCAAAAGTTCGTAAAATCCACAGTGGGGCTTAAGAAGATTAAGCTACAAAAAGAAATATCAGAAGTTACTAGAGCACCCTGTTTAGAGGAAACTGTAACCTGAGATTATCACAGCAGGTTTAATTAAAAAAGGAAACCTGGTTTACACCGAGGGAGAACATTTACTAAGAAAATGAACTGTTCATTGTGAATGGATCACTGAGGATCTCTGACAACTTTTCCATCTTGGAACCTTCTTTGCTGTATGTTCATCACAGCCCTCATCCTCCAGAGCTCAGTTTGCTGTCTCAGTTTGGCATTTAGCCTTTGATTTCCAGCCAAGGCTGCAGCTCTGGTCAAGGTGGGGAAAATCAATTGGAGTCATAAACTCCACAGAGCCCCAGGATGCCACGTTTGGTATTCCCAAGGGTCAGAGCTGGGAATCAAAGCCAGGAATGTTCTCTGTGGTACAGCAGTGCCATTAAATCCAGTATGGAGTCTAGGAAATTCCAACATACTGTTTTTAAGGACAGCACCTGTTAAATTTGGCAGAAGGGGAGGAATGGAGATTAAAGTGAAAGAGAAACCAATGCCACAATTAAAGAAAAACAGCAGATAAAATGTCCCCAGTTAATGTCTCAATAATCTATGGTGGGGTAGAGGAGTTTTCTCTGCTTACCTCTGATACAGGCACTGAGAGTGGAAGGTGTAATACAAGAGGAGAGACGATCCACTCAGGTAGAGCAGTAACCAAGTGCATTGCAACTTGGAGCACCGTTCCTGCAAGGGGATTGTAAAGACACACTGCAGTCCTTGCCTCAGAATCAGTGCTGAAACACAGCCCAAACACCAAGTCTGTTGCGCCCAAGAGCTACTGTCTAAGGACTTTATCTGAGGGGGTTTAGAGCCCATAAAATAGGAGCAATAATTACCAATTTCTAGGTGCACCAGGGTTTTATGTAAAGACAACCAAAACCCACCCCACTCTGAAGAAACAACAGGTTTCCCTTTGGGAGTGAACACAGAGCTGAAAATTTCAACTGCCAACTGCTATTTCATCCCACATATATAGTTAAGAAGTTAATCCATAACTTATAAAAAAGTGATTTCAATAGTCAGAGGGGAAAAAACCTCATCCCCTTGAATTTTGCAAACCTTGTTATCTGAGAAGTTCCCCTGCACAGAAGCATTAAGACTTCCATCTCAATATCTAATATTATTAAGTAAATAAAACACCATCTCCATTCACATTTCTTTCAAAAATGGATCAATTTGTTTGAGTCTTGCTTAACTTAAAGAATTTTGTTGCATAGGGTGATACTTACTCTGAGAAAAACCTGATTTACTATGCTTTTGTTTGCATACGCATAAGTTGTTAACAGCCCAATTCCAAGAGAAATGCCTATTAGGAAAATAGGATCAGTTATAAACATGAAAAGGAAAAATAAATCACTGAACTGGGTTAAAAAGCAGCCACTTCTAATATGTCTTTGTAATTAGAATTAATAGCTCAGAGTCTCAAGCCAGGATAATTAAGCACATTGTACATATGCCAGCAAAGGAAACAGAAGCCACTGAAATGCAGTTTAGTAAATCTCTCTTTCTGATGAATAAAGCAAATAAAAATAAAGCTATAAATAAATTGAATTACATTTCAGGCATGGTTATTAGTATATTCCTTGGCAGGGGAAAGGGAGGAGGGTCTGTTCCCTCCGAGCCGATTTTGTTTTACTCTACCGGTTATGTGCTGCATGAGGAGTTTGACACACAGGATCAGGAGGTAGGGCAGGCTCTTGTGCAGCCACTGCAGGAGGTACCGCAGCTCCGACAGGGAGCTGCCGCCCTGCTCCTCCGCGTCCGGAGCCGCATCCTCGGGCCCTCCTGCGTCCCCATGGGCGTGCCCGTGGGAGCGGCTCTGGGAGCCCGGCCTGGTGGCGTTTTCCCTGGAATCCCCCACGCTGGAGCTCAGCTGGATGCGCACATCCCCCGTGCTGGGAAGGCAGGAGCCCTCTCCCGACAGCCGCGGAGAGGAGGAGGAGTCATCGCGGCTCCCCTGGGTGCTGTGGAGATGGGCGCAGTCGGGTTGCATGGTGGGGTTTGCTCCTGGAGGTTTTTCTATTTTGTGTCTCCTAGAGCGGGATATAAACAGGAACAGTTAAAGAAAGAGATGAATAGTTCAGGAAAATAAAAATCCAATGGGTTGTACTGAGTGACTGCATGAAGGCAAGATTCTCTGAGATCCTGCCTGAGTTTCTTCTGTGGTTCACACCCCATCTCCATAGGACAACCTCCCGTGTCCCATACGAAAATTATTTCCTCCCCTCCATGTGCAGATTTTCCAGCCTGCAGTGACCTGGCTGCCTTAGGAGCAGCTAAAAGTGCGAATCAGAACAACAAAATCTGCTGGAAAGGAGACCAGCACTGGCTTGTACAGGAGAGATGGTGGAAGTGCTGCATAATTTCACAAAAATAGCAACAGCAGTGGGCCAGAAAAGGAGCAAACACTGATGGGAAGGAAGCAGGGAATACATTTCCATGCATCCATTAATTGGTGAGCACTGGTTCAGACACGTCCAGTCAAAAGCCAGTGCATGCTCAAAACTGAGGGCCATTATGAGATTAATGAGATTATCCTGTCTGGGGAAGGGAGCAGAACCAGGTTAGGCCATTTTCTAAGAAGCATTTAAAAGAGGGAAAAATGAAATGCAGCTAAATGAGGTCTGATTTATCTTTCCTTTGGCATCTTTTGGTTGTCTTCTGGGCAGTTCTTAATTTCTGTGTGAGTCTTTATTCAGATCAAATAGGGTTAAATCAACTTCTCTGGACTGGTGTGACATCCGAGTAATGATTCTGGAGAATGCCTGGAAGCTGAATTTGACACAATACTTTTCACTATGGAGTAACATTGAAACATGAATATGAAAATTTACTAATATTTACAAGTGCTGCTCCTACTACTACTATTTTTTTTTTTTGGTTGGCCAATGATGACATCACACTTCAAAACAACCAAAATTCTCGCTCTGTGGGGGTTTTTTTGTTGTTGTTGTTTTTTGGGGGGGGTTTTTTTGTTTTTTTTTCAGACGAATAAAACCGATGAAGTGGAGATGGTATTGACTTGTATGAACAGTGTTACCGAGCGATGTTTTTACCGGAAGGGATAAAAAAAGCCACCTCATTTGCATTGCAGTCGGTGTTTTGGGGCCGGGTTCTGCAAGAAGTGACAGCTCGGTGTTTAAAAAGCCGGAGCTGGAGGATCGCAGCCGCCCCTGGGCACTGCGCCGAGCAAACTTTCAAATCTCCGAGTTATTAAATGGGATTTCAGGGGAGACACCCGCACGCAGCCAGATTTTGTTCTCCCCCACCAAAATCAGCTCAAATAAGATTCTTGAGAAAGGCCCATTCGAACATTTCGGTCTCTCCCGGGGCCGCTGCTCCCCCCGCACTCCGGGAGCTGCTCCCGCACCGCGCCGAGACCCCCGGGAGGGTTTGAACCGCCGGGATCTCCTCAGGAGGGTTTGTCCCGGGAATCCCTCGGGTGGGTTTGTACCGCCGGGACTTCGCAAAGGGAAGGAAAGGGCGACCCCAAAGCCGCGTCCCCACGTCCCCCTCCCCGCCCTGCGCTGTGAGGGGAAGGGGGAGCGGCCCCTTTCCCGCCCCCTCCCCGGTACCTCATGGGGCGCCCGGCGCCTCCCGCCCGCCGCCAGCCGCCATCGCCGGGGCCGAGGGGGAGGAAGAGGAGGAGCCGTGAGGGGAGGAGGAGGAGGAGGAGGAGGAAGAAGAGGAGTGAGGAGGAGGAAGGCTCCGAGCTGGGCGTTGCTCTGGCAACGTCGCGGCCTTCGCTCCGTCATGGCCCGTGAGGGAAGCGGGGGGGCGGGGGCACCTCCCCTCAGCCGCAACCCCGCCAAAACGAGCGGGGAGATTCCTGTTGCTTTTTCTCGAAAGCCTCAATTAAAATTAATCTGGGAAGGCAATAATAAGGAAGGAAATGAAGGGATATGTAAAAAAAATATATGTGTACTGCGGTATCATTACTTGTCGGTGGCGATTAAGGGAGTCCTGCTGTCTGGAAATTGGCTTTGCCTCCCAGGAAAGCTGAGGAAAGCACTGCCCTAGTTAATGCTGCTGTAGCTCTTGGGAGAGGCTTGGAACGAAACAGATACAGGTTTTCTTTTGAAATATGCTCTTGAATAAATTAGTTTGCGTCCAGAAATGGCATCTGTTTTCCCTGGCTCAGATATTTTTTCTAGAAAAAGTGTTTAGGTATGCGGCTCACACAGAAAGTGGAACTAATATCTGAGCAGAAAAGATATTTGAAAATCGGTGCTGTGTTGTGTTGAGTTATAACAGAAGTGCTGGTTTAATTCCAAAGATTAAATACAGCAATGCTGTGGGGTCAGGAGAAGGAAAGGATGGGCCCTTGTAGATTTTATGAAGTGAAAAACTAAGTGCTTTGGAAGAGTTAAGTGGCCTGGTGTTCAGTGACTCCATCTAACAACAAACCTCTTTTATTTTCAAGGAAAAAGCTGAGAACACTGGCTGCATCTCTGTGTCTCTTGGAGGTAGGTTTTGGGGAGGCACTTTGGCCTACTTTTATGATGTTTTTGGAAACTGTGCCTAGAATTTCCCAACTGGAAAGTTCAGGTCACATATCCTCTGCATTTCACTCGGACTGTGGCTGATGGATTGGAATAAACCTGGGCTGGTTATTACAGATACACTTAAGTATTAAACATACCCACAGGCCTCCTCTTCCTGTAGACCCTCTGAACTCAGAAGACCTTTCTCATTTGTGTAATTTTTCTGTCTAATTATCCCAGTCCTGCTCAGTAGCAGCACCGATGCAGATTTCAGATGCCTGGCAGAAAGCACTCAAAGAATTTCGTGGCCATGTCCCCATCCTTCCAAGGATAACACAAACCTGTTGTGTTTGGCTTCTGCTGTGCCATATTGTTCATTCTCCCACTCTTTGCTCAGTCAGTCACTCGCATCGTGTTTGGATTATGAAGGACAATGTGAAAAAGAAAAAAATCTTAATTTGCTTCTCAAATCAGGGAAAGCAATTATAAATCTTTTATTTTTAAATAGTGTTTTATGATTGGAAATTATGCGTGCCTTCTGTACATCGCTTGGAAGGGTATAAATATAAAAGATTTGTTCAGCTGTTTCTTTTTTGTAATTATAAAATGCATTAAAGTACAAGTGTAGCTTTAAATCCACGTTGTTCTCAAACTGTTTCTCATTGCCACATACACTGAAAATATGAAATTAATTCGTAGCAGCTTATTAATCAATGGTGTTTGCTCATGCAGGTCACTCGCTGATTTATCTCTAATTCACAGCTCATTAGAAGGTGTGTAACTCTTCAGAGATGTTGTTATTTAACAAGTGTGTTTTCCTAGTGCCATTAATGACCTCTGGATTTAGTAACTCCTGACACAAGAGAGAGTTGGGAGATTATTCACAGAAAATTGGGACTCTTTTCCTATGGGGATTGAACACATTAGGTCATGGAATACCTGGTGATAAATTTACCAATCTGTATTTGGATTCTACTCCCAGGATGCCAATAAATTTCACAGAGTGCCCAGGCACTTCGTTTTCAGGTGTTTATACACTCAGAAGTATGCCAGACTTTCTCATCCTCCCAGGAACAGGTGGTAGGTGCAATCAGCACTTTCCATCAGTGTGTGTCTGCTTTTCCTGGGGTTGTTCAGTGCATGAAAACATTGGGACAAACTCTGATGCTTGTGGAATTCTGCTGGGATGCCCTGGCAGCTCAGTATTTACCACTGCAGCAACAGTTACTCTGTCCTAGAAGTTGCTGAGAGCTTGTTTTATAGGCAGAAATATCAGAAGAACACGTTTTGTGTCCTGAAGGAGCTCTGCAGACACCTGAGCAGTTTAAGGGATTACAATCTTTACCTTTTGTATCACAATTTTTTCATCAGAAGGAACTGGTGCTTTAAAATGAGCCTCATCTGTGGTGGAGTTTAAAGGAGCTGATCTCAGATACAGGGAAAGCAATTTTAGTTAATGATATGATAAAAAAGGAGCTTTTTGGTAAGAGTCTGTAGAATAGCAGAATGTCCTGAATATTCAAAGGCTTTATTGGTTTGTCTTCATTTTACCCAAAATGCTGCTTGAGTATGGAAGAGTACTTCTGCAAAATTAAGAGGGTTTCGTTTAAACAGTTTGAAGGATTTGAAAGTCCTGCCAAGAGGCTCAAATAACCTTTAAAATTCGAATATTTCCTGAGCTTTGAGTGCTCCATCTTTTAAAAACAGTCTCCTGCAACTCTACAAACTCTGACTTCAGTTTGTATTTCGAGCACAAGGAAACAGCTCCTGTATCTGAGACAGCGAAGAATCGAGCCCAGTTCTGAAAACATCCCTGAGGTGATGGCTGAGTTTCACTGCTCAACTCCGTTCCTCTAAGCTTTGTCAAGGAGACTCGCAAGGAATTCGAAGCAGATATTTTTGTGTTGCAATGACATCACCCCGTTCCCTGAGGTTTCCAGAAATCTTACGAGCCCTCTGTGTACAGCGGCGTGTTCATTCCCGTGAAGTCATCCTAAACTGAGAGTAATTCCACTGCAATGGTGTCATGTAATTGTTCCAACGCTGCTGAATTAGATCCCGGAGCCTTGTTTGATTTTTGTTTTTTAGGCAAAGATAAAGCCTTGAATGAATGAGAATCAGCCAGCGGAGCCACAAAGGGCAGCTGTAGTTTTTGCTCCCTTCACAGGAGGGTGCTCAGCCTCTGTCTTTATCTGCAGGAAGGAGCGATTGCCGTGGTCATCAGAAGCGAGTAGAGAAGCTGTTTCCTGAACCGGGCTTCTCTTGTAGTGGCACTGGAGGATCTGTTAAGTGCAGTGACTCAAAAATTATTCAGCTGCTGAAGAATTTCGGGAGGTGTGTGTTAATTGCTGCTGTTAGACCATTACAGAGGTATTTAGGTCAGAAGATGTAATGATCGTGACGTTGGTATTCTCTAATGGGTGTCCTTAAAGGTGCCAGAATTTCAATAGGATCTTTGAAGTTTCTCAAAATTAGGGGTTTTTCCACATCTAATTTGTTCATCTGAACGTGTGAATCCCCGTGTGGATCGTTCAGCTGAACAGTGAATTCTCATGTGTGTAAACATGAGTGGATTTACCAGGCAGGAGTAGATGAGTTCGTTAATTTAAATTCCATTTGTAGTACCTGCTAGTAGTTATATCCTTAATTATTCTGTGTTTTCCTTGTTAAATCATAGAATATCCTGAGTTGGAAGGGACCCACTGGGATCATTAAAGTCCCACTCCTGGCCCTGCAAAGGACAGCCCTAGCAATCCCACATATGTGTGATATACAGCAATATATTTTATGTTCCAAACCCAAATCCATCTCCTAACATAATTCATAAAGTGGAATTTGACTTTCTGTCTATCTTTTTAGGGATTAAAGAAGGGTCTTGGATGTGGTGTGGTCAGGTTTTAGTTCAGTGAGTTTTCAGTCTGAAAGCGATTTCTCAAACCTCTGTGTTGTACAATATGTCAGCCCTCTGGATGCACATCCGATTTAGTCACTGAGGAAAGACAGTTTTGTTTTTAAAAAGCAGATGTCTGGAAAAGGAAATATCTCCTTTCAGACCTTTTGGAATAAAGACAAACCCAGAAATGTAGTAGGCAAAATCTTGTTTGCTGTGGTGAAGGGGATTCGTATCCTTAACGTCAGCACATAAATATTTGCTTCATTTCAGTCAATATTTACCTCACAGGTCAATAAAACTTGTTTTGCACTTCACAGAGTTAATATTTACTTGCTGTTTTTAGCTTGGTGACAATATTTAAAATTCTCTTAAGGGTATGGGGGGCTTTTCTACTTCTTTTCTAACAAAAGATTTTGTTTTCACAGAGGTGTGTTAGTTCATTAGCGAGTGTCATCCATGAGTCAGACCATGTTTGTCATGTAATAAGATTATCCAGATTATGCCTATAACACTTTACAAGTATGAGAAGGATTTTTTTTCTTGCTTGAAAGGGTCAAGTGGCTAAATGTCTTGCCAAATTTAAAAGTAATAGCTTGTGTCTGTAAAACTTAGGACATAGACACTAATTCAGAAGGTAAAGTGAAATTAAAATACTCCTTACTCTGAAAATTATTTTTGTTTTGGAAAGCAATCACTAACATAACAATTTTTTTCAGTTAAGTCAAAGCACAATGGCCAGGCTTGCATGGTTTAGGAGGAAATGCAGAGATGAGTTTTAGATCCTTGTAGCTGACAAGACCACATTTGCAAACCCTACAAGTCCGTTTCCACAGAAGAACTTCCCCCCTGTGCATTTCATATTTATATCCCAGTGGGCCGTGTGTTATTTCCAGTGGTCGAGGTTTATTAGGAGTTGATCCATGGCTTCCAACCTGCTGCAGCCTTTGTCTGCAGCCTGTGGGTGAGGGCCAGCCCAGCTCCTGTGTCTGCTCCAAGGAGATAACGGGGTGCTTGTTAAGCCACGTGTGTTATCTCCCTGCCATGGACCCTGCTCCTGCCTGCTGTACTCAACCCCAGCCCTCAGCACTTTGTTTACATTTCTGTCACAAAGCAAAACCAAACATCTCCAGTTCTGCCCCTCGGAATGGTGATCGTGGGATTGATACAATTAGAGATGAGGGTGGAGGTTATTTAATTGAGGTCTTCAGTTGAACTAAATCACAGCGTACCCGAATCCTTCCAACTGTCAAACAAAAAACATCTGTTTATGATAATGATTATCTTAATTGAAGAGTTCTAGCTCATGCCATGCTTTTCTTCATTAATGAAAGAATACTTAGAAAAGTACTTAACTATTTAGCTAAGAACTACTTCTGAAGTGAAGCACTGCTGAAGGAATATTGGAATTCATCTTAGACTCCTATATAAACTTCCTCCTGGTGAACTTAACCAAGTTAACCATTTTCCAGCCTCCAACGCTGCAGTAAAAATGTGCTTCCTTAAATCTGGCTTGCTTGCAGACAGAATCTGACACACTGGATTTAGTACAGCTGCAGAATTAACATTCAAAACTCCCATGCTGCACAGTTTCCCCACGTGTTACATAAAAATGCTGTGCAGTTCCTCTCTCCAACGCTCCTCTCTGAGGGCTTTAGCTGCCTGTTTGCCTCTCCTTTGGTTACTGGTTTAATTTATACACAATCCAATTTTGCACACTCACCCAAATCACTGTTCATTGTGAGATAAGTACAGTAAATTGATAATTCTGCCCAATATTGATTTAGCATTCAAGGTGTTACAGCTTCAAAACATACTTTGAAGGTAAGTTGTGTTTCAGGTGATGGGAGGAAATGTGAGTTTCGTTGAACACCTGTGATGGTTTGGATGTTGTTGAGTTTCAACCTCTACACTTTGAGATCATCTCTGTCTTGTTTAATCCTTCAAGGCAGAGAATGGCTTACCTTCCATCCCCAGATTTTCAGGATTTTTCATCCAGAGACTGAATTTCATCAGGAAGATTTTTTTGAATAATTTGATTCAGGGAGTAAATGCATTTTTAAGTCCCGTGGTAGGTAAATACCATCAGGAATACCTCTTCCTCCATAACTCTTCATGGCAAAACTAGTTCTGTTATTTCTGTTTTCTAAAGAAATATTTCATAACTTTTCTTTTACAAAGTCCTTTTTAGCAACCAACTAATTTTTTTTTTTTACTTTAATCAGTTTTTTCAGCCCAGGCTTGGAAATCCCTCCTTCCTTCTTTATCCTGATGGTCCTTCCCCTGCAGGAAAATCTCAGCCTTGATTCCTACGGAGTCAGCAGTGAAGGATGGATTGGGAGCAGTGTGAAATTCTTGCTGGTGCTGCTGCATCTCCTGACACGAGAGCAGAGCCACAGAGGAGGAAATAGCATCAACATTCTTCATAAAGCAGAGAAAATAGGTGCAGGCAAATACTTTAAATTGAACTATAATGAAATTATTGTTTATGGCCCAGCTTCTCCCTTCCATCCAGAATCTGTCATTTAGGTGATTGGGCCAGCAGGTGCAAACGTAATTGAATTCAGGGAAATAAATAGGGAGGGAGGCTGGGGATTGTTTGCTAAAAAGAAGACATCTAGTTTACTAATTAGGAGGATTTATAGGATGCTGCACTTAAAAATAGATGATTATTGATAGATCATTGTAATCATGAGAGTTACTTTATAGTTTGAGTTTCTTCCAGCAATAAGCAGGAACAACACCACCCCCTCTGCTCTGGACACCGTTGTTTGCAGCTGGAAATTTTTCTGAAAGGCTGCACAGAAACAATGTTGTCAGTTTAGAGAGGAGGTAGCAAAAAATCTGTGTTACATCTGTCTTTGAATTAGTTACACAGAGGAAAGAAGTTGGATTTTTTTTTTTTTTTAATTAGAAGCGCACAAAAAGTTATAGGACTGTAGGAAAGTAAGATGGAAATTGCTTTTGATATTCTCATCTAAAGGTATTTTAATGGAAATCAGAGGTAGATATTAAACTAAAATATTTGTCTGTGGACACTGCTGAAGTGCAAGTTAAATATTTTTGAAATTTCATTTATTTTTAAATGCAGTAGTGCTGATAACACTGGCACTTAGGTCAATATCATTTCTCATTAAAGTTCTTCTAACACTCACAGCTTTATCAGTTTCCAGCGAGCTCATCACAGCAGCCAGGTATGAATTACACATTTCCCATGCCTTTATCTAATTCATTTCTCCATCCTGCACTTCAATAATTTGAATCTGAAGTATATCAGGAAAACAGAGTTGTTTTCTCCTCTGTGGAGAACTCAAGCAGAACTATTCCTCACAAAGAGTAACAAACAGCCAGACTGAATTTCCATGGAGGATGTTGCAGCTGAGCTTGTAAATATTATTTTGAGACACTTACATTTCCTTCTGAAAGGAAAGAGCATTAAAGAATATTTTGAAAATATAGAAAGGGAATAATAGGAAGAAAAAAACAACCAAAACCTAAAAGATAAATTTGGCTCACCAGCCTTTTTGCCATTTCATGTCCAACATTCATTTTTGAGATCTATCACTTACATCAAGCTGAGGCCAGTTTAGTTTTATGTGCCTGGTGAAATGGAGTGGATTCACAAGGATCTGGCCCATTCTCTTCTGTCACCTCATATTTCTGTTACTGTGTCTACACATTATTTTTTAACAGTTGGGAGAAAAAGAAAAGAATTTTTCTAAGTAAATATTTTTACATTCAGTTGCTCCGTAGAGCTTCTGTATTGTGTATTCCTCCAAGTAATTCATCATGGTAAAATGCAATGCTGAAGTAGAAGAGTTAATTAAAATTTAGATTGGAAATTGAAATACCAAATGAATCTAATCTGAGAGTTATGATTTCAGGTTTTCTTATGCCTAGCAACAAATAAATGAATATCCAAGGAGTGGGGCAGCCACACACTCAGGGTTGGGGGAAACACTCAGCAGGACCTCTGGAATAAGAGGATCCTTTAATGCAGGAATCTGTACTTTGCTTTTGACAGGGCTGTTCTGAGAAGGGGTTTATAATGCCCCAGGAGATGGGATTTTTCTGGATTTGGGCGGAACCAGTAGATCTAGAGGTGTGTGGATGTATTTGCCATTCCTCAGTTGCCTCAAAAAGTGCAGAACTTTGCTCCTACAGCTTCCCTCTGGGTGCAGGCTGGTGTATCCCATGGACAATCCAGCTCAGTGTAAAATTAGTTCCATTTGCTTCTGATTTAATTGCAAAATCATTCAGATTTTTTTGTGTTTTCTCTGTGAGTAATCCAAATTTAGATTTCACTGTTGATCCTACCTGTTTTTTTGTGTGTTTGTGTTTAATGCAGCTGAAAGTTATTATGTAAAATGGCTAAATTGGAGTCTTTAAAGGAGCTGCCAACTTGCATTTGCCTGAGTTACTTCAGCAGTGGAGAGGAGAGGAAGAATTCCAGACACGTCATCCTGATTTCACAAGTCTGCAGAGATCTCCAGAGTGGACTTACCCATCTGTGTGAGGTAGTAAATAGCTCTGTGCTTTTGTTCCTCACAAGTGCCTGCATATGTGTGCTCCAGCCGTGTAATCCATGTAATCCACGGATCCTCCTCTGTCTAGACAAACTCTTCATCCCCTTGCTGGGCACAGCAGAGTCCTCAAGGTTGGCAGAAATGGGAAATTGCACTCAGAATCACCCTGCACCCCCTGAGCCCGGTGCAGGACTTCCTCTCTGACCTTCCCCCAAACCAGAAAAATGATGGATCTGAACATTCCTCTTTCACTGTTCAGGGATAATGCTTAGCTCATGATTAAAGTGTTCCTCCCTAAAACTGACATTTTTCTGTGTTCAGTCACCCTGAAGTGACAAAAGATGGGAAGGAGAGGAAAATGGAAAGAGAGGCTTTACTTGCTCTAACCTTGACTTCCAGAACAATGCTGGAGAAATCCACCCTTGTGTCTGGCTTTCCAAAGCAAGGCACCAGCACGGCCAGCTGGGGGCAATCCCTGTCGTGGGTGTTGTTCACAGCTCCCTGCTCTGACATTTTTTGGGCCTTGTTGTTCAGTTTTGTCCATGGCACGGTGGGAGAGAATTTCCCCTGCTCCAGAGTCCCTGGAGCATCTCCTCAGCACACACAAATTCACCTTTCAGCTGGGTCCTACAAATCAAAGCCTCCTCATGGAGCAAAACCACATTCCCTTCATTGCTGTTTCACACTGTGTACCCATGAAGGGTACTTCTGGACTCAGTTCTAAAGGGATAATTGTACTATTTAAATATTAAACATCAAAGGTTTTTAAATTTTTTTTTTGTTAAACCAATATTAAAGTAGGACAAAGCTGATTTACAGTTTATGGTAGCGCATTCCAGAGTCTCTGGCATTGCAGCTGATGTCCTGTTCCAGCAATATTGGCACTGCCAGGAGGCACAAAAATGGAGATTTTAATCAAAAAACTTTATTTGAGATCCACTTCAGTTAAATTGTAAGTTAATCTTGCCTTGTGAACTTCCAGGCTGTTAAAAAGGGCAAATGGCTGCAGTGTCCTCTGAAACAATTCAAACCCCATTTTTCATCAGGGGATGATTCCACTGCCCTGGAATTGAAAGTTGGGTGTCTTTTCCTCACAGATTGTTATTTAATCACTATATATTAGCTTTCATTGCCCTTTTGATATATTTAGGCTCATAAACTTCTCATTGACTAGATTGAATTTACCACGATGTTGTTACTTTTTATGAACAGAATGAATCAATAGCAGAGCTGTTGGTTTGCACTGAGTTGTTTATTTTAAGGGATGTTTAAACTTTACTGAGGGAAAATGGAAGGGCTGCTGCCCAGTCCTCCTCTTTAATACTCATTATTTGGTAACACTGAGTACAGCCTGCCTCAACCAGCAAGTGCTGCACACATTATCCAGACATCCAGGGCCAATAATATTTCCTAGCATTCTTTGAAATGTAAAATATTTTGCAGGATTCTCAATTTATGGCGCTTAATACTTGCAAATTACTTTATTGTTGTAATAGAAAGCTTTTGGTTCAGTACTAGGGAATATTCCAGAATAAGATTTTTTTTTCACTGAAAATAGTAACTCTGTCTTGAAAATGTCTGATATCTCCTTATATATTTTTTTTAATATGAGGAAATAGTAATTTATTTTCCTTTACTCCTCAAATAATCTGTACAAACCAGTTGACTTCATTTATGAATTTGAAGCACAGTATTAAGAAATATCACTGGGTTCATTTTATCATTGAATTTTAGGGGTGTGGTTTCTTGCTTTTTTTTTTTTTTCCTGTTTGTTTAATAATAATTTAAACAATTTATTAATCAAGTGCAAAACTGTGCCTTATGGAGCAAAAAACTTTGGAATTCTTACATCAGTGTAATCAGGTGATAACAGCCCAGACTTTGTGCTTGCTGGAGGGATTTATTTGGATTCACTGTTGCCTCTGTGGGCTTCCTCCCCCATTATTTATGCATCTTTATTATTGTATTAAGTTGTTAATTAAATCTGGTCAGGTTAACCTTTGTTGGTGATTAGAAGTGGGGATCTCAGCCACTGGGAAAGGAATCATTTTGGGTGGAACATCTTGTTCTTGTTTGAATCATTATCTTTGTTTACATTCACACAGCATTAATCACTTGAACCAGACATTTTTGGGGGGAAGAGGAGGAGTGCCCGGAGCAGGTTTTCAAATGCTATGGACAGAAATTATAAAGGAGATATATTTCCCTTCCTTCTCCTCTATGAGCAAAGCAGTT
Organism: Brachypodius melanocephalos; assembly: GCA_013398615.1. Taxonomy (NCBI): domain Eukaryota; kingdom Metazoa; phylum Chordata; class Aves; order Passeriformes; family Pycnonotidae; genus Brachypodius; species Brachypodius melanocephalos. The sequence goes on along the minus strand of VZSR01002145.1, from coordinate 2,437,262 downwards.
TGAATTAACAATCCAGAATTCAAAGTATTCACAAAGAGCTATAATTTGTTGTCAAGTAAGTTTTAAAAGCCAAACCTCTAGGCTGACCAGCTGAACTGAGTCCTGTTTCCTCAGTGAGAATTCTTCAGCAGTAGTATTCCAATACTTTCCTGCTAGAGTATTTGTCATTCTTTTCCAATTATTGCTGTTATTGTTTTATAACTCTATTTGTCTTTGCTCTGTGGTCTGTTCTTTTTTTTTATTTTTGAGTGCTAGTGAAAGCCTCTTGTCCTTTTCCCTGTCTTTCCCCTTGGTTTGATGTTTTCTGCCAACTGCTCTGCCCTACAGCCTTTTTTCCTCCCCTTTTTCTCCATGCAGTGGGATCTTACCTCCATGAAACCATGGCCTTTATTGCTCAGGGAGGAGTGAATTGATCCCAGACAAATTCTCCACGAGATGTTGTGGCTTCAGTCATCAAGGTGGGAAAGACTAGAAGGAGACATGGTCAAGTGACCTCCTGGCAGAATTTCTGATTCTTCTTTGGAAGAAGTCAACAGCTCACTGGAAAGATGTTCATTCTGAACATGATTTTATTTTGATCATGAAATATTGTTTATCAACTGTTGCTTCTCAGGAACCAATTTGTGGGATCATAGGAGATCTGTAAGCTCAGCGTGGTCCAGGAAGTGAGATAGCAGGGAATTAGAGAAAAAATAGAGTAAAACCACAAAAGATTTCCTGGTGCCACTATAAACCCATCATATATCTGTGTGAATACTCTCTGCCTCAAAAAGGAGATGTTAAAACAGCAAAATCTGTAGAGAAGAGCAAAATATGCAATCAGAGATATGGCAGATGTGGGGAATGTGAACTGTATTCCCATGTTCCTGCTGCAAAAGGCCTCCAAGTCGTTTAAAGATGTAACTTTCTTTAATGCAATCCCTTTTCTGATTAAAATGGTCTTCTGTAAGAGATTATATGATACATATAAATATTATGGGTATCAGTCTTCACAGTTAAAATAAGGCTTTTTTCTTTGGCAGGAGGAAGGCTCTACATGCAAATTCAGATTCCTGATGCATTCCCACTAACTCTGCCCTTCTGTTCTGGCAGAATTAGGAAAAAACTGGGGGGGTTGTATTTTCTTTTATTTGTTCCTTTGTGTATCGTGTGCTCTCTGATTCTCACTTATTTCTCATTTCATTATCTTTCCTATGCTTTTTCTTCCTTGTGGCTACATTCGTGGCTGCATTTTTTCTTTTATTTGTTTACTTTGCCTTGAACTTTCTCCTAAATCCTTCTTTTCTTTTTAGCCAGATCTGAACAAATGCATTGAAACATCATTTTTCTTTCCTTCCATTTCCACTTTCCTTCCTCTTCTACTTCCATGTCTTTTCCCCTTTCCCCCCCTAATATTATCATTTTCTTCTCAGCTTTTGTTGATGTTTTTCTTTCCCATGAACTTTCTTGTCCTTTTTTTGACATTTTTGTGCTTTACCTCAGGGGAGACTGAACAAGGATTTGGGCCTTTTTTCCTTAATAGTGCAAAACTGGACAGAAACCACCTTAAAAATGTGTGGGACAAACCCTGTCCTAACTGTCCTATGGCATGAGGATGACTGGGAGCAAATAAATTCCTGTTTAGCAAATTTAACTTCTCCTAAAAATTCAGGCTCCATCCTTCCAGCTGGAGACTGGATCATATAATGGGTTATTACAAGCTGTTAAAATTTGAGACCGAGGAGGGGGAATAGGCTGAAGTTATTCCATGGATTGTTCTGCTCTTTGTGGGAGGCTGTTAAAATAAAGCAACAGTATAAAAGATGAATTATATACAATTTAATGTAAAGCTGTTGGAAGCCATTAGGACATTTCTTCCTTGATTGTCTAACATTTGTGTACTTTTACAAAGTTTCACATTTTTTGGTTCTTGCCGAACATTATGAAAATTGTACTGAGAGGAGTAAATTCATCTGCATAAAATTGACTGCAAAGAGCAATTAGTCCTTCATTAATATGCAAATTTGGTCCAGTGCAGATTCATCTATATATGAGGCTTAAATATGCAAGTCAGTCTTGCTGTGCGAGAAGCCCAGATGCTTTTATTTACTTTGAAATTGAGGGATTTGGTTAATGATGTTGTTGACAGGAAAACTTGAATAAATTTGATGATCACCATCTTTCATATTAGACGAGGCCCATGGAAAAAAATTACCAAGTAAAATACCAATTTTATTTGGTAATTTCCTATTACCAATCTTGTAATAAAATGTGAGATAGAAAGTAATAGAGTTAGATTTCCTAATGTACTTATCCTGAGACTTAAACTGTTCCCCAAAGATGGAGCCATTTTTCTTAAACTTTGTTTTTCCAGAGGGTAAAGACATCTCCATAAGCTGCATGAATAACACACTGCCTGGAGATTTAATACTGAGAAGTCGGTTCTGTGACTTGCTTCAGCTGCTGAGAGGATATAAGCCTGGGAATGAAAAAACCAGGAGCTTTGGAAGTGGTTCTTGGTCATCTTCCATGATTTATCTGTAGGCTTTTTTCAAGAATTACTATTCAAGGCCTTTGCCTTGAACCTGTGGAACCACCCTGGAATCTGTCTGAACACACAGCCAATTCTCTTTGGATCACCAAAGCTCCTTCAGAAACATTTTCCTAAATATCTTTCAATCTTTACAGCCCTTGGTGGTGATACTTTCTTCCTGCTGGCACCCACCTTAGGCTGGCTCAGAGAAGCAGGGTTTTTCCTCACCAATAAATCCAAGCTGTGGTGTGTCTTGCCTCTCTCCTCTTTTCCTGCCCCTTGGGCACATTCAGGATTCCTCTGCTTTTGTCCAGCATCCATCACTCAGAGATGGGAGCACTTCCTTTGCACTCCTCAGTCTTGATTCACCTGCAAGATCCCACAAGCTGTTCCTCCTCGTGGTTCTTCCTTTTTCTTTCTCTGCAATTCCCTCAGGCCTAAATTTAGCTTTGGCTTAAGCAAAACTGCTTTTTGACTTCAATCATGCCCATTTTTTTTTTTTTTCGTGGACCAAACCTGGCCTTCTGTCTTGCCTGAGTGAGGCATTGGCACTCCCAAAATAGCAGAGAAACGTGGTTTAAATGGACTGACTGTGGTAATTTATAAAGCTCTAGTTGTAACTACCTGAGGACAAGTTAATAGATGAGACCATTTGATTGCTCTGACTTCCTGGCACAGCTGTTTGGGATATAAATCCTCCCAACAGTTGGTTTCCAAACCCTGAATGTGCTGCACTAGGCAAAAAGTTTCTACAGCCATGTTCAGGAGAGAAAAAAAAATTCAAAGAGACAGCAAAATTGTTCACGTGATCATGCAGGTGAATCCAAAAGCAGGAAAATAAAGATGGAATGGAGTGTTTGGGGGGAACAGAGGAGAGATCTAATTGTCTTGTCAAGGCTCTTGTTATCCTGCAAAGGAATCTGAGTTTTTTACCATCAAAATGAGGCACTGACAGTGTCAGAAGGGAGTTTATTTGCAGTGCTTAATAGTTTAGGAGGTGATAAATTGATTAAAAGGTGAAACCTTAAAACCACACCGTCTGCTGAGATTTAAATAGCCTTTGCCTTTGAGAACACAGAATTGTTAGGCAATTTCTAGTATTTTCAGCACCATCCACAGCAATCTTGGCTCTCTGATCTAGCTCCCAAAAGGAGGAAAATATTAATTTTGAAGTGTATAAACAACAGGCATCTCAGCACAACCTGAGGTTGTCTCCTATCAACTATGTAATCTTTATATTCTAGATTAATAAACACTTCAGCCTTGGAGTTTATTAGTCCAAAATATATTTATTACCTCATAAATTCAAACCCCCTCCAGTTACCATCTAATTAAACTGCAGCGCTGTGCATGCTATCTTTGGGGATGTATTAATAATGGAATTATCTTGTGAAACAGTAATTACATACTTTGTGCATTCTTTGCCACACTCTTTCTTCAGTGTCTGTGTGATGAGTGGGGCACACAGTGCTCCATTGTTTGGAGCTCCTCCAAACTCTCTGTGTATCCAAAGATAAGCAGATTTTTTTTTCTCTCTTAGTAGAAGAGGGAGAAAAGTTTGTGCATTTTTTGTACTGAGGAAGAACCAATACCACCAGAGTAGGAACAGTTATGAAACATGATTGTGCAAGTGATTTTAGCTCATGCTTTCTCCTCACTCTTTGAGATTCCCCTCAGGAGTAAAACCTCCTTGCAGGATATGTTCTGTTCTTACTGCAGCTGCCAAAAAGTGAAGACAACCACTTTATGTGCAAGAGAATATTCATTTATGGACTTCACTGGTGACATAGATTGGAAAAAAGGAAAATAAGCTTAAAGCCTTCCTCAGGAGAGAGATTCACTCACAATTTTCTCCAGTGGTAAGTGTACTTGCTGTATTCTAATTTATAAATGTATTGACTCTTTCTATGCTCTTGCTTTAGAAGGTTGTGCCCCATCTTCTACTCTGGATAATTGGTATTGACAGGAACTCTTTTGCTCATTTTTCCTCACTTACTGCAGAATGAGATGTCTGAATCCTGCCTCCTGCTCCCTTCCCTGCATGGAAAGAGGCACAGGAGGCAACACCTTTTGCACATAACTTCCCTGGAGTTTTGAAGTGCCTTATCTCGAGTTCAAGTACATCTGTTGAGCAACAGTGGGAGCGTGTGATTCTTGTTGACACAGGCTCTGCTTTACCTGACAGGAGGGGGGTTATTCTCTCTTGTACTTCCAGCAGTCTGTGGGTTTAGGATGCATATGTTGTGTTCTCTTTGCCTTTTATTTGTTCACTGCAGTTGCTGGGGCTGTGCAGTGTCTGCAGGGAGAGGAAGGGCACTTCCCACCAGTTTCCTCCCTGAATCTTTCAGATCTTTCTAGCCCAAGTTTTGCCCTCTCCCTGGTTTTCTGCTCCACAAGTTCTGATGTCTAATGCCAAATACAGAATTCAGTAGTGGTCACTCACTTCCTACCAAGGGGTTTGGTTGAACTTCCAGCTGGAACTCAATTCCCACTCCTCTGTTGTGATTGCAACTTCATGTTTTACTCGCATTTTGCAGTCATCTGGGGGCCAAGTTTTCAAGTCTTCCAGATTTGGACTTGTTTTGATTTCACTGCAAAACCCTGCAAGAATTCTGCCAACAGCAAGGCCAATGTGTTTGAGAGCAGATGGCATTTGCAGTACCTAAAGCCTGGTCAGGTGTGAGTATCTCAGTAGTAAGAGTGACTCAGACTTGTAGCTTTGATTTCCAATAAGACACTGTTTGCTTTATCCAGTAATTTTCATCTGCCAGCACTCACAGTGATTTAAATCAGACTGTTTTCATGGATGAGCGTTATTCTTTGGAAATAAAGAATGCCTGACAAGCTTCTGTAGTTTCATGAATAGATTTTTGTAAACCACAAAATGAAATGTAATTATTGTATGATATATATTTTACAGAAGCTCAAATGGCTTTATCAGCCCAATGTCTAGGAATTCACCTTCTGAGACTGAACATCTTGTGCTTGGTGTGTTAACAAAAATGGTGTCTGATACCACTTGGCCACAGTGTAGAATGGAACAGTTTCCATTGTAATGAATAGCAAACATCTGCAAAGAATAACTGTATTTATGACATATTGCTCAAACACACATTAGTATTATTACAGCTCAGGATTAATTTCTGCTTTGTCAAAACCTGCTGATCTCAAAACTTTTGTTTGTCCAATATTTCTTGTGGCTGCTGATGAAAAGATGGGCTGTGTGTCCTCAGAAGGGTTCCAGGTTGTGTCTTGCCTGTTCTGTCACTCTGGTTTTTTTGTTCCTGGTGTCTGATTTGGAAACTTTTAAACTAGACACCTTCCTGATGTGTTTTTCCTGATGTGAATAAATTCACTGCAGAATATTTGCAGAGCAAGAGATGTTTGTTGCCAAGCAATTATATCAGATGAAACATACAGAAGGGTAATATTTTAGTCTGATTTTTTTTTTCCTACAGGCATGAATCTGAAGATGAATTCTAGGAATTTAGGGAAGGAAAAAGACAGAGCTTTTATTTCCTAATTTTTTCCCCTTGTCTTCTGTATTTTGCAGTGATTGCTTTGAGTCTGTAAGGTCATCATGGTTGAAGGCATGAAGATGAGGACATCAAAGCATTTGCCCACTTATGACAATTACTCTGGAGACAAACACAGCTCAGAAGACAAATGTTATGAGCTACCTGTAAGTTCTGGTTCACAAAACAGATGAGAATCCAGACATACTTCTGAACTTGGAAATGAAATTTATTCTCCAGGTAATGGTCGAGCTCATTATCTGCTGCTCTTTCTAAATGTAAAGTGAGGAGTGCAATGCCCATATATTCTGTCTATAACAGCTGACATGTTTTCTGCATTCCTGTGTTTGCCCAAGAAGTCATGGATAATCAATTTGATGTGCAAAATATACTGCATGGATGAGTTCTGATACATATCACTTGCCATGGCTGTGCTGTTAGGAGAGGCAAAAACTTCCAGGAAGGAAACAGCAAGGAAAAAAAAAAATCTGCCTGATAATTTTCTCATCAGTTTTTCTCCAAGGACATATCTGTAGGTGGATTCTGTAGACAGTGTTTGGGGTTTTTTTTCCCCCCCTCTTGAGTTGCTGGTTTTGTGTGTGTCAGTTATTTTCTCTTGCTGTATTAGAAATCAAAGCTACCTTATCACTTCAGGATAAATATATCTATATTTATATCTCTATATCTATCTCCTCCAATCCTAACTAGGAAAAACTAACCTGAAAGATTTCATTTTCAGCCTTTGTTATTATTTAAGTCAATATTTTAAATTATTTGTAAAATTCCCTACATGTACTACAAATAACTTCCCATCTGATTGGGAGGCAGAATAGGCAGGAACCAGCAGCAGACAGATGTGATTATAAAAGATGTTCTGTTTGTTGTAATGAGACTTATGGTCTTAATAAACTCTTAGAATATTTTTAACACAGCCAAATTAAGTAAGTTTAAAATCTGATTTTCTACTTGTAACCCTATCAGATCACTTTTTGCCTTATTTATGAGGACAACCCCCCAAATTTCTCTTATTTTCAGAGAATTTCACACAAAATAGAGTATCTCCAGTTCCAGCAAAGAAAAAAGGGAAAAATTGTACAGATAAAAAGCATGAATGACAATCCTGATCATGTGGAAAAAATCAATCTGTGAGCTTAGACACAGTTTCCCATTAGTCCCCTCCTTTCTTGGAAATCCATATTTTCACCAGAATATCCAGCAACCCATCAAAATTTGCTCCTAATACTTCATGTCCTTCTGCTGGAAAGAAACAGCTGGAGATTTTGTGCCACGATGTGACCAATCCACCTCTGTTGTTGTCATTTTAATTGCTGGGGCTGTATTTTTAAGTCCTCCACAGAAGGTCTTTGTAGTGACAAGCGAACGGTTCACGCTTCGTAAGCAAACATAAAGAATGCTGCTGCTAATTGGAGAGGGACTAATGCAGTTATGATTCCATCAACATTTAAGTTACATTGGGGAAAGGACACGTTTTTTGTTGTGCTTGTGTTGCCACATAAAATTTTTCTTGGGGTGGATTTGGTGGAGAAGGTTTTAGAACGGAACAGATTAATCCTGGAATGGCAGGGATGGAAGAGTTGGGAGTTAAATTGTCCTAAGCTACATCTACAGTATGGAAATCAGCATTTTGTTACTCTTTCTTTGAAATTAGAGTTATTAATTGCTGGCTTGTGAAACAGCTTGTCTGTGAAAATGGAAAGAATGGACAGCCTCAAAAAACTCCCTTTCCCCTGCCCTGAAGAACTGCAGCCACAGTGTGTGGAGAAGGACTCCTCAAAAATCACCAGTTTCCCAAAGGAAGGAGGTTCTTATGCAGTAATTTTGGTCTTTTGGGTGTTTCCTCTTGATATTCTGCCTGTTGTACCTACAGACCTCCCAATCTCTAAAAGTCTGCTGGACCTTGTGTTAAACCTTGGCTTTTTTCCCTGAATTACACTTCCACGGAACACTTACTTGGCTGTGGATTAACACTTGTACAGTTATGTATCAAAAGTTCTTTCTCCTTAATTCTGATTGAATTTTTTTTCTACTCACATCTCTCTTCTCAGGTAGCCTTGGGAGGACCAAAGGTGCTTCCTTTTCCAGTTCACTGCCTGGATTTTAGAAGACACCGTTTTTTAGCATCTAAACCAGGAAATCACAGCTATTTCCATGGGAAGAATCCCAGAGATGACAGGGCTTCCCCCCAAAACACTGCCTGTGTAATTGCTGAAGACATTCCAAGCCAGTCTAACGAAGTGCTGTCTGCCAGTCATTATGTTCTCCTTGGAGGACCATCTGTTGCACTTCAAATATGTAAAGGTCTCTATCATTTATTGCTCCAAACAAATCCAGGCCTTTGTCTGACGTGCTGGAGCTCCCGAATGGATTCTAAAGGTGGTTTCAGTCACAAAGGGCAAGATATTCCCTTTGGTTGTCCTCGTTCAGCTCAAATTTCAGAGCACAAATATATTGATTAAACCAATATCTGAATATTTTCAATTTATTTAGGAATGATTTGTGAACAACAGCAACTAAAAATATCTGTAATATGTTTTCTTTTCATTCAGCCAGGAGGACATTGGAAGATTTTTACTTCTGGTGCACAAATCTTTCCATTGTAATGGTATCCAGATTTGATATCTGCTGAGATTGGAATGAAAATTACCTTATTTTAACAAAATTCTTTAATTAGCTTATTTGTATCTGAAACTAGTTGTTCAAAGGAATAGTAAAAAATAGAGTCAGCAGCTTAAAATGCTCAAAGCTTCCTTAGCACATGTCCTTTACAAGGATGTAATACTTGGTTGTACAGTCATTATTTATAGGTTAATTAGGATCCTTTCCATGAGCAAAATGAGCAAGATCAGGCATTAAAATCTGCTGGGTTTTGTTTTTCCTGCTGCAGATTTTGAAGAGCTGTACAGTCAGATTGGAGAACACGAGCCTTGTATTTTCACAGCGGAAAAGTTCTGTTCAGAGATTTCCAGCCAGAGAAATCCATAACAATTTCTGGCTGATTAGGGAGTGGTCCTATCTTTTTCCCTTTCTCCTCTTTCCTTTCTCCTCCCTGCACAGCAGCTAATGTTCTGGTCAGAAGTAATAATATGTTAGATCTTGAATGTCAGTAGCCCCAGAGATTCTGACGAGACTATTCATGTGCATTCATACGTCTTAACCAAAGCTGACACTAAAGAGAGCAAGAATTCTCATATTCCTCTTTTTATTGCCGTGCATTAAACTCAAATCTTCTCTTGGAGACCTCTGCTAGAAGTGACACATTCCCCATTTGAAAAAGGCGTTTTAGCAAGGTCTAAACAAAGCAGCTGGACATCAATCTGACCCAGGGCAGAGGCTCCTGTGAGAGCTCGCCGTGCAAAGCTGAACCCTGCTTTACACCTTACAAATGTTGTGAGATGAATCCTAATGGGAAAGAACCATTCCTCCTAATCTTCCTAAATTTCAATTAAAAATTAAGTGATTTAATTTTTTTTTATTATTATTTTTTAAATTATAGGACATGTCCTTATAGTGATATTTGGATTCTGGAAACTCAAAGTTGTTTTCTGAGAAACACACAGAAATATGAGTGAATATTCTGCTCTACCTTTTACTCTGGACATATTTTACACACTTGTAGGATGGTGCACAGCACATGTTTGGGTAACTTTGCAGGGATCTGATTAAGTTGTTAAAGCCAGGTAGGCAATTTTGCCAGCAAAGATATTTTTAATCTTCTTTTTTTAAAATGGTTTGGTAGTAGTGACTAAGGCAGACTAGGTGGCTCTGGGCAGCTCGCCATTTTTAGGTAGTTTAATTTGTTAAAAATTATCTTTCTTCCCACCCAAATCCCCTTGAAACCATTTGGAGAAGAGAACTGCTGAACAGTTGCCAGTAATAAGTCCTGCTGAGACCTCTGTATCCTCCTGACAGAAATGTTGGTGCCAACTGGAGACTGACTGGCACGAGTTTGAACTCTACACTACTTGATATATTTGCTTCACATGCACCAATTACAATAATTACCACCTCTGCAGCTGAAGTTTAAGCACTTGGTCTGCACTCCATACCTCAGGTGCTTGGCAGTATGTTCAATCCTATAATCTCAATTTTCTTGGAATAATTAAGGAGAAAAGAAATACTTCCAAAAATTAGGAGAGAGACTGAATGGAAATCGGAGGCTGAATTATAGAGTTGTTTGTGATGTTGCTGTTGTTAAGCTCAGTTTATTTCTATTTAATCTTTATTTCTAAAAGGCAGCATCTCTTTTTGCTTGCAGAGATTCACCAGGAGATGCTGTAGTCCATTGCCTTTTATATTCAGCAGTGGTGTATCTCTTGATGTGAATGAAAAAGCAACATGAACTACTTTGTTTAGATGTTTTAAAAATATAAATATACCTTTCAAAAGAAATGCTTTTGACTAGAAGGGGAAATCACCCATCCCTTATTCCTTTTGGCTGGATGTTTCCATGTGAGATTGTAGGGATTTAATCCCAGGACTGGCTTTAACTGCCCAGCTCCTCACAATTCTTTAAATCTGATGCAATGGGGACCATCTCTCCCCCACCCCTGGTGTCTTTCCAAGAGACTGGTTAATTTTTAAATTGGATTAGCAACATTAAAAAAAAAAAAAACCTGGTGAAGTTTCTATTACCCACAGATAAACCTTAGACTGAGCACAAACTGACTTGCCTGTAGCTTTCCTAATATGATTGCACTGTGCAGAGTAGATACTAAAATTTGTATTAAAATTTCTTCATGCAGGTTCCCTCTAGGGAGAGGAAGAGGGAAGGAAAAAGCTTCATGTGACAGATGCTAATTATGCAGCTTAATGCACTTCTGGAAGTTGCAGAGATGAGAACTCCATAAGAACCTACCTACAAAACAAAGAACATTTTCAACAGCATTTTTTCCTCAATTCTGTTTTAACCTGCCTCCTCTGTGTTTTCCAGGAGGCTTTATTTCCCAAAGAGCACAAAGGGCAAGCAGTGTCTCAGGTGCAGAATTCACCAGACATGGATGTGATGGTTCTCCGTTGTGTCTCACTGTTCTGAGGTGCTGTACATGGAATTGGGAAAGCTTCAAGGTTCGGAGTCAGGAAGAGTTTGAGTTCAAAATTCCCGAGTTGATATGTTAGTTTTCTTTCCTCTTTTGTGGATATTTGATCAGTTCCTTATCCTGTGTTTAGGTTTACTGGACAAATGATGTTCTGCACTTGTGCTGGGATCCTATAGAAGCATTTCTTGTGATGAATGGGTCAGGATCCCAAAATGCATTACATGGAGAAGTGAGCTGAGACACATGGACTGAGTTCCTCAAAACTGGGAGGTGCAGCCACACCAAACCCAGTGCTAGACACTGATCCTCTCTTCCAGACCTTGAGCTGTGCTGTTGGAGGGAAAACAAATGGGAAAATTTGGTGTTATCCTGAAGTCAATTCAGACCGATAGTGGCAAGAACCACCAACCTGGACATCCAAATCTACCAAACCCATTTCACCAAAGGATTCTTTTTCCTCTTAGTGATCAATCCATGCCAGCCCTTGTGTACCTAACACCGAATGCTGCTTTCCCTGATTTCCTTCATCTCCTTGGATTTTTCCGTGGGGAGGAGTGACTTGAGAACCTCTCCGGCAGGGACATCACGGTGGCGCTGGGACTTCCGAGGGGCTCGGGCTGGCTCCGGGCACCCAGGAATGCTCCTCGCAGCCCTCGGCTGCAGCCAGCCCAGGGAAAACCATCTGTTCCCCTTGGAAAGGGGTTTGCTTCCTCCCGGAGCCCTCCCCCCGCATCCCTGCTCCGGCCCCAGCTGCCGTGTTTCGCTGAGCACTGAGGGAATGAATCTCCTGCGTTTAAAAATACTCTGCTTCTATTTAGATGAAAAGAAGAATCTTGCTTGCCTACACTGGCATACAAAAATAGGCTCAGTGTGAGTAAATCTTCAAAGTTTCTCTTGGTGAATATATCTAGCCTCACTTCTTTTTTTTTTTTTTTGAACTTATATGATAAGTTTATTTATAGAGTGTCCTTCTTTCCTCCTACTCTATCAAGACATTTGCAGAAGGTTGTTGCTCGTCTTGTTCAGGAGTCCTGAAATAATTTGCAGGGCCTTTGAAACATCATCGTGTTGCATAGTTGTGATCAACGTGCTGCTGTTGCATGAACATATCATATTTTAATGTGAATGTCAGGTTAGCTGAGACATTCAGGGCTTTCTTTTCCTTTAGGTGCTTTACACTGGTTTGTGTTTTCATTTGAACACTGCAGTAAAAATTCTGCATATAGTAACTTAAAAATTTCCATTCTACATGCAAGGCATTGCCTAGAAAATTAATGTGTAATATGAGAGGATTAGTAAGATGCATACACTTTCCAAACAGATCTTAAAAATAGCTTTCACTGTCACTGTAGCATCTAAATTCTGAATAATCTCACAGTCCTTCTGCAAATCTGTGCATGTAGTAACAGAGAAGCCACCTACTTCATCCTCTTGAACTGCACAATATGGATCTGGGCATGGAAAAACTGGGTTTGGAGTAGGGCTCTGCTTTGGCTGGCTGTGAGACTAGTGAGAGCATCAATGCTTGCATTAAATATTAAAGCCAGCTTTCACAATACTTGCCTATCTTTTCAAAAAGGCTCCGAGATCCTCACTTTGGAATTTGCTCCGTGGCGCAAAGCGCCGGCACAAATATCGGGAATGTTCTGCCAAGAGGTGGAAGCTGTGGAAGGGGAGCCAAGGCGAGCATTCCCTGCGCTGGGGGACACTCTGTGCCCGAACTTTGGCCCCAGACTGACCGGAGGTGCCCTGGGATGGCCACAGAATCCCAGGATATCCACAGAATATCCAGGATATCCCGGGATATGCACAAGGACCACTGAGTCCAACCTTAATGGCTTATACAGGGATCAGCCCGGGAATGGATGGGAACACCTGCAGGGATAAGGGAAGGGTGAGCCCGTGCGTCAATATCTAAATGGGGGCGCCAAAAGGTGCACCAGGCTCTGCTCTGTGCTGCCAGCCACCAGGACACGGCGCAACGGGCAGGAACTGATGGCCAGGAACTTCCACCTGAACTTGGCCAAGGAGCACTGGAGCAGATTACCCAGAGAGTTTGTGGAGCCTCCCTCATGGCACTCTCCCAGACATGATCCCGTGCTCCGGGCTGACCCTGCCCAGCTGCCCCACCGCGCTCCTTCCAGCCTGACCCATCCCACCACCCCGGTAACAGCGGGGGGCCCGGCCAGGGCGGGACTCGAACCCGGGGCCCCGCCGCCGCCGCGGGGCGCAGCCGCTAGATGGCGCCCTCCCAACGAGCAAGGCGGGGGCTCCGCAGCGCCCCGGACGCCCCTGGCGGCCGCACGCCGCCACCGCAGCCGCCTATCCCCAGCGGCGCCGGCGGCCATGGCGGTGCGCACCCACGTGACGGCGCGGCGGCCAATGGGAGCGCGGCAGGGGGGCCCC
>VZSR01002145.1:2327564-2423672 GCA_013398615.1 Brachypodius melanocephalos | reverse complement strand
GTCCCTCGCCGCCCCCCCCCGCGCCCAGGGGTCTGGCGGGGGTCGCTTCCCCCTCCCCGCGGTGACTCGGCGGGGTCCGCGCTCCCCTGAAGAGACTTTGCGGGGTCCCCCGGCCCCCGAGGACAGCTGGGGGCGATCAGGCTCCCCGAAGACACTCTGCGATTGACCGCGTCCTCCTCCCCCGAGAAGGCTGGGGATCGGCCTCCCGGAGACTCCTCCATCCTTCCCCGAAGAGACTTCGAGGGTCACCCGCAATTTCCTCCTTCCACCCCTCTCCCCCTCCCTCCTTTCCCCACGGAAGGAATTTTTACCCAACGGAGGATATTTTGGTTTCGCCCTCGCTGCGAAGAGTATTTCGTTTTGGGGAGGGGGGGGTTTCCACACGGGAATTTAATCTCCCGCTGGGCTGCTGAGGAGACTTTTGCGGCCTTTCTCTCTCAAGGAATACCTTCCCCCCTCTCCTGCCCCCGCAGATGTTTTTTTGGGGTACACCCCAGGAAATTTTTCTTGCTCTGCCTTTACGAATTCTTCAGACTGGCCTTGCTTCTGGCCCCTGAAGTTTGGGGTTTTTTTGCTTTTAAATTTTAATTTATTTGGAATATTTTTGGAGCAGGGGAGAAGAATCTGACCCCCCCCACACCCTGTTGCCCTCGGACTCCGAAGAGACGAGCCTGGATTTTTCTCTCTCCCACGGCCAATCCTTCCCAGTCATTCCACAATTTGCCCCTTTCTCATCTGATGACTAAAGGAACAGGAGGAAGAGGAGGGGGGGTTTTCTGGATTAATTGCCCCCGCTGGATTATTTATTTTTTCCTGCTTCTCTTGCTTGGCATCTGAGAAGAGAGGAAGGAGGGATGTCAACTGATTTTTACCCCTAGCCCCCTGGATTAATTACCCCATTTTTATTCTCTTGTTGGATCAATTACCCCTTCACCTTACCTCCTCTCCCTCTCCTCCTTATGCGAACGAGAAGACAAGAGGAACAGGGAGGATTTTGATCTTAATCTCCCGTCGTTGGATTACTTACCACCTCCCTCTTTCTGTTCTCCCCTTCCACGGCGGCTTTACACCCCCGATTGAGCTCCAGAAGACGAGAAAACGTTCTGAGTTCCTCTTTAATTTTTTTTTTTAGAAAAAAATTTTTTATTTTTTTAAAATATATTTTTACCCCCCTCTCCCATCCCTCTCTGTCTCTCCTCGCGGGTTATTCCCCCTGCCACTATTTCGCGTGCGTGTGCGTGTGTCTGTAAATCCCTTATTTAATTGTATTATTATTTGTGCGTGTGCAGAGCCCCCCTCCCCCTTTCCCTCTCGCTGTCTGTCTCTCCCTCTCCCTCTCTCTCTCTCTGTCTGTCTCTTTCTTTCTTGTCGGAGGCTGTGGGATAATGGCGTGTGGGTTGTGGCTGTGAGGATGAGTTCCTGCTTCGTGCCGAACGGGGCCAGCCTGGAGGATTGCCATTCCAACCTCTTCTGCCTGGTGAGTGTCGGCCCCCGGCGCACACACGCCCGGGGCCACCGAGGGAAGGGCTCGGGGAGCTCTGGGGGAGGGGGAAGGGGCAGTGGAAGCAAAGCAGCCATTTTTAGCAGAGCTTCTGCTGGATGAGCCCTCGGAGTAGGCCCTGCCTGGAGCAGCCAACTCTCCCATGCCCCTCTGGTTCCCCTCCATCGCTGTCTGTCTCGCCTCGCCCCTCCCTCCGCTTTCTTCCTGGATAGTAGCCTCCCCGCGAGTCGCCTTTTCCCTTCCCTTTCCGTGCCTTCCAACTTTTCCTCCTTTCTCCCCTATCCCTGCCTCTGAGCGTGGTATTTCTCGCAGGGGAAGGGAGCTGCTGCTGCTCCTCCCCAGCCCCACATCTCGGGGAACTTTCTCTTTTTCCCTCTCCACTCGTGGCATCCCAGGCAAATCCGAGGCGAAACCTCCCTTCTTCCTCGCTTTTCAACGGATCCCTTCCCCTGCTTGTTTTTATTCTGGAGGGTTGTTTTTGGTGATGCCCTCCCTGTCTTGTGTTTTGATGTGCACCATTTTGTAGTCTTTTTTTTTTTTTTTTAACCCAAGTATCAAATCGTTCACGTTGTTGAATTCTGGTAGCTCCAAAAGTAAATTCGATATAACTGGACTGTGATGCAATTTTTTGGTGTTTGTGCTGAGCTGTTTCATCAGCTTTTAATGCAAATGAGCTAATCTTAGCTGCCTGCCTGATATTTATGATTCTGGAGATTGTTACAACAATCCTGGGCCAAGCTGTGGCACTCATATTTTTGGATGGAGGGGAATCTGGACAGCCTGGCTGTGTCTGCAGCCTGCATCAGGCCTGCAGCTCCAGATTAATAGTGCAATTTTCAATCTGAAAGTCTTCCTAAAGTAGCAACTGTTGCAGACAGCCTTTCATCTAAATTGCTCTCCTGCTGAAGGTGGGGAGGCTGCCATGTTAGGTTTAAATGTTGCAGTAATCTTTTGTGTGTTGTCATATTGGCGAGACAAAAAATAGTAACTTCTTAGCAAATGCCAGCCTGCCTTGCTGTGCCTTCCCAAAGAGAACCCGGGGCAATGCCTCCCCTACCTGCCTTAAGGTGCCTGTGCTCGAGTGAAAAAACCGAGTGCTAAAACTTGGTGTTGTGGTGTAGATAATCCAGGAATTGTCTCTTCCCATTACACGGAGTAGTAACTCTTTCCTTGTGTAAAGCCAAATTAATTTTTGCCTAGGAAGGGGTTTAGTGGATCGTTATCAGCGTGGTTGCAGGTCTAACATATAATGGAATGATAAAATGAGGATTTAAATTCTTGAAATGTGGTGTGAGGAATGAAAAGTATGATAGCTCTTGGTGAAATCAGTGAACACGGGAGGCTTCCTGGGGGAGAGACAGGGAATTTTTTACAATGGAGAAACTTGTGAAATTTTCCCAAGTGCTAGACGGCTGGAAGAATGTGTGATTTACTGTATCACCTATTTCCATGGAGTAATCTTGGATGGAAAAGGCAGTGTGTGCATAAGCAAGCAAAAAGAAAGATGTTCTTTGCTAAGGCAAGTGTTTGGGAGATTGGACAGTTGCAGTCTGTGGACGATAACATCACTCACTCGTCTTTCACTCTTTGACTTTAAACCAAGTCTGATTTTTTTTCTCTGTGTAACCTTAAAGCTGCAGTGGAAACGAGCAGCTCTTCCTTTACTGCAGTTACTTGATGAGCTATTAGACCAGGGTGCCTGATTGTGCCCACTTTATCTCCTCAGGCACACAAAACTTCCCAGCGTTCTCAAGGGGCCACCAATCCTCCCTTTCTCCCCGTGCCATCCCCTTGTAGCAGGATGTGCTTGCTGGAGGTGCCTGCAGCCTGACTGTTGTTCTCTGTCCCCCAGGCTGATCTCACTGGGATTAAATGGAAGCGCTACGTGTGGCAGGGCCCAACGTCTGCCCCCATCCTGTTCCCGGTCACGGAGGAGGATCCCATCCTGAGCAGCTTCAGCCGCTGCCTCAAGGCCGACGTGCTCAGCGTCTGGCGCCGGGACCAGAGGCCTGGGCGCAGGGAGCTCTGGATATTCTGGTGGGGGGATGACCCCAACTTTGCTGACCTGATCCATCATGATCTCTCAGGTAAGGAGCTTGGGCACGCCTTCCTCTGGTCACTGAAAGGGTCCTGGTACTCAGGGCTGGCTTGTGCCACCTGTGCCAGGTGGAGTGTTGTCTCTAGAAAAGATAAATGTATTGCTGTAAGCATCACCAAATTATTACAGCGATGATCTGCTCTGTGTTCAGCTCACCTAGGAACAAGGGGTTTGCTCCCCACTTGTTCCCTTCAAAAAAAACCCACAAGCCTATGAGTTTTGGCAGCTTCCTCATGAGAAAGCTGTGCTGAAAGCTGTGCCTGTGATTCACAAACGATGTCTCAAACATGTTTTGCTAAGATCCCTTTTGTTGGGCAATTACAATTTTCAAATTCAAATAGTAAAGCTCGTTTTAGTATGTCATAAGAAACGCAGAGAGCTGGGCAGCTCTTGAACTGCTTGGAGTTGTCTTGGTTGGAATTCACACCATCAGTGAGAAGCCCTCAGAAGGAGGCACCTGGAACTAACCAGCTGTTCCCATGCAAAAATCTATAAACCTCCAGTTTTTATGATTCCTGTCCCCTTTTTCCCAGTGCTCTGAACCTGCTTTCAAACCCTGCCTTTTGAAAGACTGACAGTATTTGTATTTCTCAATAATGCTGTACTTCAAATTTGGCACCTTCCTTTGGAAATGTTTGCTTGTTGAGTTCAATTCCCCACGTAGATGGTTTCCAGCTGCTTATCAGCAAGGTGACGAAGTTAGATATTTAAATTGGGTGAGTCTAAAGGTGAGACTAAACTAATTTGAGGGAAAAAAAAATCCAACAAACACATCACTCTAATTTCCTTTCAAATAATGTACAGTATTCAGATTACTGAAGTGTAAAATGAGACCAAGGTTTGGTGACCTGGTAACCAGAAATTGTTAATGCTGCCTCTGTGTGTGTGTATGGATAAGCTGGAGAACAAACAGGAGTTTAAAGTGCCACTGAGGAAGTTGACTTGAAACAATTTAATAATGTGTGGAATTTTCATACAAAAATACTGTGATCCGAACAACAATCGACGCACTGAAATGATGTTTATTTCTTTGAATAGCTGACTTCAAAGATTGGGCTGTTGCTCCTATTCCTGTCTGTCCTGGAACTACAAACTTTGCATTTTAAATGGCACTTACACTGGAGTTTGCTTGATATTTTAGTGCATTTAAGATTTCCTTATTATGACCTATAAATAACCCCAGTTTTGACCTGCAGGGAACATGCTTTGTGTGGCTGAGATGTAACTTAGACCCAGTGCTGGGTGTTTTTGGCCTGGGCCTGCCCTGAGCCCAGACCAACACTTTTGTGGAAGGACCTGTGTGAGTTTTGTGTGCTCCTGGCTGTGGGATTAAATCAAGACAAACACATTTTGGATGGGAAATCCAATGAAATTTAAGCCATTTGGAAAGTGCAATTCTGTGCCACCTAACCACTGAAATTATTTGTTCGAGCAACTTTCTTTGCCACCTCTTGAACCTGTCTGCTGGTGATTTCTCACAGAGGGACACTTGAAAACAGCAGTGCTTTGTAGCTGGAGTTTTAGATCAGCACCTTGTTTGTGCTTGTCCAGAATTACCCTTTTGCACAGGTAGATAAGCAGGTATCATCCCAGGGACTTACCAACTCTTAACCTCTCTTAGGGTATAAGGGAGAGATAGTGGAGGATTAAAGTCTCCCAGCCGTGTCTTTGGGTATTTCCTTTGTTCAGGTCACCTGTGGGTGCCTGTGCTTCCCCAGAGCTGTTCCACACGTGTTCTGTGTGATGCTGGGACTCCTGAGCCTGTCACCTGTGTCTGTCTGTGGGTGTGTCTGACACCTTGGGCTCTGCAGAGGTGGTTTTGTCCTCTTGGGATGAAAAAGAGAAACCGGGAGTGTGTGTGAGGCTCTTGTGCCCAGAAGTTGGTACAGATCCTCCTCAGGGGAGGTGGCTGAGGGGTGCCCACACCTGCACTTTTTCTCTTTGCTGTTACACAAAATCTCAACGTGGATCTCATAGGAGAGAGAATTATGGCTGAACCCAAACAATGTTATCTGACCTTTGTCGTAGCCTAATGGATTTTTTTCATCGGTGGACAATTTCTCCTGGTAATTCACACTGCCTTGTTCTCCCAATGACTGCTTGTTACATTTTCAATGGGAATGATAAATGACTTCTTAGCACGGGCTTGTTACCTGCAAAATTGATTGGAAATTGTTTGCTGCTGGAGGTTGAGGTGCTGCCTCGTTTAGAAGTTTGCTGCTGGAGAGGTGAAGGGTTGTCCTGGAGGATGGGGAGAGGAAGGATCTGGGAGCAGTTTGTCCCTCAGTGCCTTTGGACAGACTTCTCCTGGGGAAGTGGCCCTTGAGAGAGCCCTGGTGAAAAATCTGCCGGAGCCAAGTTAATAACTCTTCATTCTGGCTCTCTTTGGTCTGAAACTCTGCCTGTTAAGGAGAACTTGGTATTTTGACAGTTTCTGATTTTTTGGTGATGTGTAGTTTCAGTGAACAATGGGTGTTCAGTGACTGGAGCACATCTTGGTTATCAGCCCTGGGGGATTTGAAATATGTCAGCCTTCCAGAACCCTTTTGTCCCCTTCCTGATCCCTTCAGCAGGGGCTGTACAGCGTTGTGAATGTACATCTGTGCATATCAGATTGAAGGAATAAATGCTATCTCTGTGTTCAGCTGTACGTTCTAGAAGTTCACTCTCTGCCCTGGAGTCCCGTTTGAATCCTGCTCGTGGCTGTGTTGGAGTTCTCATTCCAAGCCTTGGATAAGTGTCTTGTTGATGGTCAGGGATTGTTGTTGCCTGGAGGCATGTCAAAAGGAGACTTGTTCAGAGATGCTGATTGATCAGGAATATTGACTTCACTCAATCATTTATTTTTTTTCCCTTCCCTAGGAACCTACTTACTGTACGTCCAGCCAAAAAACCAGAGGTCTATTTCTAACCCAACGTAGCTAGAGGCAGACAGAAGTTAGTGAAATGTTATTTTAGCCTCTAACAACCTCAAAGGTTATGTTTTTGTTCTGACAGTGAGGTTTGATTATAGTAATTCTTGCAACTCAAACCCTAAAGTAGGACATCTCTTCCAATTTCAGCAGGCAGTGGTCTCTCACGGCTCTGATCAGCAGTTATTTTATTAGAAAGATTCTTTCTTATTTTCATGTGGCTACTTCTCCATTTGGATTATTTTTTTTAAATTGGCAGTAGATGATTTTAGACCTGAGAACAGGCGGGTATGAATTATGTACAAGACATAGTCCCAAGGAAATGGTTACAATTTGATTAATGCTGGGGTAGGGGAATGCTGCTATATGGCTTTGACCTTCAAATTGCATCTTTTAAATGGTGAGCTGCAAGATGCATCTTTTTCATTCTGGTGTCTATTAAATTTGGTTAATTTACTTTAAAAATTAAAGAGTTGTCTGTCATATATCAAGATAATCAGTTTTTGTTTGCTGAACTATCTCGCTCATGCTTCTGTGAGGGGGAAATGTATCAAAATGACGCTGGTTGGAGGAGAGCTGGGAAGAATCCTGATGGTAAAAACAGTCATGGCAGCACAGACTAAAATGTGTTGTGTAGTTGTTGATGCATGTGTGTTGTAGATCAAATCCCTGTCCCCAAAAATTCAGTGAGATTGTGCTGATGTCAGCACCGAGTGTCTCATTACTCCAGGACAATGGAAACCAGAGGATGAGCCAGTTATCATTCCAAGGGGCTGCAAACCCTGCCAGTTGCAAGGAGTTGGCAAAGGCAGCTTGGAAAAGAGTTCAGCCAGTGACGCTTTTTTAAAATAACAATTGCTCCCTAAGATCATTTAACTTCTACAAAAAAAACAAAAAAACAAAAAAAAAAACAAAAAAAAACCACAACAAAAAAACCCCCCAACCCTCCTCTCCCCAAAAAAGAGGCAAGGATGCTTTTAAAAACATTTTGCACCTGATGTGAGCACGGTGAGCTGCAGCTCCTTGTCTGGGAAGGATCTGTGTGTTCTGTGTCAGGCAGGAGAGGCATTCCAAGTGTTCTTGCTGCATTGATGCTTCAGCATTTCTTTAGTCCTCCATGTTAGAGATGTAGCCACTTAAGCAAAACTGCTGATAAGCATTATGCAAAAATTACCGAGGCAGTTTTATCAAACTTCTGTGACTTGCTGTGAGCTCAAAGGTGACAAAGATTTAACTTTCCCCCCTCCTTTTTTTTCCTTGACCAACGTGCACGTGAAATATCTGTGGAGTCAGGTGAAAAGTGCTTTGTCACAGCCAGGGAGGATTTGGCATGGTGTCATGTTGGTTGTGTGTACAATATCACACGCATAATGACCTGGAGAAATCAGGACAATGAAATATTTCACTTACACTGATACATCCACCTGCGTGTGGAACTACTGAGTGAAGGAGGAGAAGATTGGATCATTTAGCTGGGGAGTTTTTCAGCTTTTCTTGTGGCTTTGTAGCCAAACTCACACCCAACTAATGGTGAAGGAGAGCAGTTACCTTGTTATCTTTCTAACCTGCCGTGGCTACACTCTTACAGAAAGGTTCTACTTTTAAATTGTCAGGATTTGGAAAAGATTCTGCTGGGTAGAGAGCAGAAAACCTCTGTGTGTGATACTGGTAAAGGCCATCAGCACAAAAACTAACCTGGAATGGTTCTGAGTGGTTTCACTGTGGTATTTTGGACAGTTTGGATATCCAGAGTCTTGGATTCAGATTCTGTTCAGTGAGTGTAGATAAGAGATACCACTCTAATAGGAGCAAACTTCAGTTGTCTTACTCAGATTCTTATATCGATATTTTTAAATTGTGTTCTTTTCATTTTTTTTCCTTCAAAATCTGTTGCTTCTCACTGGTTTCATACAGGGTGTAAGCCCTCAAAACAGCATTTCAGTAGCTTTGCTGGGTAATTCTCACTTGGAGCAGTTTGAAGTATTTTAATTCACAAATCTGGGTTTTTAAATAGAAAACTTCTACTCAAAGTGTTTGTCATATCATTACAATATTGTGTACAGCAGCAGTTTCACATTACTTTGCTTATTTACTTCCCTTGGAGTCTGAGATTTATATAAGAAGTTTATTGTATAAATCAGATTTGTGTCAGTGTTTTTATAACTGACACAGTCATAGAATGGCAAAGAGGGAGCCTGTGGGGTAAGAAATTCTTCCAAAAGACAAGTCTCCATCCTGATATGAAAGAATGGATTTTTCCCCTGTGTAATTGAAGTAATTGGGGGGAATTGTAGTCCAAAGTGGAGGCTTTGTTTCTTTGCATGGTTTATTTTAGAGGTTCATTGAGCATTAGGAAGATATTTTTAATGGTGTGGTAAACACTCAGCCTGTGCAAGAACTGGTGTTGACTGGTGTCCTCTGTGTTAAAGGAAGGAAAGAAATGCATGTTCTTAAGTCTTGTTAAAAATGACATTTTCAAGGCTGTATATATGACTGTTCCAATATAGATTTGTCTCTATATATATGATGTATTTCTTCTTAGAAATCCTTGATTAACAAATTTGGCTAAAGATCTGTGAAGAACAATAGGCTTGAAAAAGCCTGACATGAATGAAGTTATAAGGTTTAAAGATATTCCTTTTCCAGAATTCACTAAAAATTGCAAGAGTTTTACATTCTGAGGGTGCCTTAATTTTTTTTCTTTATTTCTCCAAGAGCACCACACAGACAGAAGGGCATAATCAGTAAAAAAGGAACTTTACTGGTTCAGGTGAACTGTAGGAAGAATAGAAAGGAGAACATAAAAGTTCCAAAGAAAAGTGGTCTCCAATAAAATTAGTAATATTGAGAAAGTGCTGACTGAGTATGCAAATTGCTCTTTCCTGGGCATTGTTTACATGAATTCTTCATTTCCTGGTAATTTTTATCTTCATTTTGAGGAAAACTCTCTCTAATACGTGATGTAAAGAGAGAGGGAGCAGTGGGCTACGGGTATAAATTGTTTAATGGATTGACATAAAAATAAGTGTGCTGGGGAAGAGTTGAGTGCTTTGGACAGCTGAGAGAACTCATCAAAAATAAAGTACTTGTAACCTTCAGGTTGGCAGAGCACTTTTGTGGATAACACTTGTCCAGATTGAAATTGTGGCTTAGCACCTTTGGAAAATGAGTCAGCAACTTCTTTTGGTTTGTTAGCATTATCAGATTGAACATTCGAATTTATTGTTTAAGAAAGATTAGAGGACAGAAGTGCCTCTTCCTCTCCTCCTCTTTTAATCAATGGTTTGCTGTGTACAATTTTCTATTAAGTGGGAGGGGTTTTCTCATGTTGAGAAACAACAATTTGAATTAAGAAGAAAAATAGTTGGCAGATGTGAGCAGATGTCATGTTTGTTTCTCTCCACCACTAAAAATGGGGGGAGGGGAATCATTAAATAGACTTCAGAAAGTCAGAGAACACTTACTGCTGGGGTTTTTTTTGCATGAATTTGAATAATGTTCTGAAGTGAGGGTTTCTTGAACTGACAGCTTCTTTCTGTGGCAAGGTGCTCTTCACTCAGAGCAGGTGGTCTGGTGAGCAAAAATCGGAGTTTTAATTGGGATTTCCATCTCAAGCCTTAAACTTTGTCCACGTAACACACCCAGCTAAGAGCTCTCTGGTTCTGCAGTAATCTGAGGGAGGAGAGCTTTCAAAAATTACATCTTGAGGCAAGTCCTTGCATGGAAGCTTGTTCGTAACTTGGTGGTCAGCACAGCTGATCCTGAATGAAGCTTTATCCAACCTAAATGAGGCACCTGACTACAGAGAATGGGAACTTCTCCACGAGATTTGTGTTACTTCAGTATCCCTGCAATTTCAGCATCTTCCGTGGCATTGCTACACTAATACACCAAAACAAAATTAGGCATAAAAACTGGAGTTAGCTCCTTCTATTCTGTCTTCTAGAAGGTCCTGGCTGCAGGGGATGTGCTTGGAATGATGCCTTGGAAAGGCAGGAGCCGTGTACAAACCAAATCTGTAACCTTTGAAATGGTGAGGAGTTTATTGTGCAGCTAAAGTCCAATATGAGCCAGCTCTGGGGTTAATGTTTGCTCTGCTGAGCTGCTTTTTGGTCCCGCTCTGGGGCAGAGCTGCTGCCCCGGGACAGGGCTGTGCCTGGGCACCCACCGGAGCTGCAGCTGGGGAGCGACCTCTGCGCTTGGCACGGGCACTTTACACCCTTTGACTTTGGACTTTTGTTGCTTTTTGTTACAAGAGTGGGGTATGATGTTTCTTTAGTGAGTTACTGTGTTATCTTGTAGCTTTACAGGTTTTTATAAACAAGTTTTTGCTCAGCTCCTCTGCTGGAGTAGGGTGGGAAGCTCGTGGTGAGGTCTCTGCTTTGGGAAATGCTGCTCCTTGTTTTTCCTTGTCTTTCCCAGAAAATTATTTCGTGGAATGATTCATCTGTAATGATGCACACCTCCTCTTTTATAAATGATGGGGCAGGTCTGTTTACTCTTACTTTGGCCCTCAGAGTTACTGGGAGTAACTTTCTTTCACTCACAATGCTGGCCTTGTGTGGAAACGTACTTTTCCCTGAGTGGAATACAGCAAAATACAAACATGGTCACCATGCTCTGGTTCCAATAGTATTGAAATCCCCTTCTCTGTCATCTCAGTCTTAAATATTATTTATTGTAATCATCTGCAAGGGTTTTTTTCCCTAACTAAAACTTGAAGGGTTGTCTGGTTTCCTAGATGCTCCCTAATTTAAGGATATCAAGACTTTAGTTAATAATATTCCAACCTTTTAAGTTTGTGAG
Organism: Brachypodius melanocephalos; assembly: GCA_013398615.1. Taxonomy (NCBI): domain Eukaryota; kingdom Metazoa; phylum Chordata; class Aves; order Passeriformes; family Pycnonotidae; genus Brachypodius; species Brachypodius melanocephalos. Next base: position 2,412,355 of record VZSR01002145.1, on the reverse strand, counting down.
TGGCTTTCAGGGAAAGGTGAAGGGGTTTATTTCCAAGGGGGATTTAAAATGCAAGGGTTTGGCTGTGCTGCTGAGGTTTTCTGACCATGGAGCAAAGCAGTGGGACCAAAATGCTCTGTGAGGGAGAGGGGAGCAGGCAGGGCTGAACCAGAGCTGGGCTCCAGCCTCAGCCCCTGGAGATGTGCAGGGACAGGGGATGTGACACATGAACAACCTGTTCTCATGTGGAGCTTGGAGCAACGACCTCCACAGGTCCCCTCCGACCTAAATTATTCCATGGCTGTCCAGAGACTGGAGTAAAAATATGTCTCCTTATCTATGTCAGACGAACTTCTCGTCTCTGCTGCTGTCTGGAGTATAAAAGCAATGGCATTTGAAGAGTAACTCTGCTAGGTTAGTCCAAGGAGACCAGGAGCAGATCCTGAGGGAGAGATGTAAACCACAAAATACGAGGAATTAGAGCCATAAGGTAAGATCTGATTGCCAGTGATTTAAGGACAGTATCTCCAGATTTATTATATTATTATCCTCCTATTAGTGTTGCTGGGGATGAATGATATCGGGTATATCCTGGAGACACCCCAAGAGTTCAGATGTCTCTTGTTTTACCTGGGTAAGGGAATTCTAGTGCCAGTGCAGCTCTTTGGAGCAGTGCTTGTGCTTTGAGGGCCTCTAGACCCTGTTCAAACACTGAGCAGGAGCCAAGGTGGTGGAAGAAGTTGCAGTTTCTTGTCATAAACCTCACCTTTCCATTTGGCAAGTCAGTTTGGCTTGTGCAAGTTGGATTCCATGCCTGTGTTTGATCTGTGGGGCACAGAAGATGTCAGTGTTTGACTTCAGAATCCCATCGGTAGGAGCTGAGCATTGTCTTGCTGATTCTTCTCTTCTGTGTATACATCAGAAAGCAGGGCTAGGCTGCTTAAATATCTTCACTTTTAATGTTGAATTAAAAAGAAAAATGACAGTTTTGAGTCTTCTGGGGAGAATCAGGTTGCTCTTACCAATATTCTGAATCTGAGTACTTTTCATCATCTCTAGCAAATTGTTGATCATTGAGAGTCAGTTGATTGCTGGCTTTTGCTCCTGGCTTTCTTCAGTCAATGCTGCTTGAAGACACCAAGATATATTAAGTCTGGCTGTGGTAAATTTATTTTTAAGCCTAATTGTCACCAATTCTGCAGGATGAGTAATCCAGACTCCCCAAAACATGAGCACAGACACAATTCCCACAGTGCTCTTGCAGGCTGAAATATGTAACGTGCTGGTGCTGCTCGTTTCCCTTTGTGTACAAATAACTGTTGAATCTTCTTTCCTTGTGGGGGACGAGATCTTTTTATAGCTGATCACTTTTAGCAGTTCTATCACAAAGTAAGTGGAGTTATCTGAACATTCCAGGCTGGTTTGGGTTGCGTGTTATGCCGTGAATATCTCTGCAAAGCTCGTGGGAGAGAACAGGGTATTGTGCTGTGTCTGAACTACCAGGATGGAACTGAAAGGTGATTTCTGTTTTCCCTGTGCCTTGCAGAAGAGGAGGATGGGGTTTGGGAGAACGGGCTGTCCTACGAGTGCCGCACTCTGCTGTTCAAAGCTGTTCACAACCTGCTGGAGCGGTGTCTGATGAACAGGAACTTCGTGCGCATCGGGAAATGGTTCGTGAAACCCTACGAGAAGGATGAGAAACCCATCAACAAAAGGTAGGAGCCTTTATTTTGCTTTGTTGAAGAACGTGGAGGGTTTATTCTTTGTGCTAGAAGAAAGGTTTGATTAAGAGACTTGTGTGTATGGTTTATTCTGGAGCCGGGGTCTCGGCTCTTTCTTATTTTTCTGTTTTTTTGGAGTTCTTTAAAACTTTCTTACCACGAAAGGGAGTAATGCTAAATGTGGTAAACAATCTCTTCTGTACTAATACCCATGTCCAGACCCTGGATCATGGGTGTTGGGAAAGAAGGTAGAGCCTTCCAGAAAGGAAGAAAAAGACACCTGAATGAAGAGATGCCTGCCCTGGACCTGCAGGTGTTTTGAACCAATTCTGCTTGCAAACACCAAGAAAGGCTCATGGTAGAGAGCTCCTTGCAGGTCCTACCCGAGCTTTGGGCAAATTGCATCCCATGGGAGATGCTGACAGTTTGGAATGGCAGCTCCTGGTCAGAGAAAGGCTGGTGTCTGGGAATGCTGGTCTTAAAAGAATCCATGAGACCTCCATGCTGGAGGGGAGGAGGGCAAGGAGAGAATTTTCGATCTAAATTGGAAGGACTTCTTCTCATGGTTCTAACGTGGTTTGACACGGTCTATGTTGCCTAGCAATAAATAATGAAATGAATAAAAACTAGGTTAGCTGGAACAAGTTTAATCGCTGTTCCCAAATCAGCTTCTAAAATCCAAAGTAATTTAAAGCTTAGATGATGGGGGGGTTTTTGTGTGGCTTTTTTTTTTTCGCGTGTGTGTGTGTGTCTATGTATGTGTTAAATCTTGCATGCAGGAAATTTTGAGATCAGTGGCTTTGCTTTTTGGGTGTGGAGTTGGCCATTGTTGGCATCTTCTGCAATAAATTTAAACTTGAAAGAAATTTAGAAGCTGTTTTGGAGCAAAAGAAGCAGAAGCACATGTTTGTGTGTGTTTCTGTTAGTAGTTGTGAACTGCTGCTTTTAATTTATATATAAACTTGTCCTTTAGTTCCAGGCATTTCTTTCTCCACCCTGGTCAGGGCAAATATTTCCTCTCTGGGATGTCCTTGTCCATCCATTTTTTTTTCTGCTATAAATCAAGAGTAAAGAGTTTACTTTTAACTATTTTGGCCAATATTGTGTTGGCACAGTCTGGGCTTTCCTCCTTTGAGGAACTGGTTAGACCAAATTGCCATTTTCAACCAGCATTAGTTATGTCCTGGATTCTCTTGGAGTAATTCTACAAAGCTCTCTAGAGCAGCTGGAAAAGCTGATGAAAGCTTTTAAAATAAAATAGCAGTGTTTGTTTAATTTGGAGGCTCTGGTTCTTTCTCGAAGAAGGTCAGAATGTCAGCGCGCTTGATGAAAATAACTGAAGGAATTGTGTGCTTACTCACACAGCTTCATCATATGTAACCCAGAACTACTGGAAAAATATGTAAAAAGCTTTGACAGATCTGTGTAAGATATTTTATTGTTGAGAAATTTCAGTATTTCCTAGCAGATAGCTCGAGACCATGTGATGCTCTGAGTACTGTCTCTTACGGAATGAAGTGGGGGAATGGTGAACAGATGTGTGTTCTCGTGGCAAATTTGGCTCATCCTTCCTAGGAATATCTAGAATTGGGATCATCTCTGCTCTCTGGAAAGTTGGGCGGTGCAGAGGGGTCAGTTCAGGCTTGTGGGAGGAAACCAAACACTGCCATGGGTGCTTTGTGATGCCACCTCTGTAGCTCCAAAGTCTGGAACACTCTTGTAGTAAAAGGAACGTTTCTCTCATGGCAAAAGTTAAATGTGACATGCAGCAAACCCCACATAAAGGGATTTGCAGCCAGCCTGGAAAAAGCCCTGAATGTTGCACCTGGAGTGCTGATGTATTTCCTACCAGACAGCTGCTCTAAAACTAACAAAAACTAAACCTTAATACAACTTCTGCATGTTTTTCATTCCTTAGGATCCATTTAATCAGCCAAATCTATACAAAGTTTATAATTTTTTTTTGTAGATGTGGCTGACTTAATTAAAAACCTAACTAAATCCCCAACAGCCCCTCTTGTGTTCGTGAGTAGTGCTGCACAGACCTTAAGAATCAATTTTGAAGCTGCATTTTTGTGTTTCATCCCATATTATTCTGCTGTCTTTGGGACTGTTCTTTGCATTAAGGCTCAGAAACCCTGGGAAGGAATTCCTGTGCCTGTGTAATTTGAGGTAATTTGGTATCCTGGGGATGTGAAGTTTGCTACCAGTGTGCTTTGGATCATAATTGATCTCACCCTGCACTTTGGGGCTTGGCCAGCCACTCCAGAGCCTTGTTCCCTGTGTTTTACAGCTGCAGATTTCCATCAGCTTGGTTGTTCTTGCTGGAAATCTTTCGTTTCAAGGAATTTGGCCGGAAATGGAGCGGTCGGTGCCCTTGGTGTGGAGGTGGCTCCTTCCCCTGGGCTCTCTGGGACTGTGGCAGGGCGAGCCGCAGGACCTCAGCCCTGCTCTGTCCCTGTCTGTCCCTTTGAAGGATGTGCAGATAGAGCTGTTTCTTTCACATGAAGCTGATCCCGTCTGGATTTTTCCCAGTTCTGTTTGAAAGCATGTGCTTCCAGAAGGGGAGATTTTCTGTGCTCTGCTCTCCCAACAATAGCTGGCAGTGGTGGTGCAGCAGCCAGGAGGGAGGCTGTGATTTCTGATAGGTGTTGGGCTGTGATAAGAGCTCCTCCAGCAGCTCTGCCTTCATGGCTGTTGCTCTGGTGGTTTTTTTTCCTCCTTGCATAAGGTTATATTAAAATAAAAAGTCCATTTTGTACATTTTAATTTTAAAAGGACAGTCCTGAATGTTCATAATTGGCGCTGGTGTGGCAAGTGAGCAGATGACCAGAGAAGTCAGAACGAGATAGTTTAGAGTGTTCACTCTTTAATGATGTGACTCCTACACAAATAAACTTATTAAACCAACCTTTATTATATGAGATCTCTTAAAATGTTTGCTGTGAGAGCAGTGACCCCTCAGCTCTTTGCAAGGTAAAAACTGTGACCTGCTGCTCTTCCCTGCCTCCCTCCCCAGTAAAAACCAGCACTGAGCAAAGGGAGGCACTGGTGGATGGGTTGAAATCTGAGCTCTGAGAACAACTCACCATCACCCTGCCTGGGGAAACTCTCTGAGGTTTTCAGGTCTGAAGGTCTTTGCTGAAACCAAACAAAAAAAGGATCATTGTATTTGTCACAGCCTGTTTTGGTCACTTGGAGACTACAGAAGCTCAATAATGTGGTTTAAATGACTACACACTCAATTAAAATTTGACAAATAGAAATGTAATTATCTTTTCTCCTATCCAACCAGTCGTTTTGTGGCTGCTTTCAGGAATATGGTTGGCTATGTTTTATTTCCAAAATCCCCTCATGAAGGTGAGATGGAGACTGTGATCTGTTCCATCCCACTGTGCTGTTGGATTGCTTCAATAACTGCCTTTGGATGAGACTGTTCCTCTTACTCATTCCTGGGGTATACCTGGAATAAATACGATTAGGAAACCTGACAGATTAAATACTATTTTAGATTTTTATATTACTATTTAATTTAAATAGATCAAATATGGCACTCCTAATGAAGCACAAGGACCGAGTGTTTGCGTGAGGGGCATTTCTTGGAGTTTTTTGGTAATAATTACAACTCGCTAAACTTTAACACAATTGAAATAGCAGTAAGCAAACAATTGAGTAATCCTGATTTGTGGGTGGATCTGATAGACAACTGAAAGTCTAGAATGCTAAAAGCTGCTATATTACTTGTATGGTAGCTTTTTTTTTCCCCCCCTTATAATTGGGAAATAATGCAGCCAATTGCAGTGGGTGGCAAAGCAGAACTTGTGTCTGACGAGTTCACTTAAAAACGGGGAGAAAACACCACACACCCAAAACAAAAAGCACAAAAACCACCCCACAGGCCACTTGGAAATTCATAAGTGATAAGGTTATCATAACTTGCTGCACAGGTTTCAGGGTAATTCTGTTTAACACAACTCTGGGTTCAGGATTTTGGAATGCCAGGCCACCATTCTCTTATATTTTTTTTTCCCCACAGAAATAGAAAATAATAAGTATATAACTTCATGGGAAGTGACTGCTGAAAAATATTCTAGATACCAAATTGGCTTTATTTTAAACCTTTGTACATGTAGTTATCTTGTTTGGAAGGTGTGCTCATCACAGTTCTGGAGAGGGATTTTTTTTTTCTCTACCTCATCTTGCCATGAGGAAGAGGAGGAACTGTGGGTGTGATTCCTGAGTTTGGTGCAAGCCAGGTGGGAGCCCTGCCGTCTGGAATTGGGCTGGCCATGGCTGCAGTGTGTTTTTGGGGGGTATTTTTTAAATTTAAGCCCTGGGAATGGTCCTGCAGTGCCATCAGAAATGTATTGGCATTGAGCAGCGTGGATGGGATCAGCTCCTGTCTGTCTGCTCTTCACTGCCCTTAAGACAAAGGGAATGCTGCTTTTGGTCTGGTTTAACCCACATTTGTGCCCTGTTTGCCTGCCTTTCCCCAGTTCCCATGGTCATCTTTCCACAGGAACAGAGAATTTTTCTTCTTGATCCCTTGGGATGATGTTGGGAATTACTATTATTAAGGAACAGAACAAGATTTCAGGTGCTAAAGCTCAAAAATTCCTTTGTACTTGAGAGAGTTAACTCCCAAAACCAAGTTCACCCCCAGGTTTTGGGTTTATTTCTGTCTATTTAGTCTGAAACCGAGTGGCTGTTCCCTGATAGTGCTGAAATATTTTCTATTAAGGCTGCTCAACTCTTTGCAGTGTAAATTTCCTCCCTATGTTAATCTTTAAATCAAACAATGTCAACATTTTTTTACAGCAGCTCTAATGAGGCTGTTCTGGCATCATGTCCCGGCAGGAGAGCAGGTGATGTTTTTCCTTTTGCTGTAGACAGCTGGAATTGAGAGCTGCTGTAAGTAGGACAGTGCAGGATAAACAGCAGGAGCTGAGAGCATTGATCACATGATTGTCTCTTTGGAATATTGGGTTGCTACAGAGACTACAAGCAGACAAATTTAGCACTTTACATCACAAAGCAGTTTTCTCTTATTTAGCTTAAATTACACTGGTAGTTGGTTCATCAGGAAAAAGGGAAAAAATGATATGGCTCTTGGTTTTTAGCTTTCAAGCATAAATCTGCTCTTTTTGTTCACTGAACAATAAAATAATACAAAAGCCATACAGATAGTTCAGATTTTGTTAAATGACAATTTTATAATGCATTTCCATTTCGAATTTAGGAAAAAATCTGGCTTAGCAAGATGTTTGTAAATGTTTCAGGATGGGAAAGAGCAATAGAGGGAAAGCTGTTCCCCTGGCTTTGGAACACAGGGATGTTTAGAGCTGTTATCCTTTGCCCAAATGTGTTCTGGATCTTTATTCTTTATAGCACACGTTTATTTCCCTGTGAACGCTCAAGTTCAGATAATTGAGATTTGCAGCCTCAAATTAAAGGATGCTAAAGTACAAGGTGACAGGTTTATTAGTCTCATTTAAGTTCTGAAATACAGGAATGTGAACAAACTCCTTCTAGCATTGTTTATAATTGTGGCTGGAAAAATATATACCTTTGTGTGTATATATAAACTTCTTGCTGCCTTCTGAAAAAAAAAAAAATCAGTCTGCTTCCTTTTAAAATACCATGCTGAAGTTTTAGGGTGTATAAAAATAAAATTGGTTTTATTGGGAGGCAGCTAAGCCCGTTAATAATGAAGTTAATTTAAAATGTGGCAGTCTAAGGAAACCGTGGCTTATTCTGGAATACAGATTGCTTGCTACATTTCTGTTTGTTTTAGTGCACATAACTCAGTTATGGAATAAATAAATATTTTTAACTCTCAGGTCTAAGTCAAATCGAAACATCCTCAGCCAGGAAGAATGCTTTGGAGAGCCTTTTGACAGGAGTCATTAATGATGTGCTTTGAACTGGAAGGGTTTTTTCTACTTTGCTATTAGCTATGTTCTTCTGCTTTGTGTTACCATCAAAATCAGCTTTCTGCTGTATTTCCCTGCCTGGCCATGGGGAGTTACTCAGGGATGCTTGGAAGAACATCTCTGCTCCATGGCTTTGTCCAGAGTGAGAGAAGCAGCTGGAATTGCAGCTCTGGATCCTTCATTTCTGACACAGAACCTGCAGCTCCCTAGAAAACGTGGCTGCGTGTTTGCTGAGGTTCTTTCCACTGCTTTTAGTGTTTTCCTTCTTTCTTTTTTTGCTGATCACAGCACAGGCACGCTGAATTTCCTGCTCCTTTGTAGTCAGAATTAAGATTGGGGAGTTTGGCAATTCAGGATTGTGGATGGTGAGTGGGAATTGAAATGGGAGGGGCTTTTGGAGCAGCAAAGGTGGGAGGGAGATGGAGAAGAAGCTTCTCCTCGGTACCTTTGGTGTTGCAGCTGCACCTGGAAGTGTGAGTAGTCCCAAAGAACTGTTCTGTTCTATCCCAGCTTGGTTAAAAGGAAAAGAAAATAAAAGACAAACAGGAAGGGAAAACTTAGGGCTTGATGGTTGTGTGTGTGTGTGACCTTAAATCTTTTTTCCTTATAAATTTTTATTTCCAGAAGAACCTATGTAATTGTAAGACTGGAATTTATTATAGAAGGGAACTGTCACATTTTCGAAAGGAGGTTCTTGGATGCTTTGAATTTATTTAAATGGCACCCAGAACGTGTCTCTGGTGGAGGGCAGTTCTTGGGTGGCTGAGGGTTGAGAACTCTCAATTATTGTCAGCCAATCCTACTATTGATTCTTGGGGAAAATGCCCCACACTGGCCAAAATGTACCAACTTTTGGCAAAAAGTTTTATAACAGACTGAAATAATGGTGCGAATAACGAATTAGAGCCTCACCTCAGCTGGTGTGTTTGTGCTCCTAAATCAGGAATGTTCTGCCTGGAGGGGAGGTGGTGGGATCAGAAGTGGGACCAGCATCACTCCCGGGACAGGAACTCCCCTGTGCAGCGTTTCCCTGTGCAGGGGTGGCAGGCAGAGTGTGCAGTTTGGAAGCATTCAGTAAATATTTTGGTTGGGTTAGCAGTGCTTTGGCAGCATAAGGTGCTCCCACTTCAACTCAGAAGTAATTCACAAAGACAAGCTAGGAAAACAGGAGATAGTAATTACATAAAACAAACATTTTCTCTTACAGCTGAAACATTTGGGTGCTTTTTTTTTTTTCCCCCTTCTCTTTAATTTACTATTAAAATGTGCTTTTAGTTGGAGCCTTCCTCGTGCTGGTGCTGTCCTGAGGAGGTGATTTGAGTGTGGATTAGTGGGGTCCTAATGTTTGGGAAGCACTTTGAAGATCTAAAGCTCTACACAAGTCCTAATGTGGAGACAAAACCAGACCTAATTACCTTTTTATCAAGGAGATATTTTCAGATTTGCTAATGGAAACCTCCTGTAGATACGGATTTTAGTGTGGTTTCACCTCCTACCCTTCAGGTATTCTTAAAAAGGTAGGAGCAGAAATTGTATTGGATTTATCCACAGCAGCTTCTGGTTTTTTCTCCCCCCATAAAATCATAATCCTTTGTCTCTGAAACGAAAACATCTTTGTTTCGTGTGATTAGAGTGAAGAGGGGGCATGGGGGAATCAAATGGTTTTACACAAATGTATTTAATGGAGTAATTTAGATGAGGACTGAAGGTTGATTCAAATAGCATTATTCCCAAGGAGTCTCTTTCTTCTTTGATTTTTTATTTGTTTTTAAAGTTGCTTTCAGGATTGGAGCTCAAGGTAGCTGAATTCTGGTGTGTTCTGGTCAAAAGTCATAAAGAATCTTTGTTCTGATGGCACTTCATATCTCTACTCAGAAATCAGTTGGGAACTGGATTATTGGTACTTTAATTCTGTGACTGCGACTTTAATGAAATTAATTAGAAATATTAATGCAGCAACCTGATGTTCAGGATAAGACAAAAAGAGGGTTTTTTGAGAATTAGGATTTTGTTTTCAGAATTTTCTGAATAAAAGTATATTCAGCAATACATGATGGCAGTGGTAAAAGTACTAAAAAGAAAGGTTATCAATGCTGACTTGAACATCAGATTTTTTTTTTCTATACTGACCTTAAGGACGTCACTGATTCTCTCTTTGTGCAGAATAAAATTTCAAAGTGTTGAGTTGCAGGGATTTTTTTTTTATATATTTCAGTGGTGAGATGCTCTGCACAAATTACCAGTGATCTTCTGAGCTACCTAAAATAGTCTGCAAATAAAAATAGGATGAACTCTCCGTTAGCAGGCAGGAAACCACCAGCCTGATTCTGTTACTGTGTCCTTGACTGATTTGTAAAGATAATTTGCCTATTTACCCCAAAGTGATACGTGGTAGATTTTTTTTTTTTTGCTTGATTAGGATTTTTGGCTGTGAGGTGAGTTATTGAGAAGATTAGTGAATGACTTAGAGAAATGTGGGGGGAAAAAAATATAGACTTTTTTTTTTAAAATTAGATTATGATAAAGTTTGGGATGTTCTTCCTAAGCTGAGGTTATGCACTGGCAACCAGGCTGTAGAAACTTAAAGAATTGGAGGATGTTCAAATGTATTAATTTAAACAAAACAATAATAAAAATTATGCATGTTTCTAGAGTTTCTTGCTAAGTCCATAAAATAATTTGTGTGAATTGAGTACTGTTGGTTCTTCGTGTTCCTTCCTGCTCTTCTCCACTCCCTCCACAGAGCTTCCCTGTGATTTTGATTTTTTTTTTTTAATTAGGATCCTTTATTTATATTTCTTGGGATTATTTCCACATGCATTGATATGTCTTAAGTTCTGTAACCTGAAATAATTTAAATATGAGGAAGCAGTTTAAACAAACTGTATTGGAGTCCACGGGGTGTTAATTTTGCCTTTCAGGTCAGCCTTTGTTCTAATGCAAACTCGTGGATACTTTGTGTCCCGAGTGGGATCTGTTTCCCTTATCCCGAGTTTCCAGACTCTCTTTTTTAGTGTGTATTTCTCCTGTAAAACATCATTATCTGCTGGCCAGAAAGTCACTCTGCTGCGCCTCTAAGAGCAACCCGCTGTGCCGTGCATGGTTCTGCTGTTTCACACTGACATTTATAAGCGGGATTAGTGGAAATTGGGTGATATTTGGGTTTTCCAGGGTGAATTTTAGCAGTGGGTGCTCTCTCCATGCCATGGGGGCAGAGGCAGCACTGGGTGCTCTCACTGGATGATTTTGTTGGAAACCTCTCCCCTGCTGAGTTGGGGGAGAAAAAGAGATCTTCTTCTGGGTTTTTCTTTCTTTAGTTGGTGTTTTTGGATTTGGCTTTTGCGTGGTGACCTTGAGTTTTCCTTGCTCCTCCTCAGGACTGGTTTTGCAGTGTGATGAATTGAAATGCTTCTGTTATCATGCTGATGCCTCCCTTTGTCTTGGTTTATCTGAATTCCATCAGATTATGCCGTGATTGCTTGCCCTTTATCTGGCCAACAATGGGGTGTTTACAAGAGGTGAAGTTTAATTGCATTTAAAGTGTATATAGGGAATATGTGCTTTTATTTTTAAACTTTATCTTGCTGATACTGAGCTTCTGAATTGTGTCTGTCGCTGGGAACCGCGGCACTGCCACCTCCTTCAGCCTAAAACACCCAACATGGTTTGGAAAACAAAATTCAGCTTGAAAAATCACTCTTCCACCATTTGCATAGGGATTAAAATTTAATCAGATTTCCATACTGGAATTTAGCGGTGTGTCCTGGCCACGTGATTTCTGTTACACTTGAAGGCATCAACAAGATGCTCAGCTCCATCCTCACTGCCTTTTGGAAATGGAACATTCCTGGGATTCCTGAGCACTGTGGGGTTTCAGCCGTTGTGAAGCAGTTTATAATTCAGTCAGATCTTGCCTTTTTTGCCCCTAAAACACAATTAAAGCAGAGCAGCAGATGAGCAAAGCTGGAGAGCTGTTCTCCCTCAGAGCAGCTCCTCAGTGGGGTCACTGCAGCTCCTGCTTTAAAGTGCTGGGATAAAAACGTGCTGTTCTTCCTGCTCCTCCATCAGCACTCTGAGGGTTCTCTCATCCTTTTTGGATGGTTTTGGTCCTCAATTTTAAATCTGCTGTGTTTTTGTCACTGTTCCACCTTTCTGCTCCCTGACTCTGAGGTTTGGGGATGAGAGTGAACCAACCTGTATCCATTTCCATGGGGCTGTGCCTGTTCCAGAAACTTTTTCTTTCCCTTTGCTGTTCCCCATCTCCCTCTGGGAAAGAAACATCCTGGAAATGGCACTAAAAAGGTTGTAAAAAGTTGTGTTTTAATGGGGTTGTTCTGGTGCCTGTTGGTTCTCCCTGCCCTGGAGCTCTTTGTGCCTTTCCCAGGAATGCCAGACTGGCTTTTGGACTAAGGGACACCAATGTCCCAGAGCCTTCATGCCATGCTGGGTGCTGGGATCAGGTGGTGTTTTGGGGACACACTGGTGTTGCATTCATTTTTGGGCTGCAGTAGTTCATGGAGTGTCTTTTCCATAGAATCAAAATCCATTCCAGTATCTGCTGTTTTGACTGACTAAAATCTGTATTTCCTGTGACTTGATCCCTTTTTTCCCTGTGACTGAGCAGGATTTTGCTGCTCTCTCCCTACAAAGGAAGATTGATTTTCTCACCAGCACTTTATGAAGTTCTTCTCAGGATCTCCTTGACCATGGTCCTTCTCTGGCCATGATGTTGGACCTAATTTAGTGTCCAAATGAGCAGCATCTTCTGCTTTTAAACATCTGCTCTTTTCCTGCTAGAGTGCATCATTCTGACAGACACTTGGGATGACTTGTAGCCACTATAAGTGAGGAACGTTGTGCCTGTACAGCTTTTTTAAAAAGGAAAAAAAAAAAAGAGTTTTCCAGATGGGTATGAGGATGTGCCACTGCTGGTGGGGATCAGCTTGGTTTTGCCTTCCTTTCTTACTGCCCTTTAATTAAAATTGGTGAAATATATTTCACATAGACCATGGAGTCGATGTGGATGCAACATGAAATGTTTCCCTGGGTGTCCTTGCAGCTGTATTTTTGTAACAACAACAGGGAGCAGGCCCCCAAAAGTCAGAAAATCTCTGCAGAGTGATCTTGCAGAGTAAAATGTTTCATGTAGTTGTTCACTAATAACTGTGCACAGCACTAGGAAACATTTAAATCAGAGTTGTAGGGAGGAAAAATGTTCATTGTTGGGGAGTTTTTTGCTGTTCAAACCTGTTGTTCTTTTTCCCTAAAACTGGACCATGAGAGACGCTGTCAGTGAAGCATCTGCTATTAAACATTGACACTTGCCTTAATGACTTTAATTAAGAATGTCTTGAGCTTCGGGTTTTTTAATTGATTGTATCTTCCCTTTTGTGTGTAGGTGTGGGATTTCATTTTTAGTTACTTGATTGGCTTCAAGAACATGGAGATAAGATTCAATTTAAATAACAAAACAAAACCACTTCTCAAAGCTGTTGCCATTCTTCTTGCTCTTAAATAAGTGACTTGCTGGCTGATATTAAATTCTGCTTAGTGGAGCTGTGACAGAACAACCTAGATATGACCTCATTAAAAATAAAATACGTTCAGAAATATTTCTAGAGATTTTAAATAAATGCATAAGGTATAAAAATATTAAATTACAGGTTTTTGTCTTGTAAAAAATTATGGTTTTAATTTCCTCAAGACAGCAAAATACAAAGTGTCAGACTGAAGAAATTGAAAACTTAGTGCCTGTTGTTTTCTTACTGATTTTTCATTGGGTTTGTAAATGGAACGCATATTTAGCATTTTCTTGCTATTTACATAGAAGAGTATTTTGTTTACTTCCATTAATGAATATATTGCCAGGAAATGCCTTCAAACTGCTTAAAAAAAGACCAACTTTTTGAAATTCCGCACTTCAGACTGACTTTCTGCTGTTGCCTTTGCAGTGAGCACTTGTCCTGCTCGTTCACCTTCTTCCTGCACGGGGACAGCAACGTGTGCACCAGCGTGGAGATCAGCCAGCACCAGCCCGTGTACCTGCTCAGTGAGGAGCACCTCACCCTGGCCCAGCAGTCCAACAGCCCCTTCCAAGGTGGGATTGCTGCCCCTGACACCTGCACTGATGCCCTGGTGCTCCCTGAGCCCTGGGGGCACAGCGTGTCCTGCCCTGAACTCACACACTCAGCTGCTGTGTCCTGGCCCCTGTGCAGGTGGAGCATTTGCATATTCATCTCTTGGCATGTAATTGGATCATTTGTCCTCATGACACCGTTTCCAAGTGCTGTCCTCTTGGTGACTTAAATGTTTTGCTGTTTCAACCTCATCATCAACCCTCTCTCAGAAATCCATTTCTGGCTCAGTGTGTTTAACCTCTTCACACCCCTCCCCTTTTCACCTGGCTCTTCCTTGCCTGTAAATCCCTGTGGTTCCCCCAGGTTGTGCTCTGGAAGACAGAGGAGTGCTGGGGCCTGAGTCTGGTCAGTGAGGCTGTGTGATCCCTGCAGAAATCACCTCTCCTGCATGGCCACACACCTTTAGTAATGCTCGGTGTCCAAACTTGCTTTTTTTTCTGAATGCAACTTAACAGCAGCTGTGCTTCCCCACTATGGACAAGAGTAAACATGAAACAGATGATTCCCAATGTATTCCCTGTTGCTGTAACCAGCTGAATGAAAGGATGAGCAAACACCTCAACTCTGCCAGGATTTGGAAGTGTTTCTTTATCCCGCCTGTATCTGAGGGTCCTTGCAAGCCAAGATGAAAACTTGCCTGTTGCTTGTTCGAATGGATTCATTTGTAGTTGTTATTGTGGTTCCTCAATTCTTACAGCACCTAGAAATTTAACCATGTGAACCTACTGCCAAAAACTTGGGTAGTGTAAATATGATCAGGCTGCATTTTGACTTACCAATGGTAAGCTGTTTATTTGGTGTGGCTGAAATAAAAGTGCTGCTCTCGCAGAGGGGAAGAAGGAATTTGGGATGGATATCATCTCCAATGGATTTTTATTTCTGTTTTAGTTATCCTGAGCCCCTTTGGGTTGAATGGCACACTCACAGGGCAGTCCTTCAAGCTTTCTGATTCATCCACAAAAAAGCTGATTGGGGAGTGGAAGCAATTCTACCCTGTCACATCCAACTTGAAGGAGGGATCTGAGGAGAAACAAGAAGAAATGGATTGGGAGGATGATTCTTTAGCTGCTGTTGAAGTCCTTGTTGGTGAGCTTGATGACCTTTAATTACTGAAATAAACTGGCTGGTTAAACCTGCAAAATTCTGAATGCAGAAGTGACCCCATTTGATTCCTTTGCAACGATGGTGGTTGGGTTTTGTTTTCCTGTTTGATGCTCAGGACTATCTACGATGAGTTGCTGCTCAAAGTGGATTTTGCAGACCCATTAATAGGAGATGTTTTTCTTACATGCCCTGAGAGGCATGATTTAAAAAAATTAAATAATATAGAGAGTAAAAAAAAAAACAAACCAAAAAAAAAACCCTGGATGATCACTGTTGACATCTGAGCTGCATAAAAAGAGGATTGTGCTGTTTCAGAGTCCATACAAATTCAAACAGAGCAGACCTGCCTTTTAGGGATGTCTTCAAAACCACAGTCCTGGAGAACCTGATGTACTCAGCACTGCCTTTATCTGCTGTTTGTCCCAAAATCCAGCCCCTGGATGCAGTGGTTTGTTCTGCTGTGGGCTGCCGACCTTTGATGAACCAGCAAATGCAATTCCT
Organism: Brachypodius melanocephalos; assembly: GCA_013398615.1. Classification (NCBI taxonomy): domain Eukaryota; kingdom Metazoa; phylum Chordata; class Aves; order Passeriformes; family Pycnonotidae; genus Brachypodius; species Brachypodius melanocephalos. Next base: position 2,396,980 of record VZSR01002145.1, on the reverse strand, counting down.
TCTCTGTGAGGAGCTCATAGTGCAGTGATGGCTGGAGACTCCCGTGCTGCTGGGGATGGTGACAGTGTTACATGATACCAAAAAGGATTTTTGCAGCCTTTATCAAACAAAATGACAGAAGCAGGTAGCAGCACGTGGATGGCTCTGCCTGTGTATGCAAAGCCCTTTTTATTCATTCACCCAAATCTGTATAAAGCAAATCAAATAATGATGGAGGGGTTTTGTCCGAGGAGGTGCTTCGGTAGGCAGAAGAGGGTGTGCCAGCTTAGGAGTGACAGCTGGAATGATCCATTGATGACTTGGAGTGTAACTAACCGGGCAATGCCCTCTCTTGGCAGCTGGAGTGAGGATGGTGTACCCGGCGTGCTTCGTGCTGGTCCCTCAGACAGACATCCCTGCTCCCAGCTCCGTGGGGGCTCCCCACTGCTCCACTGCCTGCCTGGGGGTCCACCAAGTGCCTGCTTCCACCAGGGATCCTGCCATGTCCTCTGTCACCCTGACTCCACCCACGTCCCCGGAGGAAGTGCAGACAGGTGGGAAGGATTCTGCGTGAGGGAATGGTTTCCATGGCTCCTCCTTCAAACCCAGCGGTGTTTTCAGGGGGTTCAGGTGCTCTGTGTGCAGCTGCCTTGGGAGGAGAAAGCACATTTCTTTAGTCCTAAGTTTGTTGTAGTAAAACTGATGTCACCAGCTATGGGCAAAATGAACTCAAACTCATCTGTGAGCTGCTGTTGTCCTTGGTGTTGTTAGCCATACTTCAGATTGCTCTGGGGAAGTTTTTGGGGTTTTTTCCCCTGTGTGAGCACACCTGTGTTCTGACACAGCCCCATAACCCCCGTTGTGCCCTCGGCCATTAGTGAAAGGTGATGTTTTCTCCCAGCCCAGGAAGATTGGCTGGAGTTAAGTTTCCAGTAAGGCTCTGTGCCCTCTGCCCTGGGTGTGAGCACTGCTTATGGGGAGCTGATTTAGGTCACAGCAGGTGAGACTCACTGATAGTTTCAGGTGACTTACATAAATTTTACTGTGCAGAAGAGGTTTTGTTTCTTTTTTCCTTCCACGATCTTCTGTTACCCAAGCCTGACCCTTTGTTAAAATCATAATGTTGGCTTTGCTCAAGTTGTTTTGTATTTCAGATCACTTTCATGAAAGATAAAGAATATCCTGCCCACTCACAACATAAACATATATGGGGCTTTTTAAAATCTCCTATAATAATCTGCTACTGTTCCTAAATTTTCTGTGTGTTTTCATTTCCTAACACTGAGTCAAGAAGATCTTTTTCTTCCTGTGGTGATAAAAATGGAGTGGTAGACACTGCATTATCTCACTGCCTGAACCTGTTTCCTCTGGTGCTGCTTTTCAGTTGATGCTCAGTCTGCCCAGAAATGGGTGAAGTTTTCCTCGGTTTCAGACGGATTTATCTCGGACAGTACCAGTCATCACGGTGGCAAAATCCCCAGAAAACTGGCCAACCAAGTGGTGGACAGAGTCTGGCAAGAGTGCAACATGAACAGAGCACAGAACAAGTATGTACTCATCCTCTGAAGCAAAAAACACCAATATTTTGTGTGTTCCTTGTAGCAATTAGTTCTGTTAAAGGTGCTCTGACTGCTGGTGGAATGTGCTTTACTCTTCTAATAAACCATTTCTAAAGAAGTTATTTTTTTTTCCCTTAACTATTTAGGAATGATTTACTTAATTCTCAGTTTAATATGTCAGGAAAAGGCTATTTATCCTTTCTTTGCTGAATCCCTTGCCACCAAACTGCTCTTGAGCTTTGCCAGAAGATAAGAGAAGAACATATGTTGCTCCCAAATAACTCTCCTGGTGTTGAATCCTAGGAGGAAGTATTCTGCTACATCAAATGGCTTGTGTGAGGAGGAGACAGCTGACAAGGTGGCATCCTGGGATTTTGTTGAAGCCACGCAGAGGACAAATTGCAATTGTTCAAGGTACAGCACTTGGCAGAGGCACAGCCCAGAGATGTTCACCGGGGCTCAAGTGCTCAGGAGAGGCTCCTGATCACTCCTGCAGGAGTAATTAAGCAGTAGCTGCTTGGAGGAAAGCTGGAACAAAATTTGTATCTCCTTTCCTAAATGTCATTGGAGGTCTTGAAATTCTGCCCAAGAAGTTAATGCAGAGGTTGGAGTGGAGTGAATCAGCTGAGGGGACCTGCTGCCAGGGCAGGGCCAATTCCTGAGTCCTGGGCTGGAATTCCACGTGGATATGGGCAGGTTTCTCAGGGCATGGGAAGGGAATGCTATTTATTTAGGATTTAAGCACCTCTTCTAGAGGGCATTAGCCATACTTTTTACTGTTAATAAACCCCCAGAACTGCTCTCTGGGAAGGAGGGCATTCCACGGGTAGCTGTGTGGAAAACTGCTCCTCTGGTTGTGGATGCCAGTGTGTGTTTTTTATGTTAGCTGGGGAAAAAAGGGGTCAAAACAAAGGGCAAAAAGTCTGAGATTAAATATATATATAATACTGCCTTTTTTGAGGCTGCAATGCCACAGACTGTTAATGCAGGTATTTAAAATAAATGGAAACATTAATTTCATTCAATTCTCAGTTTCTGTACTTATGGCAGAATATTAATCTTTAGGTGACTGAAGTGTTGCAATAGGTTTAAACACTTTCCCTGATTTAAATGTTACACTGATTACCTCGCAGTGAATATTGGTATCTTAGGAAAAAAATTACTGTCTGGAGGATGTAGCATTTTGAGAGAAATGCATTTTTTAAACTCCCTTATTGAAATGGTTGGTTAAAGTTCTGTGGAAATACTTGTGTCCTGAGAAGAGCTGGGATGTGGAGGAGGATTAAATGTTCAAGGAGAATTTAGCTATGATAGCACTAGTTAAGAGCAAACCAATCAATTAACTATGTGAGGTGTCTATTAGAAATACGCAATTGCCTAAAGAGAAATTGCAAAGACCTAAACTCTCTTATTATTCCATGTGTTTTGAATTCTAAGTGGAGAAAAACATGTGGACGTGTGTGAGAGTTTAAAGTAAAAATAGATTTTGATACCTCTTACCTTTTATCCCTGCCTAATCCTGTTTTTTCAATACAAGTGCTGCTTAACTTTGCTAATGGAAGAGTGGCAAAGAACTCCCAGGCACTGAGGCTGTACCTGCAGTTCAATGGTTTCATCATAAACATTTCATTCTGCACTTCAGTGTTTCATGTGCCTCATTCTGTCAGATGATCCTGAAAGTTGGCATCTTGAACTTGCAGATGAAATGTTTAAGCTCAAGTGCATTTACACTGAACAGAGCCAACTGGATTAATGCAGTTAAGACACTGCTTTTTTCTTTTTCCCACACTTGCTAAATTTGTAAGAAAGCAGCTACAAAAGCCTTGTAATAACTTGGAAATAGCTGTTGTAGGAGTGAGCTTGGCTTCTTGGTTCTTGGTGTTAATTTTCCAGTCCTTAACCCAGTGAGGCTTGGGCAGCTCTCTTGGCTGGTACCAGTGTTTGAATTCCAGAAGCCATTCACTGATTCTTACGTTGTTCTACTGATTCATCAGTGCTGGCATGAGTTAAAAGCGATGAGGTATTCATGTGACAATCTATTTCTGCTAAAGCAGTTAGAAAATACTGTCTTGATCCTGAGCATTATTTGTGTGTTTGGCTCACAGGACAGATGTAACAATTTTTAAAATGGTTATTCTAAAATTGTACAGTGCTGCTCAAGTCACTCAAACCCTGGTCAGAAAGAAGAGGCAGCTTCACTTTGTAAGGGTTTCAGCTTCAGGCGTCTCTCCCGGGCTGTTTAATGGCCTAGAAGCAGGTTCTTATCTAGTGAAAAAGAACACCATAGACATATTTGAAAGATTAATGTGGAGTCTTTTCCCCTGTATTAATTCTGCAGGCACAAAAATCTCAAACCAAGAAATTCAGGTCAACAGGGGCAGGCCCCACCTGTGGGCCCCCAGCAGCCGGCGGCTCCGAAGCACAAGACAAATGAGAAGCAAGACAAAGGGGATAAGCCACAGAAACGCCCTTTGACTCCTTTTCATCATCGTGTATCTATCAGTGATGATGTTGCCATGGAGGCAGATTCAGCGAGTCAGAGGCTTGTGATGACTGCACCAGACAGCCAAGTGAGGTTTGCCAATATCCGAACTACCGACGCGGCCAAGGCCCCTCCGCTGCACGGGGCCGAGCTGGCAAACTCGCCGCAGCCGCCGCCGCTCAGCCCCCACCCCTGCGACGGCGCCGACGAGGGGGTGCCCAAAGCTCCCTCCACGCCCCAGAGCCAGCATTTCTACCAGATGCCAACGCCTGACCCCTTGGTGCCCACGAAAGCAATGGAGGACAGGCTCGATGGCTTGTCCCAGCCTTTCCCAGCCGCCTTCCCCGAGGTTATCGAGCCCACCGTGTACGTCGGCACGGCCGTGAATCTGGAGGAGGACGAAGCTGACACGACTTGGAAGTATTATAAAGTTCCAAAGAAAAAGGATGTGGAGTTCTTGCCACCCCAGCTTCCAAATGATAAGTTGAGAGATGATCCAGTAATACCTGCTGGACAGGAAAATGTAACATCGGTTACAGAGTAAGTGGTGCTTGGTCCTGGAGTAACAACACGAGAAGTGAGGGAACAGGAGGGCCAAAGGCAGGATTTTCTCAGTATAAGGAGCAATAATGCTGAGGGTGTGAGCACAACTCTGGGTACAAGAAGTTAATCCTTGTGGAGTGGGAGCACGAAGCTCAGTCAGATCTGTAGCAAGATTTTCCAGCTTTTTGTCATTTTAGCTCTGATTTAGCTGACAGCAATCATATTTATTTTTATACTGTAAAATTAATCTGCAGCCAAACAATGCTTATTTGGGACTTAAGTCCCTTCCTTCCCACTCTCCCCCGAAAAACAGAGATAACTTTTTCACTTTATTATTTGCTTTCTTCACTATTTGGAGAAAATATGGATGGTCTCAGCTGCAGAGATTCTGTTACAGTTTCTTCTTCATTTCTGCTCTTGTCTTCACTTAGAAGAGCTGATGTTACAAGCCCCAGCTTGTCAAACTTTGTGCTCTGCTGCTTGTTTCCATTGGGATAAAGGAACTGGGCACTTTGGATACTGTTTTAAGTTTTGATAAATTCTGGAGCTTAGGGCCACTGGAGGAAATAAAATTCTGGTGGTTTTAGTGTCAAAACTTAGGTTCATATTCTGTTTTACTGCAGAATGAGCCAAGATGAATTTGCTTTATTGATTAGAGCGAAAACAAACTCCCCAAGAATCACCACCACCAAATCCCCAAAGCATAGGAACAAAACCTCTGAAGCAGAAGCCCTTGGTCCTGTGTCCCTGTGCTGCTGCAGTGAGCAGGGAATGGTTCCTGTCATCCCTGTTTCACAACACTGCCCTGTGAGGACACGGCCCTGGGAAGCAGCAGGTGCTGACAGGGCTGTTAATTGCAGGCAGAGCTTAACAGGATTGGGACGAGCATGCAGAGGTGACAAACGTGGGCTCAGGGCTGTGATCGAGGAATTAAGGACTGCACCCTGAGCTGCCACTGTCCATGCACTGCTGGTGATTAATTTTGGTCCAAATTTTCTTATTCTTATAAAGGAGACTGTTACTGTGATCAGTATCAAATTACTGAGAGCTTTGGGGTTTATTTTAGGAGCTGGGGTGCTGAATTTGGGGTGGAAGAGCAGCTACCCACAAGATAGAAGCTTGGAGTTGGTTTTTGTCCCGTTGCTGGCAGTGGGAAGCCACTGGTGGCAGCACTGGAGTGGCTGGGTGGGAAAGCTGGGAGAAGCAGTAAATGTGGTGTAACTGTTGCTCTGTGCTCACACACAGTTTTAGACATTCTTTGTGGTCACTGTTTAAAAGACTTTTTCAGCATGTGCATTTATAGGATTTTTTTAGTGGTTTTTTTTTTCCTTTGCCTTGAATTCACTTCAGCCAAGTAGATCAGGAAAGAGCTATCTTTTTTTCTCTTCAAGACATGATCTTTCCTAGTTTGATTTGACAGCTTACAAAAATCCCTAGGATGTGTGGCTGTTAACTTCTCTTCTGTGCTGCTCAAAAATACAGCAGAGGTGTTTAATTCCCCATTCCTAGAAAGTAGTTTCCATCTCTTTCTTTGCCTTTTTTTTTTTTTTTCTGATGGCAGTTTTTTCAGGATTTACAAAACTGGTTTATTGAGCATTGGATTTGCCCTTGTTGTTGGCTATGAGATGTTTTTTGGGACAGTGTTTCTAGGAAGTGTCTTTGACAAAGTCAAACTGTTTCTATAGTTGAGAGGAATGTGCAGGAACTTCTCATCTTGTTTGAAGGGAGCACCTTCCTCACCTGGTCCGTTTTGTATTTTGGGGTACAAAAAAAAAAAAGCTGGCTCAGGGGCACATCTACAGCTCATAATTCTGAACAGTTTTTTTCCTTGCCATATGTTTCTTTTCCTGGTGCAATGTTACATTTGTGCAACCAATACTCCTGAGAGAAAACCTTAATTTCTGTGTACTTACCAGCTCCAGTTTTGGCTCAGACTGTTAACAAAAGAAAAATGCTGATAGAGGCAAATGTGGTTTGATTTTTCTCATTAGTAAATTAGTTACTGGTGTGCTGCAAGCTTCATTTGTATTGATCTGAGTGATAGAAATGGCTCCTGAACACAGTGGCATTTGTGTGCTTCACTTGTGATTATTGCTTGGGCTTTTTTGGGGAATGCAGTGAATAATTCTTTAGCCCGGTGAGTTTCTTTTAGTGGATGTGGAGAGTTGAATCCATTTGTGCCTTATAATAAATGACAGCCATGACCTGGGATAAATTACTAATCTTTATGTGAATTGACAGTGCTTGAGGAGAGAGGGGCAGGATGAATCACAGGGCTGGATCTGATGTGTGGAAGGAGGTGATATTAAATGAGTAATGATTTCATCTTCATCCCCCAAAGTTTTCTGAAGCTGGGGTGTGAAGGAAGGAAGTGGGAAGATGAGGCTGTGTGATAGCAGAAATAATTCCACGTAATAAATGCTAAAGAAATGATTTTGTGATTTCTGTTTTTCTTCTGTTCAGATTAATGGTGCAATGTAGGAGACCTTTGAAGGTTTCAGATGAACTGGTGCAACAGTATCAGAGTAAAAACCAATATTTAACAGCTGTAGCAACGGAAGCTGACCAGGAACCTGAAATCGATCCTTATGCCTTTGTGGATGGAGATGTGGAATTCCTATTTCCTGACAGTAAAAAGGACAGGCAGAACATTGAGAGGGAAGTGGGGAAGAAACACAAGGTGAGTAAAGGAGTGAGGCTACAAATCAGTGATGAGATTAAAACAAATTGCCTTAGGCACCGGATAGAATTTAAATCCTTCTTCATGTATTTAGAAGCAAATAAAAAACCAAATTATGTTCTAGCAGAAATGATCAATGAAATGAAGCAGCATGTCTCTAACAGCACCTAAAGGTTTTTTTGGCACCCTGATGGTGCCATTGCATCAGGGTTTATGAGGAGAAAGCTGCTGGATCAGTCTGGCTCAGTGGCCTCCCTGTGGAAATAGGTGCTGGCAGGTGCCTGGGGATAGAGGAAGAACAAGGCCAGTGCTTTGTTCATGAGTGGAAAGGTCTGGGGGTAGGTGAGGTGAGCCCTGACTTGCTCCCTGGCCACTGAATTGCAATTTTTATTCGTTTTTTGTGCTTTAGTGCAGCTGTGTGAGACTTGTACTTAAAGCAAAAGGGCACCTACAGAAAAGGAGAAAACATAACTGCACTGGGGGCTTGTCTATGAAATAAATTAGTTTATTAGAATTAGTTATGTGGGGATGCATTCCATTCAGGAACTGGTACAGTTCATGTGTAGCATCTGATAGCAAGGGTTTTTCCTTAAGGTGTTGTAGCAAGAATCCACAACTTGCTCTGTAAATTTATCCCCAAGACAAGCCCTGTGCTGGCAGGCCAAGCTCTGCTCCCCTGAGCCAGCAGCAGCCCCCAGCCTGCCCCTGCTGAGCTCACAGGGTAAATGAGAACCTGATCCTTCTCCAGGGACAGAATTCCCACAGGGGCATCCAATACCTCCCACCCCACCCATTAATTTAAACAAACTTTTCTCTCCTTTTTTAATAGGCTGAGGATGGGACATCCAGTGTTACAGTTCTATCCCATGAAGGAGAGGATGCAATGTCTCTGTTTAGTCCTTCTGTCAAGCAAGGTAAAGAGGCTTTTTATTCCCCTCTCTATCTTAATTGTGTTGTATTAATGGTGTGTTGCATAGTCAATAGGTTCTAATAGGCTGCTAAGTTTTGTGTTTTATGGTTTATATTTCCTTTCAGTCTGCTTGGAACTTTTCTTTGTTGCACCTTGCAAACAAATGTTGGCTATAAAATCCAAATGCTCTAAAAGGGAAGGGTCCTCACCTCTGTGTAAGACGGACAGTGGAACCCAGGACATGTCACCCCCTTGGTTTCCTTTCCCCCCAGCTGTGGGAAGAGCTCTTTAATGAAGTTTTTAATGAGGATGCAGTGGCAGTGGTGTGATGTTGGTGTCTCTCCACAGATGCCCAGCGCTTGGCTGCCCATGCCCGCACGGCCTCGACCAGCCTGTTCCACGAGACAGACCTGGTGGTGTCCTACACTGACCTGGACAATCTCTTCAACTCTGATGAAGATGAACTCACAGTAAGTGATGTGCAAAAACTCCTGGCAGGTGCCAGCCAAGAAACCAGCAAGGAACAGCTCTTGTGTTTCTGTGGTTTGGGTTTGATTTTTGTTTTTCTGGAGTTTGTAGGAGAGGTTGCAAAACATTCACACAAACAAGAGCTGTGGCCCCTCGGTGGCAAACGGACTGTTCTGGTTGACTCATGCAGACACATTTTTGATGCAAACAACCTTTTGATCTTACTTCCTTACAATCCCCACAGTGTGTGCTGTCTGAACATACCTTTAGTTTGAGTTGTACAGATTCAGCAGGTCCTAGTGTGTTCTTTTCCTGTGGTCTGGGCTCTGGTTTACTGCTTCATCAAGGTAATATTGAAACAAAACAGCAACTTCTGAAAGAAAAAAAGGCATTTAAACACTGGCCATTCTGCCAAATAAGCTGCTTCTCTGCAGCAGCTGTTATCATGGAACAGTTTCTCTTGCAGTCTGTGATGGCTGTGAATCCATTATCTTTCTAGTTTCTATTTCAATACTGTTTGTAATCAGTTGTCTTTTCTGAACTGTATTTTGCTCCATGCTTAATCCTAAATCCCCATACCCAGACAAAATGCCCATCAACTTTAATGGGAGCTGGAGCTGAGTAAGGGCTGAAGGGTCTTAACAGCCATCAAAGGTCATCAGCCTGGAAAGGAAGTGTGTTTGCTCTTAAACGTGAACACTTACATTCTCTAGACATCAGAACTGTTTAAAGATGGTCAAATATCTCTTATTCTTTTACTTTTGACAGTCTTTCTTTCCTGTATTTCTTGTTGCAGGATTTGTGTTTGTCTTTTCTGTTCCTGTGGTAACACCAGGGATGTTAATGTGGCTCTGGGAGTGTTATGGTTTGTTCTGGTAGACTGTGGGCAGCCCTAATTTAGCTTCTTTTACTGTCTGCTCACAGGCTGAGGGTTATTTTGTAACTGGTTTTTCCCTTCAATAACATTGTGACCTGTTGGGAGAGATTCTCTGGATTCCAAGAATTAAGAACAAGTGTAAGCCCGGCCTTGGGCTTCTGAGCTATTTTAATTTTTCTAAATATTATACAATGTCTCAGCTTTGTATGTGCAAGTGAGATTTCCTGTTAGCAGGAAACATGAACGTGTGTTTATGTCTGAAGTGATTTTATGACAATACTTCTTTCTTAGCCTGGATCTAAACGAACAGTGAACGGCACTGATGACAAATCCAACTGCAAAGAGGCAAAAACAGGAAATCTAGACCCACTGTCATGCATAAGTAAGATTTATTTGTTTTATTTTTGCCTAAAGAGAATACTAGCTCTAAGCATTTGACTCTTACTATGTTGTGGCAATTTGGAAATGTACCCTTCATTTGCCTTTGCGAAATTTTGAGACTCAGGAAACACTTCAGAAAGTTTTCGTGCTCTAAAGTCTGCTTCTGATCTGAAATTAGGCACTGCAGATCTCCATAAAATGTATCCAACTCCCCCTTCACTGGAACAACACATTATGGGCTTTTCTCCAATGAACATGAACAATAAGGAGTATGGCAGCATGGACACTACACTTGGAGGAACAGTGCTGGAAGGGAATAGCTCGACTGTGGGAGCTCAGTTCAGGATCGAAGTAGATGAGGGTTTCTGCAGCCCCAAACCTGCTGAAATCAAGGTAGGAGTGCTGACAGCCCTGATCAATGCTTGTGATGATTATTGATCAGTTTAGTACTTAAATCTGAATAGAAATGAGGGGAGATTAAGTACAATTTGTAACTTGTCCTGCATTGTTTTGGGGGAGGTACTACACTTTCTAGTAAATATGTAGTATTTTACCACCTAAACTTGAGAGAGTAATAGCTGAGTAGCCATTAGTGAGCTGCAGAAATGCCTTTCAGTCACTGCAGTTCACTGAGGTTTGTTGTGGTGGATATTGTGTGTACACATCTCAGCTTTCTTTTGCAGCTGTATCAGGATTTTGGGTTAAAGAGCTGCTGCTTGAACTCAGTCCTGTTTTTTGGAGAAGCATTTAATTGCTGCAGTGATCTCATTTCCACACTAATGCTTTCCCATGTCTGACTTCCAGGATTATTCTTATGTTTATAAACCTGAGAACTGTCAAGCTTTAGTGGGATGTTCCATGTTTGCACCACTGAAGACTCTTCCCAGCCAGTGTCTTCCTCCCATCAAACTGCCTGAGGAATGCATTTACCGCCAGAGCTGGACTGTGGGAAAGCTGGATCTGCTTCCTCCAGGCCCTGCCATGCCTTTCATCAAAGATGGGTACGACCCTGGGGGGCTCAGCTTTGTGAAGTGCTCACTTTGCCACCCCTAAATATTTATTTTGTCAATCAGTAATGGGAATATTTGTATGTACTCTGTGTTTATACAACTGAGAAGAGCCTTTAAAAATGTCCTTCTGGCTAAACCTACTGCAGGAGACTCTTCTCAAAGAGCTTCTTAACTGTACATACATTTTATTTGTTGTCTCCTTTAAAGGTTTCTTGGGGAAGCTTAATGGTGCAAGTCCAGGTTTAATAAGTAATGAAGATGGTAACAATCAAAATAAATGTAAACTTGGGACTTTGTTTTTGCTATGGTGTAGTCAGTGCTGGAAGGGCTTAGTAGGTGGTGCTGCTGTTTCTTAAATTATTTTCTTAAGTAGCAGTAAACTCAGCTGTGCTGGGAGTAGGAAAACATCTCCTGTGCTGTGTGACTGGGCCTGGTCACAGCAGAACTGCAGGGGACATTTCTGTACCCTGCATTTGGTAGGGATGGTCTTGCTACCAGCTCTTCATGAGGAAAAAAAATCTTTCTCTCTTCTGCATTAGCAGCTGGTATAAATGGATTAGGCAGCAGGGAGGTGTGAGATTTCTTGATAAAACCATATGAATGTGAAATCTTGAATTAAATACTGATGTTGCTTCTGTTACTCATTAGCAGTATGTCTCCAGGTCTCATTAGCCTTACAAGTCTTTGGAGATACTCAGGTGCTTAGGAAAGAAAATGTTAAACCTTTCCAGGTGATAGTTTCCTTGTGGATTGAGCTGAATCTGCTGTCAATAGACCTGGTCTATTTTCTTAGTGTGTGTCAACACAACATGTAAATAAAACATGAATAAAAGAGGTGTCCTTTAGACTCCATAAAGCCGCAGAATTTGTAATTTATTCTGACCACACTTGTTTCCTGGGAGCTTGTGCAGAGGAAAAGACGAAAGGAGGCAGGGAGAGATTCTTTACTGTGCTGTCAGTGGGAGTCCTGCAAAGTCATTTAGAACAAACGCTCTTGAAGTTCCTTAGGGAATGAAAATCTTGCTGTGGATTATGAAAGACTAGCTTAAAAAAAGCAAATATTAATTAGGAAGGGCCTTCTTTAGAAATCTGAGTCTTAAACTTCAAACCCAGTATGCCGTGTACTTAAAGCCTTTCCTTCTCTTGCGGCTGCCGGCAGCGATGGGAGCGCCATGGACCAGGAGTACGGCCCTGCCTACACCCCCCAGACCCACACTCCGTTTGGGATGCCCCCGAGCAGCGCCCCTCCCAGCAACAGCGGAGCTGGAATCCTCCCTTCTCCTTCCACCCCTCGCTTCCCAACTCCCCGGACGCCAAGGACTCCCCGCACGCCCCGTGGGGCTGGCGGGCCCGCGAGCGCGCAGGGCTCGGTGAAATACGAGAACTCGGATTTGTACTCGCCGGCTTCCACGCCCTCCACATGCCGGCCGCTGAACTCGGTGGAGCCTGCCACGGTGCCTTCCATCCCCGAGGCACACAGCCTGTATGTCAACCTCATCCTCTCCGAGTCTGTCATGAACCTCTTCAAGGACTGCAACTTCGACAGCTGCTGCATTTGCGTTTGCAATATGAACATCAAAGGTGCTGATGTTGGAGTTTACATTCCCGATCCAACGCAAGAGGCTCAGTATAGGTGTACCTGTGGTTTCAGTGCTGTCATGAATAGAAAATTCGGCAACAGTTCCGGGCTGTTTCTTGAGGATGAGTTGGATATTCTGGGGCGAAACACAGAGTGCGGCAAGGAAGCAGAAAAACGTTTTGAAGCTCTCAGAGCTACTTCCATTGAACACGGCAGTGGAGGGCTGAAAGAACCCGAGAAACTGCCCGATGACTTGATACTGTTGCTGCAGGATCAGTGCACCAACCTGTTCTCACCCTTTGGAGCTGCAGACCAAGACTCCATGGCCAAAGTTGGTGCCATCAGCAACCTGGTACGTGTAGAAGAAAGGGATTGTTGCAATGACTGCTACTTAGCCTTGGAACATGGACGGCAGTTCATGGACAATATGTCAGGAGGGAAAGTTGATGAAGCACTTGTGAAAACTACTTGCTTGCACCACTGGTCAAAAAGAAATGGTAAATATTGAAAACAGCTTATTTTCTCCTTGTCCATCTGTTTGGGTTTTTGTTTTTGGAGGGTCTTTTTTTGTGCTTTTCCTTTGTGGATTTTGAATGCTGTTTTTGCCACCTGTGTGCTTGTACAGACTGATGGTGTTCAGAATAACCAGCCCTTCTGTGTCCTGTGCTGATCACCAAGCAGAGTAAGGCCTTGGCTGCCCTCAGTTGTAAATTCCCAATATATATCTGAAGTGTAACATGAGACCACTGTCAATGCCCACAGCACTTCACCGGGTTTATCCTTTAAAGAGCTTTTGGTGAGTGGCTCTACAGAGGCTCTGGGATGATTGATGCCTGTAGGAAGTGCAGGGGGTTCGAGTGGTGACCATATTGTCAAGGCCACTGTGGCAGAATTAAACAACAGCTTTGATTCAGTTGGCTTCCCCCTTTCTTTAAGGGGGGAGGGGGGCAGTAGGTTAATGGCACATGTGGCAAAAAAAGCATTGTTGTAGCCTTCACTGTATGTTGGGTCTGCCAGAAATCCTTGGATTTTTCCTTTGAGGGCCTGACTAATGATGCAGTGTCTCCTGGAATACCCTGCATTGTGTATATTTGCTTACAGTTCTCTAATAGAATTTTCAAGTGGCAACTCTTAACAGAGTTAGGGTGAAAGATAAAGTTATGAATCACAGGTAGCTGCAGTTATAGTTATAAGTGAAGATGAGGAGGAATCCTGGGAGAACACAGCCAGGTTCCTGTGCCTCGCTGGGGGATTAACTTGGAAAGCCCAGACTGTAAATAAATTGATATTTTCAAGCACACAGGAGAAAACTTCATGTTACTGTGACTCTGGTGTTTGGGATAAAAAGATGTAAAGATACTTTAAAACAGAAGACTTGGAAATTGTAGCCGTGCCAAATTTTGTGTCACCTTTTCATTCTAAAGCCCTGTACCTGAAATGGCCCAGTGGTGGCTCTGGATGAAATGGGCTGGATCTGCTCGAGGCTTCCCTTGACTTCTCTGAAATGAGCACTGGGTGGCACCCTGCAAATCCGCCTTTGTTGGGAGGGGCAATCTGGGAGTTTCAGGCTTCTACAACTTGTTTGAGGGTTGTTTTTGTTTGTTTTGGTTTTATTTTGGGGTGTTCTCCCTTAGTTTAACTTTCAATGGGAAAAAAACTAGAGGAAAAAACAAAATTAAGAAAAAAAATCCATCTGTGTATTTTGTCAGGGAAGAGGGAGAACTGTAAATCTGTGCATGCTCAACTTTATGTATTGCAGCCTTTGGGTGGCCTGCAGGTGTTTTTTAGAAAAGAATGTTTACAATGGAGGTGGTTTGGGGCTGGTGGCTGTTGTGCAGCTGCCCTGAGCACGTTTGTGTCCCCACAGTGGTGGACGTGAGCATGCAGTGTTCCCAGGACATCCTCCGCATGCTGCTCTCACTGCAGCCCGTGCTGCAGGACGCCATCCAGAAGAAGCGAACGGTCCGGTCCTGGGGCGTGCAGGGACCCCTCACGTGGCAGCAGTTCCACAAAATGGCTGGGAGAGGCTCCTACGGTAACAGCTCCATGGAATCCTGCTCCGTGCAGTCTCCTTGCCCTGCTCCGTGCAGTCTCCTTGCCCTGCTCCATCCACCCAAATCTCTTTCCCCTGCTCCGTGCAGTCTCCTTCCTCTGCTCCATCCACCCAAATCTTTTTCCCCTGCTCCATGCAATCTCCTTCCTCTGCTCCATCCACCCAAATCTCAGTCCTCTGCTCCTTTCACCCAAACTCGCTGGCTGGTGCTGCTCAGCCCATTGGAATTCTGAACAGCACTTGACCTTTCTTTAAACTAACGAGACCTTGTTAGACAGAGGAGAATTCTTCTCTTTAGAAAAACAGAAAATATTTATATTCCTTAAAATAGGCAATGAATTAAAGATGTGCATTTAAAATTTACAACTTCAGTGGCACTGTTTGTATACACCTGACACTTCAGCCAGTGAGGGACTGAAATTGCAAAGATGGGTTTAGAGTTAAAAACAGGGTAACCACTCAGATTTTTATACTCAGAATTTTTCCATTCACCCCATTTTGATTATTCTAAAGATATAGGGAGTTAAAAATACTGATTTTGAATTTTTGAGACAGTGTGCTTTATTGCTCAGTACTGTCAGAACTGCGTTCAAGATCTAGAGTTACTCAGTGTCTTGTCTCTGATAAATGTTTGGAGTGGCCAACACGTGGTGCATTTACAGATAGAAGGTGAATTTTGTGCACTCACGATTTAATGACTTCATTAGCATATCAGATTGATTTACCACTGTGTTACAAGAGTGACCTTTCACCAGCAGATCTTCTGTAGCTATATTTAGAACATGGCAATTATACATTTACATGTTCTTAAGTTTGTTTCCTTCTCCGGCCCTTTACCTGTCTGCTTAGAATATTGACATTTTTTCCCCTTGTCTTTGGCTCTGTGGGAGGAGGCTTTCTGAACAGTGCAGATCTGTTCCTGATTGCCTGTGTACTGACAGAAATATAAACCACTGTGGAACTTCTTCCTGAGGCCCTGAGATATTTCAAATAAAAACAGTCAGCTGATTGGTTTTTTGAGAGGGTTGGATCCTACACTTTGGATCTGTAAAATGAGAACTATTCCATTGATAGCCAGTGCTCCTCCCTGTGAGATGCTGGGAACACCAGAGGCTGTTCTATTCATGTTTCCTTGAAGTTCGTTTTAAGCTTTCTGCTTAAAAACACGCCTTGCTTTTCCAGGAACTGACGAGTCCCCAGAACCACTGCCAATCCCAACATTTTTGTTGGGATACGATTACGATTTCCTGGTGCTGTCTCCATTTGCGTTGCCCTACTGGGAGAGGCTGATGCTGGAACCTTACGGATCTCAGCGAGACGTTGCCTACGTTGTGGTGTGCCCGGAGAACGAGGCTCTGCTCAACGGAGCCAAAAGCTTCTTTAGGGATCTGACTGCAATATACGAGGTACAGGATTTGTGGCACTTTGCAGTGAAATGGATTTGGGAAAGGCTGTTTCTAATGCGTGCTCATAAGGACTTATCAGGCTTGTCGGAGCTGATAGCGACGCCTTGCTCAGAATGCTATCTGGGAAAGCTGCTCGGAGGGATTTTAGGAATGGGCCCTTGGAAGATAAGGGCTGTTCGTGCTGCTGCTCCCCTTTCCTTTCGGTATTCGCCGTTCCCATCCGATAAACGCCACCCGGTGGCAAAGCTCTGCATTGCCACGTTAATTGTGTTACCGCCACTTAATTAATTAATTACATGCTTGTGTTGCTTGGATTGAATGAAGATTAGAGTTGATTATTATCAACCTGGTTTTCTTGCATTTAGGAAAACGCTGACAATAACCCATAAAATCACTATTCAGCATTTCCTATTGGTGGAATTCTAGAGTTAAAATGTTACTTTGGAATATTGTAAATAAACTCAGAGGTGTCTGCCTTTCTATGATATATCCTTTAAAGCTTTTTTTGGCCTTCTCTGCAGTCCTGCAGGCTTGGTCAGCACAGACCTATCTGTAAGTTACTGCCTGATGGGATCATGAGGGTTGGACCTACAGCCTCCAAGAAGCTCTCAGAGAAGCTAGTCACAGAGTGGTTCTCACAGACAGCCAATGCCAACAACGATGCATTCTCCAAACTCAAACTCTACGCTCAAGTGTGCAGATATGAGCTGGGTATGACCCTATTTTAATGTTCCTTATTTTATACAATTGCCACTTACTCCTTTGCAATAGAGAAGAAGGAATCATGGCTTACTGGCTTATTGATTGGGGCAGTTTTCTGGTTTTAAACTGTATTTGAGTATGTGCTAAAATGACCTCTTACCATCCAGCAGTGCGTTTAGGGAGTGGCAGCGTGGCTGCCTGAGCAGGGACTTTGGTTGTCTTCTTGTATTGGTGACTTGGATTCTGAAGCAGTGATTTCCAGCAATTCAACACATCTGGAAAAAAAAAGTTATATTAAAAACAGATTTCTTGATATTTTTGGAAGGCTCTAATGAAAATATTACAATTTGAAAATTTAATACAGGTATTTTAATTTGAGAGGTAAAATGTATGCTCAGGGTTTGCTCTGTTTTGTTACAACTGTAGACTTCCGTAGGTGACATAAGCATCAAAATGGTTGGAATATAAAATTAATGCTTTTTTTTCCCCTCCCTGCTTTTAGGTCCATATCTTGCTTCTCAGCCTTTGGACAATTCTCTCCTTTCCCAAACAAACCTGGTCCCTCCCTCCAGCCAGGCAGCCTCTGCTCTGCCCCCAGTGACAGCCCCTGCTGCCAATCCCAACACTCCATCGTCGGCTCCCGCAGCTCCCACCAGCAGCACCATCACAGTGACCTCCAGCAGTGCCATGTCCTCTGCAGCCACTACAGCCAACTCCACCCTCACCACCACTGCCCCATCCTCCTCCTCTGCCAGCCTGGCCAGCGGCATTCCGACGAGCAAGCCTTCCTCCTTCCCACCTTTCAGCAATATGAACAACACCACTCCTGCCTCCCTGCCCGCCCAGGCTGCACCAGTCCCAAACGGGCAAACTGGGGGGCAGCAGCAACAGCCAACACTGCAAACAGCAGGGATGTCTGGAGACACGGCTGCAGCACCTGCACAGCCCCATCCAGAGGTTTCTGAAAGGTAGGGAACTGCAGTCACACCTTCAGCTGAAAAATCCGCTCAGCTAACGTGGACTGATGATTGCACTCTCACCCCTTCAATAAAAATCCTGTATTTATTTTCACCAAGCTGCTTTTAAGGGAGAGTGAGAGTTCAGTTGGGTTCCAGTTGTAGCTGCAGTTCTAATTACACCTCACTGTCTGCTCTAGTACAGAAATAAACTTCCTTATTTTTTCTTCTCTCTCTAAAAGAGAGAAAATTCACCAAACTACTCACTTCAATATTTTAAAGGGCTGGGGAAGGAGGGGGAGATAGATAATTGGCACCATCTTAGAGTTCTATTTTCTGTAATCAAAGTTAGTGTGGTGAAGACAGCTCTTACTGTAGATATTCTTGTTCCCCAGTTAAGCAATAGTTGAGCTGCTGTAATAAAAAAGGCTAAAGGAAAGAAAAGGGATTCAGAGTTACTGATAAACTCCTATACAAAAATCACATAAAAAGACTGTTTTCTTACACCACAGTTGACTCAAAGATCTTTCAGGTTAATAATTGACAATCTGATCTGGTTTTGAAGTAAAACCAAATCTTAATAAAATTCAGCGGTTTGTAACTGGTTTCAAAATTTCATTTCCAGCACTATGGATCGTGATAAAGTCGGAGTCCCCACAGATGGAGATTCACATGCTATCACCTATCCACCTGCAATTGTAGTTTACATAATTGATCCTTTCACATATGAAAAAAAGGATGAGAACAGCAGCTCATCCAGTCTGTGGACACTTGGACTTCTGCGCTGCTTTCTGGAGATGGTTCAGGTTCTTCCTCCCAACATCAAGAACATCATTTCTGTGCAGGTGAGCCAACAGAAACAAACAGAGGATCCTTGGCTTTGGCTGTGCTTTGGGGGCGGTAACACCCTCAAGGTGGAAGTTTTATTTCCTTTATAAACATCACTTACAGTTCTCCAGCTGTTGAATCATTAGGTTAAAGCTTTTAGAGCAGTTTGGGTGCTATTAACCAAAGCTGAACCCGGTTGTACATTCCAAACTCGTCAGTTTTATTTCAGAGGAAATGAAGTGCCCACTCCAATGATGAGTGAAGGATGGGAAAGCTGCTGGTGCTGTACTGGAATCTGCAGCCTGACCCTGCTGGGCTGTGGGCAGAGCTCCTTCCAGCAGCAGCTACAGGACCAGTTAACAGAGGGCAGCCTTTTAGGGGAATCATTAAGATTCTTTTCTAAACAAATTATTTTTTCCTCTGGAGAAAATTTCAATGAGAATAATTTCTTGAAGCCCCACAGGGCTTTAGAAGAAGAAATTTGACTGCAATGTAAAATTTAAAAAGCAATGTACCAAGTACTGCGTCAAAGCCATTTAATCTGTTGATGAAACAATAATTTATGTTTTTTCTCCTCTCCTGTGTTCTAGATTGTCCCATGTCAGTACCTGCTCCAGCCTGTGAAACACGAGGACCGGCAGATTTACACTCAGCATTTAAAATCTTTGGCATTTTCAGCTTTCACTCAGTGTCGGAGACCTCTCCCAACTTCCACCAACGTGAAAACCTTAACTGGCTTTGGCCCGGGTTTAGCCATGGAAACTGCTCTCAGGAGCCCTGATGTGAGTATTGTTAATGAGATTATGGAATTATCCAGATCAGAGGAAGGTCCCTGCTTATCAACCAACCATCTTTTGTGTTAGGAATAATTTCTTCCCCAAACTTCATTGTCTGTTCTGTCACGTTTCTAGAGACCTGAGTGTATTCGACTCTACACCCCTCCTTTTATACTGGCTCCAGTAAAGGACAAGCAAACAGAGCTGGGAGAAACCTTTGGAGAAGCTGGCCAGAAGTATAATGTGCTTTTTGTGGGCTACTGTTTGTCTCATGATCAGAGGTGGCTGCTTGCATCCTGTACAGACCTCTATGGAGAGCAGTTGGAAACTTGCATCATTAATATTGATGTACCAAACAGGTAAGAACCAAACTTGAATTCATTTTTAGCAAGTATATTTTGTTTCATTCCCCTGAAGAATTACATTGGGTTTAGTGCTGTAAGAATAACTGACTTTTGTAGACTTGCTGTGTTGCAAAAGTGGCTAAAGCAGATGAATGTTTTCCCTATTATGTGCATATTGTTTTGAGTTAAATTTCTGTAAGAGCATAATTTAGTTTCATGTGATTCTTGAGTGTTACTCTTGTGTGTGTTCATACTTCACCATCTCACTTACTGGCTGTTAATGTCAGTTTTAGAATGTGATTAATTTAAAAAACCCAACCCCCCTGAAGCTGCAGCTGATAGACTGCAATACCTACACTCTTGGGTCCTGTGAATGTTCAGGTTAATGCAAAAAATTTCTAAATGTGGCATTAGGAGCTTGTTGCAGGCGGGTTTTAGCTTTGTTTTCCCTTCTTTCTTCCTTCTAGAGCTCGCAGGAAAAAGGGTTCTGCTCGCAGACTTGGTCTCCAGAAACTCTGGGAATGGTGCTTGGGACTTGTGCAGATGAGCTCTTTGCCATGGAGAGTTGTCATAGGCCGCTTAGGAAGAATAGGACATGGGGAATTAAAAGGTAACAGCAGCATATTTTTTCAAAGAGTCTAAAGCTTGATTTGAAGCTTTAATTTTTCAGTAATATCAAGTGTGTCCATCCTTGTTTCTGGAAGAAAACCTCACTAATGAGATTTCCTTCCTCAGACTGGAGCTGTTTGCTGAGCCGCCGGAACCTGCAGTCGCTGAGCAAGAGGCTGAAGGACATGTGCAGGATGTGTGGGATCTCTGCTGCAGACTCCCCCAGCATTCTCAGTGCTTGCTTGGTGGCCATGGAGCCCCAGGGATCCTTCATTATTATGCCAGGTATTTGGGAAACTCTCTCTGTCTCTTTTTGGCACGAGAGCTAACAGTTGAGGCTTTGCAAAACTAAGGAGATGCTTGATTTCTCTCCCAAAGACTCCGTGTCCACTGGCTCGGTGTTCGGGCGCAGCACCACTCTGAACATGCAAACGTCCCAGCTGAACACGCCCCAGGACACGTCCTGCACCCACATCCTGGTGTTCCCCACCTCTGCATCCGTGCAAGTGGCGTCCTCCACTTACACCACTGAGAACCTGGATCTGGCCTTTAACACAAACAATGGTGTGTACTTCGGATTTGTTCTTGCCTTCTAAAAACCCCTCAGCATTCCCCCATCATAAAAAATTCCTTAGAATTCATTCTAAGGAACCATTTCCATTTCTATGGAAAATCACTTTTTTCTGAATGTATTGTCCTATCCTGCACACAGTGAAATTGTAAGAATTCACTGGTCTTGTTCTTTTTCAAGATGGAGCAGATGGAATGGGAATCTTTGACTTGTTAGACACTGGAGATGATCTTGATCCTGATATTATAAATATTCTTCCTGCATCTCCTGGTGGATCCCCTGTGCATTCTCCAGGGTCCCACTACCCTCACGGAGGTGATATGGGCAAGGTAACTATGGGAGTAAATACAGTTTTGTGTGTGTGTGTGTGTGTGTGTGTGTGTGTGTGTTTCATCTGGTTTTTCTCCATCTGTTAATTTCCTTTTGTGGAATGAAAGGTTTTATATCACCTGGATATTGGATTGTCTTGTCATGCTTGGATATTTCAAAATGCTTTGTGTTTCAGAAGCTACAGATAATTTTTATTAAATTTGTGCTCTCCTAATCTGAAACCCTTGCCTGTTGTGTTCCAGGGTCAAGGCACAGATCGATTGCTTTCCACAGAATCTCATGATGAAGTAACAAATATACTGCAGCAGCCACTGGCCCTCGGTTATTTTGTGTCAACTGCCAAAGCAGGTCCATTGCCTGACTGGTTTTGGTCAGCGTGTCCTCAAGCACAAAATCAGTGTCCCTTGTTTCTTAAGGTACTGTCCTGGCAGGGATTTGTGCAGCCTGAGGGATCTGGGGGTGAAAACTGCTCTGGTTAAACCCAAGTCAGTGCATGTCTCTGGGGATAGCTGGTTTTGCTTCAGGAGAGGCCAGGTGTTCAGTTTTTGAGGTTTGGCTGTTTGGAAGGTTCTGCCTTGCTCATGGTTTCCTCCTGGCAGCCTGGACTCTTTCTTTTCCTGGCTTTATGCTCCAGGATTTTGTAAGAACAGGTTGAGTTCCTGGACAGAGCTCTGGCTAAGGCTGGACTGCTGTGGGGCCTGGTGGTAGAGAGGGAGGTACACAAGTACAGTGTAATAACTCAGTTGCCCTGGGTGAAATAAGGAATAAATGAATCTTTCTCTATTGCACAAAGCATAAAAGCTGTTTTTTCCACATTGACTTTGCCAACTTATAGCCATTGTATCCTCTGTCTGGGTGTTGTCTGAGCCCTTATCTCCTTATGGCACAGTCAAGACACATTTGGCTCATTTAAGGCTATACATTGGTATACAGAGAAACTTTCTGTATATCAGCATCTCTAATACTGTGCTTTGTTTTCTAATGATCCAGATATATCTTCTGCAGCCTTGTTTGTGGCTGGATTAGCAGTTCCTCTTGGCCCAAGCTCAGCTGTGGCTTTGCTATAGGATATTATTTTGAAGAGAGGATTTATTATTTACACTAAGCAGCTCTATATATGAAATATAAATAGACCAGGCCTGTAGAAAGCAACTGAACTTCCAAGTGCTATTAGATGTCTTAGGCCACTTGAGTTGCTTTAAAATAATCACTTAATGTAGAAAAGAGATTTAAAAACAAACCCCTAATATATATTTCACCACTAGCGCTGTGCTTTTAGCAGAGATCTGTGTGAGAGAATTTAAATATTCTGGTAAGTCCTGAACCTGTTGATGGCCTAAGGATAAGATTTGTTTTGGCTTGTGTGTCAGACAGAGAAGGTGACAACAATATGGGGGAAGGAAATGTGGTGTAGTTGATCAGGCAGTAACTTCTGGCTTCCTCCTTCCTTCCTCAGGCCTCTTTGCACCTCCACGTGCCTTCAGTGCAATCAGACGAGCTACTCCACAGTAAACACTCCCATCCACTTGATTCTAATCAAACTTCTGATGTGCTCAGGTATTTATCATTGATCACTTGCAAAAATATTGTGCATTTAATTTTTAATGCTGCTGCAGGGAAGCTGCATGTTTGTTTTTCCTGCTGTAAGTTTTTTTTTTTTTCCTTTGTGCAGCTGGTATTCTTAGTGCAGACAAATTGCTGTGCTTTAAATGATTGTCACAGAACAGTGGAATTAAAACTAAACGTCTCTACGCCCTTCTTTAACAATCAGCTTTTGAAAATGCTTGAAAAACAACTAATTCCTCAAATTAGAAGAGAGTTGGAGGTCTAGCAGGAAAGACAGAAATAGTTAAGCCAGAATATTGCACAGCAATCTTGTGGAAAATCTGAAGTGCTGAAGGACAGGAGCCCAGACCTATGTAAACATGCTAATTGAGAAAACATCAGATTATTTTTCCTCTTCTGTTGTTTTTTATGTGAACCCCTTGGTATGAATTAAGAACAGACAATGACAGTTTTCCACCAAAAGCAAGTTTAGCTCTGAACTGCTGTAATAATTTGGAAGATGTGTTATTTCTGAATGTTGGCAAACCTACTTCATGTTTTTGCTGCCAAAGAAGCTGGATTATAGTAAATCAGGGCTGTAAAATCCTGGTGAGAAAATGTGTTGGCCTGACAGGCGGCTGTTTGTTTTTCAGGTTTGTTCTGGAACAGTACAATGCACTCTCCTGGCTAACCTGTGATCCTGCAACCCAGGACAGACGGTCATGTCTCCCAATTCATTTTGTGGTGCTGAATCAGTTGTATAACTTTATCATGAATATGCTGTGATCTTCATCTGAATTTTGCAAGACAAAAAATGAGGAAAAGGGATATTTCACTGCAGGACTAAGTTATAAATTCTTCTCAGTGCAAGTTGTTTGTGATGGGGTATGAATCTTGTTACTTCCAGCAAATATTGTTTTGACTTGTGAGAGGGGCACCCATCGCCCGGCTGTCTTTGAGTCACTGACTATGGGGGACGCTTCAGAATGATGATCAGAAAGTGTATTATAACATTTTTAGTAGCAAAATTAACCATTTTTCCCCAGCCACAGTATTTGTGAAGAGTAATGAGCCATAGTACCCAGTCATGGTTAATGAATTTTAAAAGCATGGAGATGAGAAGAAACATGAGGAACAATTAAGTTTCAACCTATGGCTTCAGAACATCAAGATGTTCTTGTATTGGATTATAGTACTTAGTATTCAAAAATGCCTGCATCTCTTATTTATTGTAAGTTTTTAAATGTATAAATTGTCTTATATTTCTTAACCTCTTTTATAAAAATTTTCCTAGAAGGTTTATACTGCCTTCTTGCTTTAAAGCAATTGGTCTAAAATATATGTAATCGTCTTAATTAAAAGTTGCAGTAGGTTGCTTTTAGAGTATTATTTTTTTGTAAGGGGTGGGTGGGGACAGTAAATTTGTATTGTCTTGATGTACAGTTTAATGGGGATAGAGGGGTTAATGTCCATACCATTGTGTGTGGGGGATTTACAGCTAAGCTGTAGTTGCAGAGTACATGTACAGTAATGAAGTTCACTGTGTTTATATAAATTGAAAAGGTACCGGGTCTTACAGCATTTTCTATCACACCTTTACAGAGTAACAATGGCAATATATAAGTGATATTGTAGGTGGTTTAACTTGTAGTGAGAATAACATGAATAAACTCTTCAATTGAAATTTGTGTTATGGTTCAGGGCTGTGGCTAGATTCTCAGATCCACTTCCAGGGCACAAGTTTTAATATCACAAGAATATCTCTTGTGCATTGTTGCTCCCTGGATATTCTTGGCACTGTGCTCGCTGCAGTGTTTGCTTCCACTTTTGTGATAAAATGCAAATCTGAGACGGAACACACAGAAAACTCTGACCTTATCCAAAGTCTCCTGCCAGGATGAAATTTAGCCCAGCTCTAGCCATGTCACAAATGCAAAAATAGTCAATCTTGACTTTAAGATTGGTGTGTGTTTAACTAAAATGTGGTGTATATAGATCCTCAGTGAATTCTGGTATTCAGATTTTATTTCACTAGTGAAAAAAACAGCACGAAACCCCGAATATTTTCCTTTTCCGTGTATTTTTGGCACTGTGGTGAAGGTCCCAAGTATCAATGGCCTTCCCCATATCCCGTTTTCAGGCTCTGGCTGTGGCACGTGCCAAGGAGGTTTTGCCCTCCCCAAGGAAGGGACTGACAAGGTTTTCCTGAATGTCTCCCTCTATCTACAGCCACCATTTTTTCTCAGTAGTTTCCTTCCTTTTTCCTAGCACAGGCCAAAATGTCTGGTGCTGCTCTAAAATAGCCCCTACGGGTGCTGAAGAGCAGCTGCAGATGCTTTTTCTGGGTTCCTTATCTGACTGCCAGATGAAAAACTGAACTCCTGCAGCGCTCTCGGGAGCCTGTCACGATAACCCAAGTCCTGGGTCTTAATATTGTCTGTCTCACTGGTTTAAACCTGTAAAGGAGCAAGTTTTAAGATCCATTTGTGCACCTGCTGTTAGCCCTCTACAAGAAGAATTTGCTTGCATTTACCAAACTTCCTGTGCTCATGAAAATCTCGTTTCGTAAACGCAAAAGACCTGCCTGAGGTGATTTTTCTTTTCGTATGAACAGTCTCACTGAATCGTGTACATACAATATTAGCAACTTTTTTTGGTTTTGTATAAAGAAGTTGTACAATTGGTGATGAGAATTTTCAGTCATTTCTTCAGAACAACATGAGTGCAATCAGAAGTTACCATATTTTGATAAATAGAGTTAAAAACTGGGTCTGTCCATGACTTTATCTCGGTAATGCACCGCAGATTAAACGGCACATTATTGTCTTACAGAAGGTTTTCTCATTTGGTTGGCATTTTTGAAGTGGAAAAGTGCTCCTAAAACTGGAATTTTCAAAGTGTATGTCCTTTTTTTTTTTTTTGAGCTTTGTCGCTAAGTGGTCATTTCTAACCCTGGCTCAGTTAACCAAGTTCCAAGGGCTGGGTTTTGGTGTGGCTTTGTTTTGTGTTCAATCCGACTTGTATTCCTAAAGGTAAGTGAATCCAGCTGCCTGAATGTTGGTGTAACTGTATTCTGTTACCTGGACCAGCCTTCCCTGTGAAACCCCGACTGTGAAAGCTGCCAGTTTCCCACTCCTCCCCTCCATCAAATGCAATTAAAGTCAATTATAATATTATAACCACTATAAAAGATTAGAATGGCCATTTCTGGAGTGATAGTCACAGCCAGCAATGTACATATCAAACCTGCCAGCACCACGGAGCCAACTACTCTATGGGGCTTACTTTTTTTGTTAGCTATTTTCATTTAACTATTTTAAGTGCACATAATAGCTGGTTTATAAATAAAATCATCACAATCCAGTAAGTCGAGGTTGTTTAGCAAGTACAAGCTTAAATAATTTCAGCTACAGCTTTTCGAAATGGCCTTGCAAGAAAATGTTGTTCCTGTCAATGCTTTAACTAGTTGTGGAGGTTTATCTCTTCCAATGAAAGAAGAAGCTGAGATCCTTCCATTCCAATTAAAAATACATATTTTAACCCAGATATTACTGCATTTAAGCCTTTTAGTCACCCTTTACTTACTACTATTTGAATTAGGTTTCTGAAAATCCAGTTGCTAACACCAGCAAGGCCACCAGCTGTACTTGTAACAAGCCTCACATTTTAAAAGTAGCTGTAACATTTAGATCTTTCCAACATTCTCTGAAATAATTAAAGATAAATGGATTTATATTTAAATCCTCAGCTATGTTCTTACTCAGCTGTCAGTTATGGCGCAGATTATTGTATTTCTATATTTACCTCTGATGGTAATTTTAATTTTGTGTGTTGCTATGAAGACTTGCCGATGTCTTTAATCAAGCACTATTTGTTAATACTGTAATATCAACATATTATGTTGCATTATTTTAAAGCTTTCAAGAATAAGAGTAAAACATTTTAAAAAAATGCTATTGCACCACATAATTTGCTGCACAACACTATGGCACCACATATCAGTCTGTTGGGATAGTAATGCTGCATCAACCTTGTTTTGATCTGGGTTTCTTTGGAGAATTCATTAATGGAGTGACATTGTACAACGTTACTGTCTTGCAACTTCCAGATGGGAAGGTGGTTTTGTTTGTTTTTATTTTTTTTCTTTTTTTTTTTTTTTTTAAGTAAAGGGCCCAGGACTATGCTTCATACTTAAAGGGTTTTTTTCATTATTATTTTTGGGTGTACTTTTTATTTTCAGCGGAGTAAAGCTTAATTTACAGTAAAACTGGATTTGGGACCTACCACAATCCTCAGGGTCACTTTTTCAGGATGCTACTCATCGAGCTTTAGGTTTTTCCGAGTCAACTGGACGTGAGGACCTGGCCGAGCGCTGGCTTGGGATGCCACAGCCTTGTGGCCTCGTGACTGGGCATGGCACCCCTCGGGCACGGCTGGACACACCGGGGAACCGCTCCAACATCCCAAAGGCACGGCTGGACACACCGTGGAGCTGCTCCAATAATGCCTGAAGGCACGGCTCGACACACCGTGGAGCTGCTCCAATGCCTGAAGGCACGGCTGGACACACCGTGGAGCTGCTCCAATGCCTGAAGGCACGGCTGGACACACCGTGGAGCTGCTCCCACGCCCCGCCGGCATGGCTGGATGCACTGGGAAGCCATTCCAACACCGAGCTGGACACAGCAAGGAGCTGCTCCAACGCCTCTCTGGCGCTGCCGGACAGGTCCAGGAGCTGCTTCGATGCCGCTCTGGCGTTGCTGGACAGGTCAGGGAGCCGCTCCCACACGCCTCCGGCACGGCTGGATGGGCCGGGGAGCCTCTCACAGCCGCCGCCGCACGCCCTCAGCCGCGCCCGCCGTCGTATCTATCGTGACAAAACAAACAAAAAAGAGATCTAAGGAACAAACACTATTTCTGCCGAATGCCATAAACACTGAGTTGTACAAATTGTGATCGAGGAAATGAAGACAAAAAAAAAAAAAAGTTTATACTTTTTAAAAAAAAAAAAAAAGAATTCAAATGGAATAAATTATTCATGAAGCCTTGATTGTGATGTGGGTTTATTGAGGGGGCGGAGAGGGCGGTGCCCCTCAGCCTTTCCCGCCCCTCAGCCCTTCCCGCCTCTCCCTTTCCTCCCCTCAGCCTTTCCCGCCCCTCGCCCCTCCCCCCCCCGTGACGTCACTTCCCGCTTCCCCCGGTAGTGGCGGTGGCGGCGGGTGGGCGCGGGGGTTGTGAGGGAGCCGCTGCCGCCGCCATGTCCGAGTGCTCGGCGCTGCAGTTCGTCAGCCCCTACGCCTTCGAGGCCATGCAGAAGGTGGACGTGGTGCGCCTGGCCGCGCTGAGCGACCCCGAGCTGCGGCTGCTGCTGCCCTGCCTCGTGCGCATGGCGCTGTGCGCGCCCGCCGACCAGAGCCAGAGCTGGGCGCAGGACAAGAAGCTGATCCTGCGGCTGCTCTCGGGGGTCGAGGCGGTCAACTCCATCGTGGCGCTGCTGTCCGTGGACTTCCACGCGCTGGAGCAGGACGCCAGCAAGGAGCAGCAGCTCCGGTAACGCAGAGAATAGAGATCCGTGGCGGAAGCGCTGTGCGGCTTTTCCAGCTGTTCCATTTGTAGCAGCTGTTTAAGTTCCAGACGCACCCGGCCACTCGTGTCCCGTGAGGATCTCCTAGGAAAGCCCTGGGGTTTAGCTGTATGTCCTGGGGATCTGTTCCCCCGCTGTGTTCAGCGGAGGGTGTGGGATGCGCTGGGAGAGCTGCCCGGGCAGGGAAGGGCTGGGATGGCTCTGTGGGATGCAGGAACAGCTCAGGTGGATGCGCTTTCCTGACTCTGCTGCTGGGGAATAGAAACGCTTGAAATTTGGATAATGTACTGAATTAGCTTTCTTGTACTGCAATTATAACAGTCTTTACAGATGTTTGGTGGGATAGAGAGATCCCTAGAGAAACTGCTGCCTCCCTTTAACCGGGAGCTTTTCTGTCTTTGCAGAAACGTTTAATACTTGTTATTTTGAATTGTGTGCCAGGCACAAGCTGGGAGGTGGCAGCGGAGAAAGCATCTTGGTGTCACAGCTGCAGCACGGGCTGACGCTGGAGTTTGAGCACAGTGACTCTCCTCGGCGGCTCCGGCTGGTGCTGAGCGAGTTGCTGGCCATTATGAACAAGGTGAACTTCTCCATGGGTGGATAGTTTTGGGTTTTAGGTTGCTCTCTGGACTGGCTGACACACTAGTTCTGTTTCTGGTGCTGCTGGTGGTGTGAGCACTCTTCTCCAGTACTTGCCTGCTTTATCAAAATTCAAAGTCTCAGTTTGAGCAGTGGCTTGTGCTTAAACTCTTTGTGACTTCCTAGAGGAAGTCTTTGCTGATGTTACAGAGACTGTAATATGCTGTACTCAAACATACTGTGGTATGGTGATCTGTCAGTGCAGAAATAATTTGGAAATGAACTGATGACTTTTCTCCATCCCATTCTTTGCTCCTATTGCAGTGTTGTATTAGCCATCATATTTCTCTTCCCCCACTTCCTTGCTCACCAAACATTTTATTTTGCTTGTGTAAACTTAGAATGTCAGTGGGCTGTTTTTCTTTCTTCTGAAAAGAAGCAGTGATATCATCTGTGTTGAAGTATTTCCAGTAGTAAATATTTCTTATTCTACAAGCTTTCCCTGTGTGTTCTGTGTTGATAGCTGTATGTTTTTGGCAGTTTCTAATCTATTAAACATGCTGAATTTAAAGCAGATTTAGACTAATTGCTTCATAAGACCTGTTCACTGATGGTAAGTGTTGTCTTGCAGGTGTCAGAAGCAAATGGTGAGTTTTTCCTCAAATCTTCTGAGCTCTTCGAGAGTCCTGTTTACCTGGAGGAGGCAGCAGATGTTCTCTGCATTTTGCAAGCAGGTGTGGTATTTCTGTATTTGTGGTGTTTTCTGACCTCTCACAAACGTAACAAAACAACTTTGGGAACTGTTGTGACAGATGTAAAGGTTAATCTAAGCTCTTGGAAGCAGGGTTTTTGTTTCCCAGTGAAACATTGTGACTTTAACACCCCCTTTCCATCCAGAGTTGCCATCACTGTTGCCAATAGTGGATGTGGCCGAAGCTTTGCTGCACGTTAAGAACGGAGCCTGGTTCCTTTGCCTTCTGGTGGCCAATGTCCCTGACAGCTTCAACGAGGGTGAGTCACAGCTTCTTCTCCAGCTTTTGAAAAGATTTCTAGCAGTGTGGTTAATTCTGGGCTAAACCATGAGTTACACATGTTTGAGCTGCTGGATGCTGCCTCCTGAGCGTGTCGATTCCCATTTTTTGCAGCCCGATTGCAGGCCAGGCTCGCTGTGTGTGCATCACAGCTTTTCACCTGTAGGTCACTGCTACAAAGGCTGATTGGGCAGGGAATGGCAAGGGCTGAGAATCTCCTCTATCCCTGCTAACAGTTCCTGTACCTTCCACTGAGACACTTGTGAGGGAGATTTCCTCAGGGCTGCTGTTGTATCTTTAGTCTGCAGGGGTTTGATCAAGAACGGCGAGCGGCAGGATGAGGAGAGCATCGGCGGCCGGCGCAGGACAGAAGCTCTTCGGCATTTGTGCAAGATGAACCCTTCCCAAGCCCTCAGGGTGCGGGGCATGGTGGTGAGTCTGTCACGAGAGCCATAATTCAGAACCTTCCTGAAGCTTTAAACCCAACCAGGATGACTGAGCCTGAGTGTTTTATCTAGGTGGAAGAGTGTCACCTGCCAGGTCTCGGTGTGGCTTTGACCTTGGATCACACCAAGAACGAATCCTCAGATGATGGAGTGAGTGACCTGGTGTGTTTTGTGAGTGGTTTGCTGCTTGGAACAAATGCAAAGGTTCGGACGTGGTTTGGAACTTTCATCCGAAATGGCCAACAGGTAGGAAAACCCTGGAGTATTCTGCTTTTAAAGAAATATTCTTGTAGCTTGCTGTAACTCTTCTGGATGTGTACTGCAGATTTGTCTGAATGCACATAAATCCTGTTGGATGTCTTGTAGGAACCTTTAAAAGGCAACCTTCTTTTATGGGACTCTCAGGTCTATAAATCAGTTCCCTGAAGGCAGCAGCTATTTGTTGTTCCCCTGAGAGGTTTTTAGGCATGGAAACCGGGGAATTGTATGTCTGTAGTATCTGCCTGATAAATATGTTCATCCTCAGTGTTCACAGTGGGAAGATACATCTTTAGGTGACTTAGTTAAAGCTTGGAACTGAAAACTGTATTTAAAAATACAGTTTTTAATACAGCTCTTCTTATATAATAAACTCTTATTGTTCGATGGGCTGAATTTGACATTGTTCTCATCTTTGAACCTCTTCCACAGAGGAAAAGAGACAACATCAGCTCTGTGCTGTGGCAGATGAGGAGGCAGCTGCTGCTGGAGCTGATGGGGATCCTGCCCACGGTGCGCAGCACCCACATCGTGGAGGAGGCTGAGGCTGACACGGAGCCCAACGTGTCCGTGTACTCCGGGCTGAAGGAGGAGCACGTGGTGAAGGCCAGCGCCTTGCTGCGCCTCTACTGTGCTCTCATGGGCATTGCTGGCCTCAAGTAAGGAACCTTCTCATGCTCTGGGGCTTTGTTCATGCCTGCCCATTTCAGCAGAGGGTGAGGGCTTTGGGCACTTCTGTCTTAATGCCTCTGTGTCCTCAAAACTTGTGGTAGGACTCACCAGTTTCAGTCCTCTGTTGCTGGAAAATCACTTCTGCAGGCTTGCTAGGAGAGCTCTAAACCCCCATGGCTGGAGCAGTGTGTAGAGTTACACCTATTTTCTCTTCTGGCAACATACATTGTATGGGTTTTGAATTTCTGTTCCTTTCTCTTTTTAGAGAGTGCTAATGTAGCATCTTTATGCATTGTTAGTTTTAATTTAAGTAGTTTGTACTAATAGGCAAAGTTATATCCTGGGGAAGTTTTCTCACGTTGTCGCTTAACAGATTTTTATGTCTTTAAGTTCAGAGTAAATTACCACCTCCATGGATTGAACAGCAGGGAAAATCCAATCTGTAACCATTGTGAGAGACTGGAAATGTCTTCCCTGTTGAATCCCCAACTTTGTTTTATTCCCTGTCCTGCTCAGGCCCACAGATGAGGAGGCTGAGCAGCTCCTGCAGCTGATGACGAGCCGCCCTCCCGCAACCCCGGCCGGTGTCCGCTTCGTGTCCCTGTCCTTCTGCATGCTGCTGGCCTTCTCCACCCTGGTCAGGTACTCTCAATACAGCTTTGGAAGATCTGTTTTAGCACCATTAAGGCAATACCCTTCCCAGAGCTGCAGAGTTTTTTTCTCCCTAATTCTTTATAAAATCGCCATATGTTGATGGAAGGGATTTGTGTCACTCTGTGGTGAGTGAATGGATATTTCACTCTTGTTTTGTAGCAAGTCTTTTGAGAGGTGGGCATGAACCATGTGAGTGGGTTTTTAAAGACTGAAGTAGGCCTGACTAGTTCACTTTTCCATGGAACAGGTTCATGGCTATATTCCTTAGGGAGAAGCAGTGCAGATAATTCAGGGGTGTAGCTTTCTGTTGGGTGCATTCCAAAAAGGAAATTGCCTGACAGTTGGACTGACCTTTGTGCCAAATATCACTGCTTATCAGCAGTTGGATGCTGAAGTGAAAGTCACAAAAAGTCTCCTGGTGTAAGATCCCTCAAATGCTGGCTTTTCTGCAAGTGATAGTAAGAGTAGCACTGGTTTTCTGGGAAAAGGATCAACTATGGATTTTCTTTGTGCAGCACCCCAGAACAGGAGCAACTCATGGTGATGTGGCTCAGTTGGATGATAAAGGAAGAAGCCTACTTTGAAAGGTGAGAGCAGGCTGGATTTCTTTTTGGGATTCCAGTAATCTCACATTAATTTATGTCCTATTTACTTACATCCTGTATTTCTTCCTCTTTGTTATCCTCAGCATTTCTGGTGTGTCTGCTTCCTTTGGAGAGATGCTGCTCTTGGTAGCCATGTATTTCCACAGCAACCAGCTCAGTGCCATCATTGATTTGGTCTGCTCCACCTTGGGAATGAAGGTGAATCCTAAACTATTTCTAGCCTGTACGTTTGTCTGTTAAAATCAGTTTTTTTACTGGGTTTTGGTACTTCAGTATTTAGTTTACTTTTGATATGAAGAACTTTGGTTTTGCTAATATAAGTAAAGTAAATATAACCTGAAAAATGAGTAATAATTCCTGTGGAAGAACATTAAAATGTGCATAGCTCTTGATGCAGAGGAATGTGATAATAAAAGTATCTTCAAGAAGTGCTGCCCTGTTGAAATCATTATTTCCAAGAAATGGACTTTTTAGAAGGCTAACTGAAGTAGTTTCCAAATTGAGCTGCAAAGTTTTTATTTTAAATAGTTAAAAGAAATATCATTGTATGTAAAAATTAATTCCAGTGAATTGCCAAAGGAGATTTGCCAACAATTCACTGTTGTGAAACACTGTCTCACCAGATGTAAAAGCTGGGGAGGGAGTTCTTAGGACAAGGAAGACATGGGGTGACAAACTTGGGACATTGGAAAATATTTCTGTTTGACATTTGATACAGAAGTGAATTGACTGAGATACCAGGAAAACAGACAAGTTTTAAAAGGCTAAAAGTTATCAGTTTATAAAATAAATTTGCAGTCCTTAGTGATAAGAAAGATAGGACTTGCAGTTCCAGGTACTTTTTTCTGAATTTCAGATTGTGATTAAGCCCAGCTCTCTCAGCAGAATGAAGACAATCTTCACACAAGAGATTTTCACTGAACAGGTATTTTCAACCTAGGGATGTTTTTTTCCCCTTTTCCCTTTTCTTTTGGAGTATTCTCCAGAAATAAGGAGATGCCAGTCAGGGCTGTGGCTGTGTGACTTTGACACCTTGTGCCTTGTGCTAAGTGGTGTTTTGTGTTCATTGTCTCCTCCCTTCAGGTGGTTACAGCCCACGCTGTCCGTGTGCCTGTGACAGGCAACCTCAGTGCCAACATCACTGGCTTTTTACCCATTCACTGCATTTACCAGCTCCTAAAGAGTCGTTCCTTCACCAAGCACAAAGTATCCATTAAGGTAAATCTTTGTTTTATTTCTGTTCATAATTCTGAATGCTGCTGAGGTTGAGTTACAGGAGCAGAATTCTTGATGGATCTTGTATCTTCCTACCTTGTAATTTAAGAATGAGCCATGATTTAAGATAGGGTGCCCATTTTTAGCTCTTCAATCCAGAGACCACAGCTTAAAGAAGTTAAAAATAATAAGTCTCTCTCCCTTATCTGTGCTTAATCATAGTCAGAATGATTTTCCAGCCAGGACAAGTTCTATTTGTGAATCAGGGTCCAGGATACAGAGGTTATGACCAATTCAGAAGTGATGTTACACTTTCCAAAGGCTCATTTATTCAAAGGGATGCTTGCAGACAAAGTGTCACGGGATGTTCTCTTGTAGGACTGGATCTATCGGCAGCTCTGTGAAACCACCACCCCGCTGCACCCTCAGCTGCTTCCCCTCATTGATGTCTACATTAACTCCATCCTCACTCCTGCCTCTAAATCCAACCCAGAGGCCACCAACCAGCCTGTCACAGAGCAGGAGATCCTGAATGTTTTCCAAGGACTCTCTGGGGTAATCATCTTGTTTGGATCTTTCTTGTATTTTGTGTGGACCTGGTTCAGGATCTTATATTTGTATTAAGCTGCTTCATTTTTGTTTTCACTGCCTGTATACTCCCTCCTGCTACAGTGACAGTCGTGTGTTTTGAAGTGAATCTTGGTACTCAGATATTCATCACATTCGTGGGTAAATCCAAATTTCTCTTCCCAAGAATCAGGAATGCAAGCTGAGCTTTGTGTGTGGTTTTATGTGCAGGGAGAAAATACCCGTCCCACCCAACGCTTCAGCATCACCACACAGCTGCTCGTCCTCTACTACGTCCTGTCCTATGAAGAGGCACTGCTGGCCAGCACAAAGATTCTGGGTAAATGTGGGAGCATCAGGAGGAAACAGATGAGCTGAAAATTAGGTGCAAAGAGGGGAGAAATTCATGCTTCTGTCAGATTTAAGCACAGCATAAAACTTTTAGAAGTTTGGATTAAATGAAACATTGCCATAGAGATTCAGGACATAAAGTTCCTGCTAAAACTCTGGAGTGGAGTAATTTGTTTTACAGATTAAAAATGGTCCAAGTTACAAGAAATGTTTAGGAGCATCTAAGGAATGCGATAACAATTAACAAAGACTTCATAATTATTTGAGATCTTCATTTATTCACATGACATCAAACATACAAACACTTTTCTTTGAGTTGGCAATTTTATAGTTGGTAATACTTAATGATCCCATTTTTACCTTTGATATGAAGACTTTAAATCAGTACTAAAAGATTGTTGTGTATTTTATTGGTGGAATTAAGTTTCAGTGAACATTGAGTGTTGATATCTGGGGTGTGGTTTCACCAGCCCTTTTTAAGGTACAAAACTTGCAGCATTCACAGGTTTATTTTCCCCGAGTTATTCAAGGAAGCCTGAAATACTATAAAATCAATTATAGTGATTTGATATTTTCTCTATTTTACATGGATAATATAGAGACAAGTGCTTTACATTTTCCTTATTGATCCAGTTAGGGAAATATTTGTTTTTAGCTGTAACTGCTATGTGTGGTTTCTTTTCCTATTCCTTGTAGCTGCAATGCAGAGAAAACCCAAGTCCTACTCCTCAGCACTGATGGATCAGATTCCAATCAAGTACCTCATCCGGCAGGCACAGGGGCTGCAACAGGAACTGGGAGGTAAAAACTTGTGTGAAGTGCATGAAAAGGAAGGCTGAGTGTTCTCAGCCCAGTGGCTTTTGCTTTTTTTCATAGCTTGCTTTCCTTTTTCTTGCTTTTCAAATCTGTCAGGAGTAGCTACTGAGATTGCAGAGATAAGAATCACAGTGAAGGTGTAAGGAAATCAGTTCCTTTTAGAGTGGGTCTTACCTCCCTAGGGCAGGTTTTAGGGTAGGAATTACCTGAGAATGTTGACTATTCCAGGCTGGGTTTAGGATTTACTTTCCAAAGGGTAACTTTTCCTCTCTGTTGGAGTATCAGGCTGCGCACCTCACTGAGCTGCTGGGCAGCGAGTCAGCTCAGGGCTTGAAATAAAAGGCCCAGATGTGTTCAGGTGACAGATGCAGCTGCTCAGATCTGAGCTGTGAATGTCCCTGCTGTCCCCAAGGGTTGCACTCTGCCCTGCTGAGGCTCCTGGCCACCAACTACCCCCACCTGTGCATCGTGGATGACTGGATCTGCGAGGAGCAGATCACCGGCACCGACGCCCTGCTCAGGAGGATGCTGCTCACCAACATGGCCAAGAACCACTCTCCCAAACAGCTGCAGGAAGGTAAAGAACTTCATTCCAAGGAAATTCTTTCCAAGTGGATTGGAATATGGTAGATTTGGAAGTGTATGATTGTCCTGCACTTGGATAACCAAAATGCTTCAATGCTTTAAATGTCAGAAGTCCAGTTTTACCAAGCTCCTGCTGTTTCTGTTTTACAGCCTTTTCCATGCTGCCTGGGAATCACACCCAGCTGATGCAGATCCTGGAACATTTGACCCTTCTCTCAGCTGGAGAATTGATCCCCTATGCAGAAGTGTTGACCTCCAACATGAATCTCTTGCTGGAAGCTGGAGTCCCACGGGGGATTCTGCAGGCTGTCAATAAACTCTGGATGGTTCTGAACACTGTCATGCCCAGAAGGTATCAAGGCTCAAAATACTGTTTGGTTTCTTGGTGCACATAGGTGGGAGGCCACTTTTTCTTTTAAAAATAATAACACAATGCCTTTGTCTGGAAGATTGGAGGCTGTGAATGTGTTGGAGCTGCATTTTTTTTAGTTTGTTGACATTTTTAACCTTTGCATTTAAAAGGAAGGTGGTTCTTGTTCTCAGGGGAAAGGAAGTCTTCAGGTTAAAATACAGGAGTATGGTTTTATGATGTCCATTGTTTGTGATGAATTACTCATTTTGGTAAGAAAATGCCTCTTTTTAATGAAGTGAATGCTCTACTGCAGTGCAAACTGCTCAAAGTCCAGGGAGTGTAAGTTAACTGCACCTTGGTTAACTTCAAGGGCTGCAAATGGGGTTTTTCCTGCATGATAGGCCTATAAAAATATGGCTGAGTGACCAAATGCTTAGGGAACCCCTTTTCTCGTACAGATTTTCTGTTAAATCATAAAAATATTCTCGTTTTAGGTTGTGGGTGATGACTGTTAATGCCCTGCAGCCTTCAGCCAAAATAGTTCGGCAGCAGAAATACACCCAGAACGATCTGATGATTGACCCCCTGATTGTGCTGAGGTGTGATCAGAGAGTGCACAGGTGGGTGTCTGTGCATAAAGGTGTCCTGCAGGAAACTTCTGAAAGCTTTCAGCACTTCAAAACACCTTTTCAGACCAATCACAGGAGCCTGGCAGTTTGGTGATGTTACTGAAACGTCTTTGTTTTGCTGTGTTCCCATCGCAGGAGTCCTCCTCTGATGGATATCATTTTGCACATGTTGAATGGATATCTTCTTGCTTCCAAAGCTTACCTTAATGCTCACCTGAAGGAAACAGCAGAGCAGGACATAAGGCCATCCCAAAACAATGCAATGGGTCCAGAGGCCCCAGAAGTTACAAGGGAAGAGTTAAAAAATGCTTTGCTGGCTGCTCAGGTAAGAGGGAAGAAATGGATATTCCACGATGTGATAAAAGAGAAATGCAGAAACAGGAAATTAAAAAATGAGGCCTTTTAAATTCTTCTTTTTTACCAGCTTCTGTTACCATAGAAAAGAAAACTGCCTCTGTATTCAGATGGATAAATATTTTCTTTTTGCTGGTCTGAAGCATTGTGCTGATTTACTGCTTTGATAATGGTGCTTCTGTCAGAACAGGAGAGTTCTGCTCACCAGCCCTTTTGCCTTGATGCCTGTATGATCCAGAGGCTGTTCCTGTGGTTGGATTTGGAGCAGCAAAACATCAGTAGATGTGACAGAGCCATGCCTGATCATCTGAAAGGTGTTTCAGAGAAGCAGCCAGCGCTGGAAAGTGGGAGGCTGAGGGATGGTTCACCTCCTCGGCTTGATGTTATGGAAATTCTTGAGTAATCCCATTCCACAGGCATCTCTTCATCCCTCTGTCTGGAAAAATGTCACATAGGGAGTTCCATTATAATATGATTTTTGAGTTAATAGGAAGTTTAATATTTAAATAAGCAGGGTGATGTATGTTGTGAATTACATGGCCCTGTGTGTATTTTGTCTGCTCTGGATGCTTTAAGGGATCACTGGATATTTATTTTGAAGCAATATGAAATTCCACTGAATTTACTCTTCTCATCTGTGATTATGATATTTTAAATTTAGCCTTTTTTCCCTTTGCATCGTGATTGAGTTGAAGTGTTGAAGTTTTTAAAATATTCTGCAGGACTTACGATTCTTGAGCTGAATCATTGTCATTCTGCACTTAAAAAAATCTATAGGTAGAAATGCTAATGACATGACAGTCTTCCATTTCTTAAATTGTCCTTATTTAAGGACAATTTTGGAGGATATTAAGGATTATTTGGAAGATATTTAACTGTTAAGGACTTTGTATTTGATTTGTTTTATTTCCCTGAGAGGTTTTTAAGCATCTTCTGTGGCTTTTTTCCCCAGGACAGTGCTGCTGTGCAGATCCTTCTGGAGATCTGCTTGCCTACAGAGGAGGAGAAGGGCCAGAGCAGCAGTGCTGAGTTACTGAGGGCTGTGCAGAGCCCCCCGAGCCCTGAGGGAGGTGCTGAGGCAGAGGAGGAGGAGGAGGAGGAGGAGGAGGAGCAGAGTTTGCTGTGCAACCTGCGGGAGGTGCAGTGCCTGATCTGCTGCCTGCTGCACCAGATGTACATTGCTGACCCCAACATCGTCAAACTCGTGCATTTCCAGGTCTGCTCTGCGCTGCTGCAGCTCTGCTTTGCTTTGTCAGGGTGCCAAAGAGCCAGGGGGAGTGGTCAGGGGCTGCTGAGTGTTCCTCAAAAGTGATAACAACCCACTTTTCTCCTTCTGTCTCCCCCAGCTTGTAGAGCTCACACTCCCTCCCTATTTCAGTGCTTGGTCTCTTGGTTGTAGTGAGCACCCAAACTCTGCCTGTTCCTCATCATTCAACCCCTCCTTTGTGCCTTTGCCCTGTTCACTTTGTCCATCTAGGCCAGGGAAAACTGCCCTAATCACCTTGTTCCACATCTTTTGTGGGTTGCTTTTCTCTGGCCGTGCTTTTAAATTAATATTCCCATTATTCAAAACTAATTTGGCTTCAAATGTAAACATCTCCATATCTTTCCTTTTTGTTAGGGCACAGTTTTTCTCTTTACAGTGGAAGGAGAAAGGTTGGCCCTGCAAAAGCAGCTGAGCACCTTCAAAA
The DNA here is from genome assembly GCA_013398615.1 of Brachypodius melanocephalos. Lineage (NCBI taxonomy): Eukaryota > Metazoa > Chordata > Aves > Passeriformes > Pycnonotidae > Brachypodius > Brachypodius melanocephalos. The sequence continues at coordinate 2,358,003 of VZSR01002145.1, read as the reverse complement.
ATAAAAGAAGAGGGGCAAGATCAGCCATTTTAAAAATACAAATGTGTTTTTAATGCCTATTAAATTGCTCCTTGCCAGATGGCAGACTCTTTACAAGGAGTTAATTTGCCTTGACCTGGAACTGATTAAGTGATAAAAAAGTCATTATGGGGCAGTTGTGAAATGAGCAAGTTGGGGCTGATGGTGAAATTTGGAGCACAGGAAAGACACAGAAGGAAAAGGGCACTGCAGTCTGCTTTCCTTTGGGGAGTGGAGGGAGAGCTTTCATGCAAATAAATCATTGAATATTGAGGATAAAGAACTGATTCAGACCCTGGGTTTATACCCAGCCTGCCTCTTGTTGCCTTGGCATTACAGGCCTGCTGCAAACTCTGAACAAAAGGGAGTGATAAATATATTCATTTGGAAACAAAGCATTAACACAGGTGTAATTTAAAATCTTTCTTGAAGCAGAATTTTTAAAACACACCTGTGACCTATTGACACATCTGTTTCCTTAACCCCACAGGGTTATCCATGTGAACTCCTGGCACTGACAGTGGCTGGGATCCCATCCATGCACATCTGTCTGGATTTCATTCCTGAGCTCATTGCCCAGCCTGAACTGGAAAAACAGGTACGGTGCAGTCACCTGGCTGCAGGATCCCTGTGGGTATTAACCCTGGTGAAATATTGGCTGAGAATAAAACAGGCACTAAAAACGTCCTGTTCTAACTTGCCTGGGATATTCAGGTAATATTTGCAGCACTTTTACCTTAAATTAAGGCCTGACATTGAAGGTAATTGAGATTTGTTGGGCTAAAGATTCCCTGTTTCTGTATCAAACCAACTTTGTGGTTGCTCTTATTGAATTCTTTCTAGTATTAAGTTACTGCTGATCAACTGAGGTTAAAACTAGAATATATCAGCCCTAAATATCTCCTGCAAGGGTTGTGTTGCACATTGTGTGTTGCTTTATTGCTCTGCATTAATGTTGGAGCAATGGTGTCTGGGGGAGATCTGGGAACACTTTAATTAATGTTATATATGTGTGGGTTATTAATGCCAGGATAAAAATAATCATAATGAATATTGTTAAGCCTTCTTCGGCTTCGATGTCCTTTATGGTAAAACAATATTTACTTATTGTTTTGGTGAAGAGCTTTGGACAGAAGTTGTAAAACACCCTGTAACTCCATTTCTTTTCTCTTTTTTGACAGATCTTTGCCATCCAGTTGCTGTCCTACCTGTGTATCCAGTATGCCCTGCCCAAATCCCTCAGCGTGGCTCGTTTGGCCATCAATGTGATGGGCACTCTGCTCACAGGTACCACAAAACCCCACTGCTCTGAGAGCCAAAATGGTTTCTCTGATTCAAAACCGAATGCAGTTCTGTCTGTGTGATTGTAAAAGTGACAACAGCTCTTGACTGGATTTTATAATAATTTCTTTTTCCTTCTCTTGGCAGTTCTGACCCAGTCCAAGCGTTACACGTTTTTCATGCCCACCCTGCCTTGCCTGGTGTCCTTCTGCCAAGCCTTTCCTCCCCTCTACGAGGACATCATGTCCCTGCTGATCCAAATTGGACAAGTTTGTGCCTCTGATGTTGCTACACAGACACGAGACTTCGACCCCATCATCACCCGTAAGTCAGGGACCTTAAAAAGCCCCCAAAGGGCTCAGAGACAGGGAAATGAGACAGAAAATGTGGTGGTGTCTCTGGAAATAACCTGTGGTGCTGCCTCAGCATCCATCTTTGTGTTATGGCTGGAAAATAACAATTCTCCATACTTATTTAGGTGTGCTTTGCTTCTCCTGTTTGGTTTTCTAGGTCTGCAGCAGCTGAAGGAGAAGCCTCACGATTTCTCAGGACTCTGTAAAGATTCCTCCAGCAAAAGCTGCTCCAGGGACACGGCGAGCCTGGACCCTGATGTGAGGCTGTGCCAGTGCGTGGAAAACACCATCATTGAAATTATTAACATGAGTGTCAGTGGGATTTAGGACAAAAAAAAACCCCAAAAACTCCAGAGGGGTTCTCCTGTAGTTTTTTCCTCTCTTTATGGTGCCTAAAATTGAAAAAAAAAAAAGCTGTGAAAGTGGACTGAGGAGCTGGAGTAAAAAATCCACATTTTTAATTCGGTGATTCAGTCACAGCTGAGAAGAAAATCCCTTCAACAGGATTTGGCTGCTTCAGTGAAAACTTCTGATGGGATCAGTGAATAATTTCCAGGGAACCAATGATTTTTTCAGGCTTGCTCAGCTCCTGAAGTGATACAGCAACACACCTGGAAGGGTTTTATCACACCAGAAAGTGAATGTTTATTTTGTTGGGCAAACAGCAAAATGATGAGTGAGAAAAATTTGAGATGGAAGTGCTTCGATTGAGGTAAGTGAGCTGACATTCCAGAGCCTTGCAGAGCAAGTTGGAATAAAGAACTCCAAGGAACACTTGAGAAAGTGGTGTTAAAAACTTGCACTTCATCACAGTGAGTTCTAAGAAAATGAGAAAATTCGTGTGTCAAACCATTGGTCACACCTTCAATTCGTGAGATCGAGGACTTAAAGATCAACCAGCCTTTGCTGAGAGCTTGAAACTGGTCTAAAAGTTTCTTTAAAAGAGTACTGATAGTAAAAATGAGTCACGTGAATGGGATTTTTAAAGGTTACAGGTGGGTTTGTGGTTGTTAACTTTAAAAAAAAAGAGATGAAAAGGACTTGAAATGAGTGCAGAGGGATCTCGAGCTGTCATCGGGGTAAGATTAAAAAGAAATGGGTGCTGAGCAATGAGGAGAGGAGGAACAGCTTTCAGCCGTGCCAAAGCAATCCCAAGTCCCAATCCTTTCTGCCCCATCGTGGAGTTGGTTGTTGTTTGGTGTGGAAGGCTGGAATCCCCCCGTGGAGATGTGGGGAAGCCCCGTGGGTTTGCGTTCCAGGATTCCTGCTCTGACACCCCCATCACCATCTGCCTCCCCAGTGGATTTTTGGCATCTTTATGTAAATTATGTAAATAATCTAAATGTATGTATTTTTTTTTTTTCCTCTCCTCGGTCCCAAGTGTAATTTTATATCCTGTAGTGATATTTAAATAAAAAACAACCAAAACAACAGCATGACTGAAGTTCAAAGAGGGGTTGCTTGTTTTGCTTGTAAGTTTTTGAGGTTCAAATTTCACCTGTAGTGAAAAGACACTGACTTTCCAAAATCGATTCATTTTCCGTGGTGTTTTCTGTGCCCTCTGCTTAAAACAAGGATGACAATAATGATATGATAATAATAATAATGATAATAATATGATAATAACGGTAGTGGTAATGATACCCAATAATAATACGTAATACTTATAAAATACTATAAAACATAATAAATGTAAAAACAAAATACTGTAACTATAAATCTATTGTTAATGATAAAGGCCCATAACAAATATTAAAAAGCTCGGTTGCCTAGCAACGCGTACAACCCGGAAGCCAACGAGACGCCCCGTGATTGGCTGTCGGCGCGCAGAGGAGAAGGCGGGAGCATCCCAGTGCGCGCTCTGCTGATTGGCGGCGCGCGGGCCCTTTCCTGTCAGCTGATTGGCTGGGGCGGAGGCGGGAAGGACGGAGGGCGCTGAGGGGCCGCCGGGCCGCAGGTGCGGGGCCGTGAGGGGCGCGGGGGAAGCGGCTGCCGGCGCCTCCGCCTCGCCGAGCACACAAAGGAAACGAACCCCCAGGTGCTGCCGTGTGGGCTGGGCTGGGCTGGGCTGGGCCGGCCCCACGGCTTCCTGAGCGCCGCCTGCCCTCGGGAGGCAAAGCAGCTGTGCCCGGGTGGAGATGTCGCTGAGGTGGATGTGGTCACACCGCGAAGGGTCTCTGCAGTGTTCCCGGCCCTCCCTCCTCCTCAGGGGCAAACTTAGATCGGAGTTGTGCTCGTTTAAACGAGTCCTCCCAGAATGGGCTGGGGAAAAGCCTTGGAGCGAGGTGGCCTTGCCTTTCGGAGGGAGGGGTTGGATGTAAACTCATGTCAGCGATCTCCTTTCGCTAGAATTGCTTTTTCCTATTGGGAAGCTCGATGGTAAAGCTGAATCGTGCCATGTATTGGTGCTTCCTGATGGATATGGTTAATTATTAAAAGTTAGATGAGGACACAAATCAGTGAGTTAATTAATCCCAGGGAATCTGCCGGTTTAAAGTTGCTGTCTTACTTTGTCAGTGTTGAAAAACTGAAAGGAAAAAAAGCCCCTGTGTTGGTCAAAAATATTGTCTCTTAAAGCCATTTATGCCTCCTTAATATTTTTAATTCAATAATTTCACCTTTTAAACACAGGGAGGAAAGTGTCTGGTTTTGATTATCCAGAGATATTCAAGGCAATAATCACAAAATACAAAAGTGAATGATATCCCTTGTTCCCTGACTAATTACTGTATTATTTGTGGAAGAAAGATGTTTTTAAACATCTCATTTTAAAAGTCACTGTCCAATTTTATCTTTTGTTGTTATAAAATGTGCAAGCTGCTGTATGTTTGTAGTTTATGATGTCCTGCTGATGGACCTCTAGAATTAAAAAACTGCCTGGTTTTAGTTGCTTAATGTTCTAAAATACTTTTCTTGCATGGATTTGGGTTCCATCTCCAGTCTGACTAATGGAATCTGAACTGGTGTGTGCAGCTCAGGGTGTTTTTATTTAAATTGCTGATGTTACTCTTTAGCTGGTGGCAGCTTGCTCTTGTAATGAGGACAGAGTCTGAAATGATGATGTATGGGATAAATTCCTGTGTTCCAGATCTGTTAATATCCTGAGCTGTCACCAGCTTAACACCTTTTTTAGTTGGTGCTGCTTTTGTTTCAGGCTTTGTTTGTTAGCATTGAATGACTAATTCTGTGTTTTAATTGCAGTTTTGAACCTGAAGCAAACGGGAGAAAAGCTGGCAATGCCTTCCGATGGGGCAGAGTATACAATTGGGGGGGTGAAGATCCTCTTCCCCTGCAAGGCTTACCCCTCCCAGCTGGCCATGATGAATGCTGTGAGTAGAATTTATACTGGCATTTGCCACACTGAGAGCTTGTCTGTTCCAATGTTTGCAATTCCAAGATCTCTGTCAGCGTTTAGGAACCTGACACGTTAAATTCAGGGCTTGCAGGATCTTGAGCATTTCAGTTGTCACCACTGAGTGCTCTCTGTGCTGTGCAATATGTGGACCATGATTAGGGATTGATGAAGTGCATTTTGGATTTGGGAGCATTTATGCCAAGAGACAAGTCCCTTGTGGTGTCAGTATGTGGTTATTTATCTAGGAATGCTGTCAGAACAGTTGTGTACAGATGTTCAAGTTTTTAGGGGGAGAATGACTTAGTAAAACACATCGTTTAAACAGAATTTTTAATTATGTATAGTAATATTTCAGTTACTTTTTTGGGGGGGGAGAGCTTTTCAATATGAATTATTACATTTATATTTAAACATTTTTGAGAAGTTTTAACCAATGATAAGACAAGAGGGCACAGCCTTAAGATGTGCCAAGGAAAGCTTAGGCTGGACATTAGGACGTTATTTCTAAGATTAGCTAAAGACATCTGTTTTGTTTTCTGTTAATTCTGATTCTTTTATTCTCTCTAAAGATTGTTAAAGGCTTGAATAACAGGCAGCACTGTTTGCTGGAGAGCCCCACAGGAAGTGGCAAAAGCTTGGCATTACTTTGTTCTGCATTATCGTGGCAGCAGTCTTTGTATGGTAAGTGTCTTAGTGTCTGCACAATCATTATTACAAAATAGAAAATAATTAATTGTTTTTCATCAGCCTTTAAACATTTGGGCTCAGGTCTGGGTCCAGCACTGGACACCCTGCCTGGATGGCAGCATAAAGCAGTCATGCTAAGCTGGGGTTTAGATCCCGTGGGGGAATGTGGCTGCTGGAATTTTGGAAGAAAATCCTTGGGGTTGTGTGGATTGCCTGGGAGGAGGGAGGTGTTTTCCTTTCTGTGCCCTGCAGTTTTTCAGAGGGTCACCACAGCTGGCTCAGCTTATGGCTGCTCCCTGAACTTTCCTCCTCACTCTTGTGCACCCCTGGCTCTCATGTTGAGTCTGGGGTGGTTTTTAATGACAGACAAATGACTTTGTCCCTCAGAGAAACCAGTGCCACCCTCATCATGTGACAAGGAGGGCAGGAAGGCACCATCCCCACCGTGTCACTGCAGGTGTCACTCCCAGCCCAAGAGCAACGAGGCTGCCACCAGTGGGACTCCCAGTGCTCCTTGTTCTGCCCATTATCCTGACACAGGAGCTTCCAGAAAACCTGGAAGCCCACTGACAAGCACAGGTAACTTCATCCCTAGGCAGCTAAAATTCTGCAGCTTTCAAGGCAGGGATGTTTTTTTACCATCATAATAGCAGATATGGTTCTGCCCTGCATGAAATCTTTAGTGTCTGGAAATGTCTAACACGGTTTCCTACACCATATATATTTATAGTAATTCTAGCAGTTACTATTCTGTGTAATTACATTTTAAAATGTTGCCCTTATTTAATGCATCCCTAGTAATGAACATCTGTTTTGGTTTCTTTTTTTAATTACAGAATGTAAGGAAAAGGGAACACTAGCTTCAAAACTGTCTGCCAAAAAGAAGTTAGCCCTTTGTGACAGTGAGAATGATGATTTTCAAGCGGATAGGAAAAGGATTCGTCCTTTAGAGACAGAGCAGCAGGTGAGCAGTGAAATAATCTGGGTGTAGCTCAACCGAACTCTGAAATCCCAGTTAATGTTACAGAGGAGGATGTAGGAAATAACTGAGTCATGTCACAGTCACAGTTCAGAGTGACAGGGGTTTGTTCATTTTTATTGTTACTTGTTACAAAGGAGCCCATTGGTGCTCTAAATTGTTCATTATACCCTGTCCTAGAATTTTTCACATTTCAACAAGTAATAGCTCCAAAATATATTTATTCCCAGTTGATGGTATTGTAATTTCTGTAAGTTTTGTAACTGTGAGAAAGCAACGCAGAAAAGCTCAGCAATAACTACAGATTCTTTTACAATTTTACAACTTTATAGCTTTCCCTAATGACTTTTATGTGGCTTAGATTTGGTTAAACTGTTGATGCCCAGTTATTAAAACAGACTCAGCTGAAACAAGACCAGGACTGCCAGTGTGAGCACATCCCTCTACCCTGTGCATTTTTACACTGTTTCTTTCCCCAGCAGGTTAGAAAACGTCACTGCTTTGCAAAAGGAGTGCAGCTGGTTGATGCTTTAGAAGTTTATAATCAGAGGAAAAATGGAGAGCTGATTGTTCACTCTGAAAAAAGCATGAAAACAGCTACTTTTTCTCCCCAAACAGTGAGTAATTCGGTAATACCTTTTGCATCAGGAGTGTTAGTCCAAGAAGTTTTAAACAATATTTTATGTGAAGGGGTTGTCCATGAAATGCAGCTTAATGATGTTTGAGCAAACATTGCAGCTAATGCAAAGGTTCCTCAGTGTTTTTTTTATTTCCACTTTCTGTAGCAGAAGTATCCCATCAGAAGTTAAGGTACAGATTTGCACCTGTTTCTGCGGCTTTGTTAGGCGTTTTCTGCATTTCTTACTGTTTGAAAATAGATTTTACATAAATGTTTGTAAAGAGCAAAAGCAGTGGAAGAAGAAATGGGAGGCAGCAGAGAGCTGAGTGTGAGAGGCCAAGTTGTGTCAGTGATGTAGTAATCATAAAGGAAACCAAAGACTATAGGGTTACTGTCAGACACTGGAAGCTAAATATTTTCTTAACAAAACTGGATTTGTGTTGCAGGCCATTTGATGGGAGGTAATTTTTTATTAGTTTTGGAAAGCTCTGTAGATTTTTGAGTAAGATTTGAAATGCTTTGTGCCACTGAGCTTCAATTGGTTGTTTGAAATCCAAACGCCACCAGAGTGTGCTGTTGATTTTCAAATAAAAAGACCTCTCCTGCTTCCTGATGGTAAAATTTCCTTTGGTACTTTGGTGTGGGTACATGAAAAAATTGATTTAAAACTTCTAGAAATTTCTTGTTTAGAAGAAAATCGAAAACTAAACAGTATAGTGTTTGCTACATCTTTAGGAAGAAGTAACCTAAGAAGAATGAAAGAGGTTATTTCTTTTAGAGGTTTAAGTTAAGAAGAAAGGGGGTTATTTCTGTTTAAGTTTCTTTTTAAGGATGAAAGAATAAGGTGTTATTCTGCTGTGATGAACTTTTCCCTTAGCAGACTGTGAACTTGTCTGGTATCAAGAAAATTGCAGAAAGTAAAGCCTTATTTCTCATTAGTAGTTCTGAGCCTTATCTGCATTTATTTTTGAATAGGAAGAGCATCACAGCACAGGCCGTGAGGTGTAAAAATGCTTTTCTAGCATTTTAATAGCAAATAAATGCTTCTCTAGCGTGGCTTAGGAAATGAAGCCACCAGAGCTTCTGTTCAACACATATGGACTGTGATAACACTTGTGATGACAGCATTGTCCTGTTCACTGAGGCAACCCTGCCTTTGAATAACCTGTGTTTTACAGTGTTCCATCTTCTGCTTAAAGCAGATTTAATTTCTTATCAAGTCCTGTTTATACTCAAAGAGGGAGAATGTGTTGGTTGTTGTAAGAGCATGAGTGGTGCTGCACCACAGCACCTGCAGATGTGTGGCTGAGCATCCAAAGCTGTTCTCGGCTGCTCTCATTCCACAGCCTGGGAATCCATCTCTGGCCCTCTGCTGTTAACTCCTGCAAGGGAGGGCAGTTCCAGAGTGGGTTTAAAGGGGAAATTTTACCCTCAGGGTACTCTCTTGATTGCTTCTGTCAAAGCATATGGCCTGAGAAACTGGGGCAGCTGGGTTAAGGAATCCCCATTTCTACCAGGGGAAGAAAGTAAACAGTAAATGGAGAGTAGTGTAACAAACACTTGGGGTATCAAAAAACAACTGTGAAAAGAATCTGTCTTAATGTGCTAGCCCATTGCAGTTTAACATATTGCTTACAACCTGCACAATGGGGTTTGAGTGACTTCTGTTACACATTCCAGGGGACTGGCAGCCTGTTACAATCAGGGTCTGGACTCCAGAATGGGCTAATTTACCACGATGGGATGAAGAAAGTTGTGGATTTGTATTACATGCTCTCACCTGACACCGTATCTGATCCTTTTCCTGCTGATTGACGTTTTGAATGAGCTCTTTGAAGCGAGTTCCAGCTTAATTAAAACGTTTGCTTGGTTAGCAGTGATCTGTGAAAGCCTGTGATAAATATTGAACCGGGTTCACCTGCTGGTGACTGGGGGAGGATAAACAGCTGCTTTGTGTGCTTTAATCAAGAGGCTGCAGCAGCAGCAGAATACTGGCCTTTCTGAGAGCTTCCAAAGGAGCAGCTGAAAAGCTCTGCTAATGTCACTGCTGATATCTCCCTAGATTGTGCTTGTGTGATATTTCACACAAGAGACATTCACTGCTGCACCATTCAGGTGCCTTTGTAACTGGGAAATGTAGATGGAGATATGAAGAACTCCTCTTACCTCTTTGTGTTTCAAAGATCACAGCCCCAGTGTTTGTTTAGCTCTATTTTACACACGGTACAGGGTGCTGGACTTGATTATTCCTTTTTTAATCGGACTTCCACGTTTTTGCCATATAAATATTGATGTGATAGGCTGTTTTATCTAGCCCTGACAGAAGTACAAACAAGCTGCATTAGCCTAAGGTCCATATAGGCTGATATCTGATCTCTAATGGCATCTGGTCCTGGGTGTTTCTGATTAAATACTGCAGAAAGTACAGGAGGATCTTTTTGCCCTCTTCCAAATGAAAATCCCTCTTTCAGATTCCAACAGCTGAAAACAGGTTTAGTTCTGAAGCCAGAGGGTATTATGAAATATATATGCCTTAATATTAATTATTTCTAATCAGCCTCCTCCCCTAATTCCTTCATAGATAATTTGAAACATTTTCTAATTTTGTTACATCTTAACCAGTATCTCTGTGGTGTGAATGTAAAAATTTATGCTTTGGGGCAGCACTGCCAGGGAAACCCCTTGTTCATGGAGAGTTTTCTTCCTTTCTGCTGTAGGAATGGGAGAGGAACACCATTTTAGGTGTTGCTATATGATATCCACAGTTGGTTCTTCTTAGAAAAATACAGGATTAAAATAATTCACCTTTAATAAAATTTAAAGATGTATTTTAAGGATTTAAGTGCAACTCGACTCACTAGAGTAATGTGGAAAGTGAAGAACTCGACTTTTAAACTGTGCTTTCACCAGTTTTCTGAAGTTTTTTTTCATTACCAAGGACTTTCTAAAAAGGTTTTATTTATTAATGTATTTGGGGCTGATGGGGTCTGTGGCTTTCAGAAATGCTGTGACTACTGCAGGCAGTTTTATTTCTTAACTACTTACTATAAAATCAACTTGAGTTTACAGCTTTCTCAATGTTGTGGGTTTGAGTGTTTTTTGAACATAGAAGTTTTTTCAAAGTTAAAGGTAACATTTTAGTACTGGAATAATGGCTAAAGTGCTTCTTAATGCCAGTACTATGCCAATTCCAAACCTCTTAAACCAAACTTTTAAGCCCACCTGTAAAATACTGTAATTTATAAGCCTTGCACATAAGAACACTTTATTTCTTTTTTATGGAAAGAATATCTGGTATTTTAAGCCCATCATAGGAGAACCTTCTGTTCATGTTTTTACATATTAATTTGAGCTGCATTTTCCTGTTGTTCTAAGAACTCTTGCAAAACAGCTGCCCGATGGGTGCTAATATTTTTTCTATTATTTTTATTTGGTCCAGCAGTGAAATATTAGTGGTAAAGTCTCATCATGGTGTCCCGTGTGTTGTTTTTCCCTCTGAAAACACAATCTGACTTGGATTAAAATTTAAAAATAGACATGTTCTTAAAGGCCCTACACACTCACTGCTTCAGTTAAATTAATTTTTAGCTTTGTAATGTGGTTTTCATTATTTCCAGGAGCAAAGCAGGGTCTAACTGATAGAAATATCAAGGTAACATTTGCATTGGAGCTTTCTGTGTGAGCCCAGAGCTGGGCATGGCACGTATGTAACATATACCATATGTCAGCTGTTTCCTGCTTGCCTGGTGACAAGAGCCCCATTCATAACTCTTCTTTTTATCCTCTCAGTGAATAAGTAATTATTCAATATCGAGGGCAGGATATTTGGAACTGGCTATTTAATGTGGCAGCACAGGGTAATGAAATCTGCTGTTCCTGGCAACCTGAGAGGGGAATGTAACAATTCCAGCCTGGGTGTAACTTTATCTGCTTTGAGGCCTGTTTGTTTGGCACATCAGTGAACCTTTTATCCCGGTGAGTGGCAGCTCCAGAGGGTTACATTTACATGCTTTCTATCATGTATTGTAATATTTAATGGCAGACAAGGCTGAGTGAGGCTGAGGGAAACACAAACTTGCTTTTCCTTGGAGTGGAAGCTGAAGACAGCTTGATCCCCAGAATTGTGGTGTAACACACAGCATGACTTAGCATTTGTTTGTAATGGATAATCTTACTGCTACAATTCAGGGGAGGGAGGAATCCTCCACTGGGCAGCTACATGCTGTTACCTGCACTACCACCTGGAGCCCAAATCCAAACTCTCTGACACTGGAAGAACTCTTTGTTTTCCATGAGAGGTGTGTTTGGACATGGTTACACTTGAGTTCTTTCTTCCCTGTGTGTCTCTTCAAATTCGTTGTGACACTTTCATGGCAGTTGTTCCAGTATTTAATGTTCTGAACCATTGTGATTCTCAGGAAGGAAAAAAAAATGGCTTTTAACAAATCGTGTACAGGATTAGGTTCTGTTTAGAATTATTCCCTGTGTTTCTTTTATTCTCCTGGTTACTCCATGGCCTTTGGCAGAATGGCACAGCAAACATGTTTCTAATGGAGAGTGGTGTAGTCTGTTTTATCTGCACACGGAGTTCCTGAACTCTCTACTGTTCTTCTGCTTGCTCTAAGGAAAGAAATTACTTTAATTTGAGTGTCTGCTCCAAGTTTTCTTGGACTCTTGCCTTTTAACAGGAGTGTCCTGAGCTGAAGCTTCAATGTGAGAAGCTTTATTTGCATTATTCACATGTGTAAATATTCCACTGGATTGATAATTCTTTCTGATTGGGTTATGATAAAACTGCGGGGTGTTTCAGGGATTTCCAGGCACAAGGATGTGGTGCTGTAACATTTTAGAACTTTTTGCAGCTTGAAGGGCAGCCCTGGTGACTGAACCAGCTATCTCAGAGGTCACTTCCCAGGCCATAAGCAGATTTAGCACATTCATCTCACAGTGGGATTTTGTTAATAATTTTTTCGTCTTGGTTTGCAGCCGCCTGGCCCTTGCACTGAGTGTTCCTGTTCTTCTGGGAAAGAAGCTGATAAAGATCCCAGCCACACAAAGAAGAAAGAAAATGGAGATTGCATACCCAAAATTTTTTTTGGGACACGGACACACAAGCAAATAGCCCAGATCAGCAGGGAGCTGAAGAGGACAGCATATTCCAGTGTCCCCATGACAATCCTTTCCAGCAGGGATTACACCTGTATTCATCCAGTGGTGTCCAACAGCAGTAACAGGAATGAAATGTGTGTGGAATTGCTGGAAGGAAAACATGTGAGTAATTTTGTTTGGGAAAATGAGCATTCATGAAACAAGGACAGATTTAACAGCTGGAGTGAGTAACATTTTTTACTTCTTTATATTTTGGTTAAATGCCACCTGGTGACATTAAAATTAAATATTAATTGTTAGAAAATGTTGATACACAGTAGCAATACTGCAAAAACTTATGATGACAGGAATAAGACTTATGACTGCCAGGTTAACATTGTAATAAGACTTAAATTATCTCTGGATTTATAAATGAAGAAGAAAGAAGTGTCCTTTATGGATGCACGTTTTAGAAACATGGATTTACCTGGCATGAGGTGTTTTGTCTGGCATACAAAGCAGCTGTTAGAAATGTTTTCAAGAAACAGCCAAATGCATGGAACACTGGAAGATTTTAACCTGCTTGCTTTTCATCATTCCTTATACCCACTGAGTCTCTGCACTTCTTTGCTTTCAGGGCAAGTCCTGCTCTTATTACCACGGTGTTCACAAGCTCACTGAGCACCATGCTCTGCAGCCTGTGTGCCAGGCTTGGGACATTGAGGACCTGGTGAGCCTGGGCAGGAAGCTTCGTGCCTGTCCCTATTTTGCAGCCAGGGAGCTCATGGCGGGGGCAGACATCGTGTTCTGTCCCTACAATTATCTCCTGGACCCACAGATCCGGGACAGTGTGAGTATATTGGTGACAAGTGGCAAGACTGAAGTGAAAAAGAAATTACCCACTGAATATTATTTTCTGTGGTCAGCTGAGATCCCATTCATGTCCAAAATATGATCTACAAAATAACTCCTGAGGTTTTTTCCCCCTTGGGTATTTTCTAGGTTATGGGAATTGACTCAAAACCTGAAAAGCTTCATTTGCGCTGTGATACAGAATATGCATTTTTTAACAGGATCCTGTTAGTTGCTGTTTCTCACATCTTTCACTCTGTTTTACTAGACAATAACTTTCTTTTTTAGATGGACATTAAACTAAAAGGCCAAGTAGTCATTTTGGATGAAGCCCACAACATCGAGGACTGTGCTCGGGAGTCCGTGAGCTACGGGGTGACCGAGAGCCAGCTCCGAGCTGCCCGGGAGGAGCTCGATGTCATGATCAACAACAGCATCAGGCAGAAGCACCACGAGCCCCTCCGAGCTGTGTGCTGCTCCTTGATAAAGTAAGGCAGCTTTTTATTGCTTTGTATCAATTAATATTTGTTAAAATCACCTTTAGATTCCCTCTGATGGTATAAATTACTCTGTCGCATCAGGTAAAGTGCAACAAAGGTACACTTAAAATGATGCGGTTGTTGGATTTATGTTTATTTGAGGAAGCCACAGGGTCTGAGCTATTAAAAAAAACTACTGGTCTCACATGGAAATGTTCAAGTTCTCTTTTTGAAAGTCTTATGCTCTTGAATGGTGTCCTGCTCTTTATGGGGCTTTTTTGGACTCCTGATTTATAAAGCTCAGTATGAAAATTTTCTGAAGATGGATTTTTATATTTCACACGTTCCTGTTTGCTTATTTGACAAATAACAATCACATTATTTTGTCAAATATTAGTTCATGTTTATAGAATGCTATCAGAGCCTTGGACAGAAAGTATTTGGAATGGGTTGGAATCTTGTCTTGGAATCAGATTGGAACCCACCAAATTCTTCCATTTGAAAGTAAATTTCTCAGTCATGCTGTTTGTTTTCCCTGGGAAACAGCTTCCTGGAAGGGCAAGTGCTGAACATAAATTGAAAATTATGAGAGGGGATGTAACAAAAGGAAAAACAGAAGGCTGCGATGGAACAAGAGGTGCAGGGCAAAGTCTTTTGGGTGAAGTAGAAATATCAAAAGAGTGAATAATGGTACAAGTGGCTTTGCAGTTAACTGAGTTCAGTGTGTGCAGTATCTTCATTTTGCAGCACAGCACAGGAGGAGTTCACTCTCCCATCCTCACTCCCTTCTCAGAGTTAATGTTTGTGTCACACAGAGACAAGGGACTTTTTCTGCTTGGCAGAAGCCAATTCTCCTACCTTGGATATTTCAAATGTTAAACTTCAGTAAAAGATAAGAACAGCACGGCTGAAGGTTTGATTGCCTCAAGCTTTTTAACCTTATCAGGAAAACTAAGGTTGATTGTCCTGGCAAATCTGCCAGCAGCATGAAAAGCAGTTGCTGGAAAGCAGAAGACTGGGTGTAAATAGCCAGTAATAGGTAAAATGCCCCTGCACAGTGACAGGGCTTTGCCAAATGCATGGGGAGCTAGAAAAAAAACCCCTTATTTCACTTCTAAAAGTCCTGGGTCCTCATTCCAGAAAGCACTTAAGGATGGGCTTGGTGCCACCGAGGTGCTGCAGTGACCTCTGTGAGGAATTTGCAGCTAGAGCAGGGGAGGTGTGCTGGCAGGCTGTGCTGCTGAGGTGCACATTTAGCAACCCTGATCAATGGAATATGCTGTGTCAACACTGGAATTTTCTGCTACTGAGGGAAGCAGCAAATACTCTTCCTGGAATTGAAGGCATGTGTGCAACATTTATTCATTCTTTTCCTGGAAATACTGCATACAGCAATTTTCACTTCAAAACCAGAGATACCTTTCTGGGAATCAAGCTAATTCTATTAATGCTTCCTACTCAGCTCTAAAAATAATTTAACAGGCTTTGCAAGTTAATGCTTTAATGTTTGATGGAATTTGTTTGAGAATTTAGGGTGTTTTTTGGTGATATTTGGCCATTGTGTTAAGTTTGTATTTGCATTTATTATTTCAAAAGTATGTGATGGTATTTGAATTTCATAACAGGGAAACATTTTACATTTCCTGAAGTGTTTTACCCATTGTAAATCTGTTTAATTCCTGTCATAGAGGCCTTGTCCTAATTTCAATTCCAGGTCTTTTTGATGTTACATTTGAGGAATTGTGGCCAAATTCTGCTTATGTTAGTGATCACCATTCTTTAATGAGATAAATCAAATTATATACAAGGAAGTGATTGTTGTGGCAGTATTGGTGGGGTTTTGTTTGCATTTAACCTGGCAGAAGGGAAGTTATATTTTAATTGTTCCGTGGATCAGATTATTTGCAGTGACAGGGCAGGAAATCTAGAACTGAAACAGTCCCAGAGCCTTGCTCTTGAGCTGCTAATGATGAACTGGTTTTGCAGGTAAATATTTTGAGCTGTTGCAGCACTGACAGCTGTCTCTTTGATGCCTCCTACCTTTTGATGGAGCAGACAGCTCCAGCCTTTCCTGGGAGGGAGGGAGAGAGGGAGGGAGCCGCCTGCTTTTCCAGCAGAGACAAGCTCTTGTGGTCCTGCAGGGATGAAGGAGCACATGCTCACTCAGAGAAAATTCCAGCTCTGCCACAGATGAGATCATCTCCATGTTTAGCTCGTGCTTTTAGCAGTCAATCACATTTTGCATTGTCTTACAATTATAATTCTGCTTCAAGTTGCAGCAGTCGCCAATACCTGTGGATAGGTTTGAACGTGCACTTTATATTGCCCCACTTTCCCTTCCATGGGTAAATATGGAAAGTGTTCATTTCATGCCTCAGGATTTGTTCTTAATTGGAAAGTCAGCAGTTGACAGGGATGATAAAGCAACCTGCAGCAATTGGAGTAGTGATGAGTGGCTTTGGATATGCAGCAGAAGTCTTGCTTGAATGAGCCTGACATATCATAAGAGGAAATTACATTTTAATTCCTTTTCTTTATTATCTATTATATGAAGTATAAACATGTGGGGAGGAATTTTCTTCTCATTTCAATAAGCTGCATCCAAAGCAGTTCCACAGGAGTTCAACAGTGAAAAACAGGCATAAAAGAAAAGCAGAATCTCCCTCCTTACATGCAGCAAAACATTTATCATCGTCTTAAAAGTCTGCTGCAATTTCTGAGGTTTGTTTTGTGCATGCAAAGTGTCTCCAAATCTCTAAAATCAATGCTGAAATGATTTCTGCTTTTCCTCTCTTTCAGCTGGCTGCAGGAGAGCTCTGGGCAGCTGGTGGAGAGAGCCTATGAAACTGCCTGTAAGGTGTGGAGTGGCAAAGAAATGCTCAGCTTTTTGCACAACATGGGAATAACTGGGATTACTTTTCCCATTTTACAGGTAATGCTGTGTGCTGTATTAATGAGCACCACCATGCATAATATTGATGGTGTTAAACATCTTAAAATGCACAGGAGTTAAATGCAAACAGATCTTTTCGTGTGCTGCAATACTGAAAAGTTGTCAGAAAATGATCCCTGATGAAAACCAGGAGTAATCCACTCGAGCTACTGGAATTTGTGGAGAATCAATGTTTTGAAGGATAAAATTGCTCACATACAATTATTTGAATTGAACCATTGAGCCAGTGATATTTTTGCCTGTTCTATTCAGCTGCATTTTTTTTATTGAGTGTTAAAATGTTCTTACCCTATTTTCAAGTTGACCCCTCCTTTCTGTGTAAGCCAGATATGTTAAAAGCATTGTTAAAAATTGAAAGTATTGCTCCCTTCCCCTTGGCCCTTCTTTGCCCTTTTCCCTCTGACTTTATAGGTATTTAAAAGGAACTTTTAAAGCAGTGAGCTGACAGTCTTGTATCTTTATTAACTTTGCTTTTGAGAAGACACTTAGAATGTGGTTAATGTGGAACTTTCTACCTCTTGCAGAAACATCTTGTTGCTGTCCTGGAAAAAGAAGAAAACGTGTCTATGAACGGCAGAGAGGAACTTATTGAGATGCCAGTTGTGAGCCCTGCAACACAGATCGTGCTCAAAGGCCTGTTCATGGTCTTTTCCTGTCTCTTCAAAGAGAACAGCAGGTCAGGTCTAACATTTATGAGCTGAATGCTCACAGTTTGATTGCTTAATTGTTGCTTTTACTGATATTTCTCTCTCTGTGTAGGTTTGCAGATGATTACAGGGTTGCTCTACAACAAACTTACACCTGGATGACTGAAAACCAACGTGATGATGCAGATACAAGTTCCTTCTTCACGAGGCCCAAGCACAGAAAGAGTTCAAGGCAGAAAACCCTTGTGCACATGCTGAATTTTTGGTGCTTGAACCCTGCTGTGGTGAGCGGAGTGTGAAGAAAGTCTAAAATAATCTGAGTGATAACAAATACACATCAGCTCTCAGAGGGATTGTGTTGATTTTCTAAATTCCTGCATTTCTTTCTCCCGCCTAGGCTTTTTCTGACTTAAATGAAGTCAGAACAATTGTTCTGACATCAGGCACGCTCTCCCCCATGGATTCCTTTTCCTCAGAGCTTGGTGTGAAGTTTTCCATTCAGCTGGAGGCCAATCACGTTATCCGGAATTCCCAGGTAAGCTGGGCATGGCTGTTCCCTCCTGAGCTCTAATGCTGCCCCTGGTACAAAAACCAAATCAAAGTGATGGCAAACCCATTCTGTCAGTTAAAAGAAAGGTCCAGACTGTTGCTTGGCTTAATGCAATGGAAAAGGACATTTTCAAATGAGTAAAGAGGCAATTTTTAGACTCATTTCCCTGGAAAAGTTGATCATGCTATACTGGTAACAGCCACCACGTGTCAATTACTACACTTGAAGTACTGAAATGAATTTAAGTATTTCTTTCACACTTAGCATTTCAGTTTTGAAGCTGCTGTGGTTTATCCAGCCTGGTTTAGAATGACCTTTCCCCTTGTGGAACACCCCAGGTTTGGGTTGGCACGGTCGGCGCGGGCCCCAACGGGCGCAAGTTGTGCGCGACGTTCCAGCACACCGAGACCTTCGAGTTCCAGGATGAGGTGGGAGCTCTGCTGCTTTCAGTCTGTCAGACTCTTGGCCAAGGGATTTTGTGCTTTTTGCCATCTTATAAGGTAAGAAAATCTCAATTCCTGTTCTTCCCTTTAAACCACACACCTTTGAAAATGCACTCTGTGATCTTTTGCTTTATACATCAACATACAGGAGTTTTTATCAAATAAATGCATTGTGATAACACGGTGGGATTATATTGTTATTTCTTGGCATTCAGGTTTGTTTTCAGGAGCAAACATGTTTGGTTTTTCTCAACAGATGTACTTACTAACACAGGCAATCATTTCAATCAGCATTACCATAAAACCAGCCAGATCCATAATTTCTCCTTGTGTTGTTTCCCTGAAGGTTTAGAAATTGTTTATTAAGAAAAAAATTAAAAATCACATCATGAAATGATACTTTCTGTATAACTCAGCAGCAAGAATGCCTTTGCATGTTCTTTCTGTGCTATCAGAATGCAGAATTCATCCAGTTAATTTCTCCTTCCCTTGTTTCTTGTTCCATTTCACTGCATTGGAGATTGGAGTGTATTTTTCTTTAGTCAGGGGAATTGCTCACTGACATTGGCTGAAAGGAATCAAATTTCTCTATTTCAAACTATGTAATATCTAATTTCACTGACAACAGTTATCTAATTATGGTTAATCTGGATCTTCCAGTAGTTCTGCTTTCTTCTCTATTTGTTGATACTGTTGTTTATGGTCAGGAACAGGAATAAAAACCTGCAAGATAATTCTGTAACTCATTTTTCTTGTAGTGCTTGCAAGGGTGGGACTTTTTAAATTTTAAATTATTATTTATAATTTTTAGAAATCATCTTAACAGGCAAAACACAAAGACATCTCAAAAAATCCTACCAAATGATTAAAAACCCCACCATGATGGAAAAAGAATTTCAGACCTTTTCCCTCATCCCTAGGGTTCCTAAACAGATAATATTTTACCAAATGAAATAAAAACTTTCTATTATTTTTTTTACAAACCCTTCATCTTTTATTATTTAACTGGCAGGCTGCAAAGGGAGGGTTGTTTCTTGCCTGGGTGTCTTCAGGAATTGGAACCACAGTGCAATTCCTGACAGTAACCATTAGGTGACCACATCAGACCAGGTAATGTAAGCCCCTGAAGAAACCACATTACTGACCATAAATTTATTTAACCTCACAAAACTCTGCACTTCCATGCAAAGGAAATGATCTGACAAGAAATCTCCAATTTATTTAAGAATTTAATTGGAGCATCTTTCAGTTTTCCAGCATTACCTTTCCAAGTGTGTCAGGTTGGAGACTTGATCTTCCACAGCCAGACCTGACAAATATTTATGAAAGTTTTGATGAGAATAGTAATGTGAATTGCAAGTACACAGAGACTTTGTAATGACATTTAATAAAGGAGGAAAACAATTGCTGGCCAGCTCTGGAAGCTTCCCCCTCCCTGCCCTTCTGCCTCACTGAAAGGTCACCCCACACACGCTGAGTGTTCTGTTCTTTGGAGGAACACTCCCTGAGCCCAGCTAAGTATTGATAAATAGAAATTGCAGACAATTGAAGGATGATATTTTAAAATCACATTGCCAATATTTTTCTATGGATGCCCTTTTTCTTCCTACTACTTTTAGTCGGGCTTGGGTTGCCTTTAAGTCTGAGATTAATATGTTGAAAATACAGAATAATGTAAACACATGAGTACAGGGAAAACAAGGTGTTGTTCTTTCATCATCATACAGAATATTTGCATTTCAGAAGTGATTTTCACAGGAAATTGCTGCCTCTCTTTAAAAAGCAGCAGCCTTCAAAGGAATTTTTCAAGGCTGTCAGGATCTGATTAATACACATGGTCATGGACCTCACTATTATGAGTTAAGCAGATTTTTTGATGGCTCAATCTGTTTTATGAATTGAAGTTTCAAGTTTGGAATAAGTGACAAATAAAGGGGTTTTTTCCTATCTGGAAGGCTGAGGACAATGCTCTGAATTTTAAGTACTTTCTATCCAGGTAATTTGATGGAGCTGGAATTTAGTTTGGTGTGTAGAGCATTGGATTTCAGTTTGGAATTACTACTGCAATGGAAATGGGGGAAAAAACCAATAGTAGAGAAAATTCCCTTTATCTTAATCAGGTATTTAAATTATTTTTAATCGAAGAGTGACTCTTTAAAATATATGTATGGCAAATATATGGAGTTAATGCAGTGGACAAAAATATATGGATGGGCAAACAACACATCAGCTGTACATCCCCACATTTGATGGGTGTCTGGTATGAACAGCTGTGATGGTTCATCTTGGGTAATTCGCAAAGAGCGTGGAAATTTTTAGCGTCATTGTTGGAGTTTTGTGGCACTTTTTAGAAAATCAGCTTGATCTTAACATTCGCTAAATTCCAAACCTCCATCATTTTTAAGGCTGCTTAAAACTGGTGATACTATGCAACAAAAATGCATTTATGTGCAAATCAGTAGCAGCTCCAGCAAAAAAAACACTCTATAAAAGAGAATATCAGAAGGTGAAAAGATTGCTCAGAAATCTAAGATGCTTTTAAACAAGATTAAGATAAGGCCCATTAGGGCTCATGTTGCCAACCTGTCTGCATTAAGATATATCTTGCCTGGTGCCTGCATCTTGCCTGATTCATTCAATATGTGTCATATCAAAGTCAGGCTACCCAGCAAGGAGAAAAATGCTAATGCTTATAAATTCTAGTGATAATCCATCATGATGAATTAACTGACCTTTCTTAGTAGAGTTGGTGGTTTGGGTTTTTTTTTTATTATTTTAACAAAAGAAGCTTTGAACAATGATGTTAATGTTGGTTTGGTTTGTTGTGTTCTCCAAGGCATTGTTGGTTAATTTGGATCTGCCAATTGAGGAGTCATCACTTGGAAGCAAAATCTGTAGTTGAAAAAGGGTTTGAATGAGTGTTTTCCACAGGAAAACTTAGGAACTGATAAGAATTTTCTGTTTGAAAACCTGAGCTCCTAGCAGGGAAGTTGGACTGGATCCCATGTAAAGGTTCCTTGCAACCCAAGCTATTCCATGATCAATTAGCATAAATTAGCATATAAATGATTAATGCTGCATTGCACTGGCTAGTTTCCTTGAGAATTCTGGAGTAAGGTTATAGTGATGACACCCAGCAGCTTTTGTCACTTGGAAAAATAAATGCTAAATTTCAGGGTTGAGTTTTTATTTGTCTCTTAACTTCAGGAGCTGCTTGTTCAGAGTTCAAGCTCTGCCAGGCTCATCCCCTTTCCCTGCTCTCTGGGCTGGGGATGTTTTCTGGAGTGGAAACAGCCAGGATTGGGTGTCAGCAAATCCCTTTGGACTGGATCTCCTCTCTTTGCTGCTTGGCTCCCTCTCCCTGTGTCAGGTATCCACCAAACCTGCAGAGGAGTCTCAGGCAGGTTGTTTGCCCTTGTGCTGACAAACCATTCTTGGCACCCTCCCACAGCTCCAGACAGGCAGGAATTAACAATATTAATTAACTCTGAGCAGTGTGGAGCTGGTTTCAACAGAGTGGGAACTTTCAGGTTCAGGGGAATTATTTGGAATCAACAGGAGGGACCTCAGTTTAACCTCTGGCTGTGTCCACATGGATTTCAGCCCTGGCCTGATGTAAATGTGGCACCCTCAGATATGACGGGCTGAGGGAGGGATATCATTTCATGATTAATTCTCAGTGTCTGGCTCTTCTTCATTTCAGACAGAGCCTTTTCTGATTGAGACACATGAGATCGGTAGAAATCCTTGTTTTCGGGAAGTGCTTCAGTTACAGACAATGAATAGAACTCTGAAAGGACAATATTTTCATTGCTGAAACTTTCCTGAAACATGGGCTGGTAAATAAATTATAAGAAACCCATTTTTTCTGCCATCAATAAAACAAAGCAATGCTGCTTTCAGACAACTTTTACTTATTTAATAAATTACTTCAATAAATTTCCAAAGGATGGTAGTCTGTTTAGCTCAGCCTATTAAAAGCATTAAGATTTGAGCACTGGCTGTTAAAATGAGTAAATGGCAATATCACAAAGTTAAACAAATGCCAAAAAACATTTTCCAGAGTCCTGGGATTGTAACAATACCATTAATGAGGGCAAAGAGGTTTTAATGCAATTTGCACTTTCTAAAGTTTCAAAAAGAGGTTTTGAGTTAGTGCATTATTAATGTTCTGAACATCTGGAACTATGTAAGAGCCACAGACATTGAGCAAGTGCAGGGTTTCCCCACTAGGTCTGATGCTGTCTGATTTCCTCCCCAGCCAAAAGCTTGTTTTTAGAAGTTTGAGACAGTAAAATGACAATATCCAGATAAGAGAGAAACATTCCACGGTGTCTTTTTGCCTGTGTTATGTGTGGAGGAAAAAATTGGAAACCATTAGGTTGTGCAATTAAAAGGTGAATTTGAAATTAAATAGGAGAATAGTTCTTTGCACCACAGATGGGGCTCTGAGGAATTCTCTACTGAGTCCCATAAAAATGCTGAACTTTTTCTGTTGGGTGTATTTCTGTGTTCTATGCTTCATCAAGAGTAACATTCTCCTTGATGTTGCTGTTGACAGCTGTAGGAGGGCTTTGAAGAAGAGATTTACTCCTGTGTGTAAATATTTGCAGGGTGTAGGGATCTGCTCGTGTCATTTATGACAGTAATTTCTTCTTTAAAGATACATCAGCATGAACTTTCTGCGTAATTTTAGTGTTAGAGAATGTAACTGACATGGTTTCAGCCTTCAAATACTGCAGGAAAGGAGGATGTTTCAATGTGTCCTCCAATTTTAGATGTTTTGACTGCAGCTAATGCTCAACATCCCTGGGATGGAAAGGAAGAGGCCTTTAAACAGGTTTGGCATTTCAGGAGTAAGTTAGGAAATAATAGTGAATTAATCATGATGCTCACTTTCTGCCCAGCATTCCCTTTCTGCTGCCAGGGGAGAGGTTTTCTCTTTCATTTGTTGGAGCCCAGCAGCTGCAGTGGTGCAGTGAGAGCAGGTGAGACACCCCAGAGCTGGGGAGGGCTTTTAGGGACAGAATCCTGGCACCTTTCTGCCTCAAAGGAGAGCAGGGTGAGGGAGCAGCAATGAAACAACCCCTGAGGAGCCCCTGGGACTTGTCCTGAGCAGTGCCCTGCCAGTGCCAGGAGTTGTTTTGATCCCTAAAAGGGCTCTGACATCACAGTGACCCTTTGGGGTTTTTATTTCTCTTAGGAAGGAAAGGCTCCTGGCCAGGTTTAAAGCTGGTCTTTCATCCTTCCTATCTGATGGTAATCTTAGGGAAGTGATTGCTGTCTGATGAGCCATGATTTGGGGGAAATGTGCTCTAAAAAAGCTGAATTCTAACGGCTCCCAAATTATTAATTTCAACATTTGCACCTAATAAACTTAGATAGAATTTCATTTTACTTGTCTATTATTATTTCTTCACTTCTTGTTTTTTTGCTCTTCCCCTGCCCTGGTAGTTTTCTTTTTGAACTTTATCTCAGCTTATTTATATTTTATGTTGTTTTTTTTTTTCCCATTAATCATATATAGTATCTACTTTCAGTTTAATTCTCTATTTTCCATCATTTAATATCAGTCATATAAACTGTCTCATTATTGAGGCTCTCACAGTCATCCAAAAATACAATTATCTGAGGTGCTTCTGAGAGCTCCAAGAGCTCCTGTAAATCTTAATGTGATTCTTGAAGTCTACACTTTGCTTTTCCCATTGACTTGGGCACAGAAATGTCTGTAAAAATCCTTGTGTGAGAGGGAAGATTTTAACCATTCCCTCACAACACTTCGTTGTGAAATTGCTTCAAATAGAAGAAAAAAACAGGGGAAGGAATGATAAACTCCATACAAAAATAATCGGAATGAGAGTTTTTGTATAACCAGGTAGAGAATATTTATCTTTAATGTCATCAGGTCAGTCCAACTCTGCCAAATTAAATTTGCAGATGGAGCTGGCAATTCACACCCTGGCAGGAACATTTCTTGTGGAATTACAGAGGCTCCAGCAAACTCACAGCCAGAATAGTGCTGGATTCTGCAAAGGAAGGACTGAAGTGTTGGGGAGTTGAAGTTCTCCTAAACTTCAATGATTTATTAGAAGGTTTTAATTTAGAAATTTTTGACCTTGAGTTGTCTGAGTTTTGTTATTTTTGGTGGTTGTTTTTTCCCCACTGCTTGGTTACCAACAGCAGGCCAGGATAAAATTTTGTCTTTGGGGATAACCGACAATCCGGATAATTGCAAAATGTGTTTTCCTGCTTAAATGGTGAGACAGGATCATAGATGTATGCACCAATTATGGAGTGATTTTCCTGGTTTGTGGGAAATTAGAGACAATCCAAATGTTAGAGATGCTTTAGGACCTTAGAGGAGATGATCTGGGAGCCTGTGCCTGAATGAGCAGGTTCTTGCCCCTTTCCCTGTGTCTGTTCTTGTGCTGCTCTGTGGATCTCCTGAGCAAAGGACGAGTTTTTATCCTTTTTATTCATTTTTTCCTACTTAGTTTCCAGGTGGCTTTGTGAACTGTGGTGGCTCATCAGGAGGTCAGAGAAGTGTCAGAGACAGCTCAAGGGAAGAGATGATGTTGCACATTCCAAGATCATCCTTTTTTTGTTTTCAGTCTCAGGGATGAAACATTTTCTTGTTTCTGTTTTTTTTTTTAATGTGTTTTCCAGTGGTTTACTGTAATTGGAGAATCTATAAAGATCCTCCTCTGGAAATGCTGATTTTTTTCACTGTGGCTGATGTTCTGAAGCTGTTGGTGTGAGTTTGCAGCATCTTTAACTGGCTCTGCCTGGCTGTGAATTAACCAAGTAACTGGAGAGGCACTCAGGTGAATATTCTGGGTGACTGGAAATGTGGGTGAGGTGACATGAAAGGAATGCCCTGCTGTGACTCCTGGAGCTGTGCAGATCCTCAGCAGCAGTGGGATTGGAGCTCTTTGCTGTCCTGAGACCTTTCCCATTCTGTTCCTCCTTGTGCTGGAATGTTCTCTCAGCCCAGGGGAAATCCCCGCATTCTCCTCTTGAATTCCAGCCTGCAAAGCATGAACAAAACCCGCTGCTCATGACTTGCTGAGCTGCTGTGCTGACCAGCAAGGGCTGTGCAATAATTCAGGTGCCCTGTGGCATTTGCTTTTTACACAGAGCAGCTCCTCGCTGCCGGTGCTGCTCGTCACACAAAGCCCAATCCGGAGCGACAGTCGTGGCAGATTATTGGATATAATGTCGAAAAAAATTATCTGCCCTGCTGGCAGATGAGTGTTTGCCCCGTGAATTTCACACCCTGAGAGTTGGGCAGTTTAATATTTTATTGCACTGTTAATTTAAATACCCTGAGCAGACAGCATCAGGAAAATAAACGAAAAATCTATTATTGTTTCTCACTTCTGAGCTCTGACTTGTCAAAGCGCTGCGAGCCGAATTGTTGTAGCTCGTTAACACATGCTCCAATTTCCTTGTAATTAACACTGGCTGCTTGCATATTTTTCCTCCCATTTAAGTAGGAACTGCATTGAAAATGAGTTTTCACAGTCAAGAAGTTTGCACTCTGTCAATGATGGAGTCCTGACAGTAAATAACAGAGTGAACATGTCTTTTTCCTCAGGAGCTTGTAATAAAAGGGGGGAAAAAAGCAGTTGTGAACAGGGAATAATATCTATAAGCAACTTTATTCCTAAGGAGGTGTGTCCTGCTCAGGTTCTTTGAACATGAATGTTGTTCTGAACCTTTCCAACCTGCAGAGCTCTTGGTCCCTTTGCTGTGTCTGTGAAAGATTCAGTGCCTGATGTGGGAGAGATGTGACTTCTTCATGTGTGAAAAACACCAGATAGGAGAGAAAAGAACTGGAAAGGATTTATTGAGGGAGCATGTTCTGCATCAGCACTGTAACAGCTCATACAAGAATCTGAATATTAAATGTATTGAAAGGAGTGCTTGGGCTACTTTAAATTCAGAGAAATTCGACATCATTGGAGGGGTCTGAGAGTCATCAACTTGTGTCTCAGAAAATGAGAAAAATAATGGCTCAGCTTTACCTCCTGATAGGGTGAGCATGCTCCTGTGTGAGAACATTTAATTAGTTAGTGCTGTATTCTAAAGAGTATTCATTGCATTTTGATTCATTTCACTGCTTAGTAATGGACTACTTTTTAGCAAAAATATTTCAAAACAAATAACTTGCAATGTGCTAGAGTAAAAACTTCATTTTCGGCTTTTACTTCCTATTTTTGATCATGAGGTGAGAAATTATTTTCCTAAGAATCAGAGAAATCTGTTATTTATTTTTATTTTTTAAGGAGGACGGAAAGGAAGGAGGGAGAAGAGATTGAGTTGGGTACTTGGAAGAAATACTTAACCTTATTTATTTATTAATTTAGAATTGTGTAATATATGTGATGGGGGGGACATTAAACATTTCCTGTTGGGGTACTGGGCATGGGTTAGAGAGCAGAGGCAGCTCAGAGCTGTGCCCTGGCAGGGTCCCAGTGCCAAGAGCTGCCTGGCCCAGCTCCTGGGGGAGCTCCTGGCCCCTTGCCCGGGGTGAGGCTGCTCCTCCTTTGGCTCACTCCTCCCAGGGGTTCATGTGCTTCGTTGCTCATGTGCCACTAAGACAACCTGGGATTAGGGTTTTTTTTCCCTTTATTCTGAAAAAACAGAGTGGTCAAAGATGACTGAGCTTGATTTCTGGCTGGGGAAGAGCAGCAGTGGAGATTTTGACATCTTCCATCACCAGTTCATAATTTTCCTTTTTATTCCAGACCAGATTTTAAACCATCCTTTTAATTTTTTTTTTCTTTTCTTTCTGGAGAGCTCCCTTTGCATGAAGGGTTTTCCCTCCTTGGGATGGTAAGGTGTAATGATAGCCTAGGGTGGATGTACAAGCAGCTCCTGGAACACAGGACTTGCTGTCTTGGTTAATTTTAAAACCACAAAAGAAACCCTGTTTTGAACCAGGCCGTTCCTAAACAGCTGCCACAGAGCCCAAAGACTGAACAAAGCCTCTCCAGCTTGTTTGGGGGGCAAACATGATGGGTTTTGGGGGAGAAGGTTTCTATTAAAAAGCTTCTTTAGCTGCAGAAGCAACATATTAACCGTGTTACTCCAAAGTCTTTGGCGTGCCAAACATTTCATTTTTCATTACTGTTGTCGCCGTTCACGTTTTCCATTATTTAAGGGGCTTATTGAAAAATTGATGGCATGTTGGGACCAGAGAGACATCCTGTAGCTGCAGTGTTGATTTATGGCACATGGAACACACTTCAGTGCTTCAGTTTCCCGCTGCTGAGCGCCACTTTGTCATTGTCCCCAAAGAAAAAACCCTGCCGGCGAAATCCCCCGCGCTGCCCCCAAGCTGAGTTGATGCATGCTCTGCTTTGGAAAATGATGATGAATTATTCACCTTTTATTGTGCTGGAGTGTGCACACGGTGATCAGAGTCTTGCTCATAAGACAGAGTTTTTCACTGTGGGCAGGGTTTAGTTGAATTATGGAGTTGTGTTGCACAGTAGCTTCATCTATTTAATTTTTTTCCTTTTTTTTAAAATTTCCCCTCAGTGTCTGTGTGGATGAGCACAGATTTCCTACCATATGTGAGGATCTCAATACCGTTCTTGGTCCTAAATATTTGGGTTTATTTCATGTTTGCTTCAAATTCTCCTTGAAGAAATAAGTATGGTACTTCTCATACAAGAATCTGAATATTTAATCTAAATATGATTAAAAAGACACCTTTTCCAAGGAAATTCTTAAAAATCACACTTCCATGGTTTTCAGATTTTATCCTTCAAACTCATTTTCTGCTGAGAAGAAATAGATTAAGTGAAAAATCTCCTGAGGTAGCACAGTGCTGTAGATTTCCAGTCCAGAACAGCTTTTTTTCAGGACTGGTGAGGACAGACTCCACGAGGACAATTCAGAGTCTCTGGGATCTTCCTTCACAATTCTGGGAGAAATCGAAAATACCAGAATCAATGTGGGACACGGCTCCAGCCCCTTGCATTCATAATTTTTTTTTTTTTAGAATTTTCTATTTTGCTCTTATAGAGCATTTCATTCAGGGGGCTGTGAGTCTTTGGGAGAGGAAATCAGGCAGGAATTCACCTGGAATTTGTGCCTGGTTCACAACCCTTCTCTGCCTTGCTGGGTGATGCCTCCTGATACAATAAATATTTGGGAAATGTGCAGGAGAAAGCAGGTGGAACCTCTGCTTGTGCGACCTGTTTCCATTAAAGTCAATTTTAAGTTGATTAAATCAATTTATTTTTTTGCATTAAATCAATTTCTTTTTGGTCCAAAAAGACAAGATTACCCTGTGCATTGTATTTATATCCATGTTTAGTATTTCTCTCCAGTTTCCTATTAACAGTGGGAATTTAAATTAGATTAAGTAAGTTTTACTTAAAAAGTGAAATATATTGGCAGAGATATTTTCATGTTCTCTTGAAATTAAATCTGTTAGAAGCTGAGGAAAAGAAATTTGATGTTTAAAATACCTTTTTTTGATGAAAAAACAGGTTTAGATTTTCCATTGGCTCAGCCATTCAAATGAATGCATTTCAAATACCTTGTCCCGTGTTAGAACCCTCCCATAAACATGAGGAGGGGCTGTGAATCAGTCTCTTGCTTAACCTTTCATGAAAATCTAATTGAGTGCAAACAACTGCTTTAAATAATTCAATGGCCTCAGTTATTCTTGGCTGGTGGAGTCCCGGCCCAGAGCAGTGCAAAGGTCTGGGTGTGCACCAAAATTGAGGCTTTTCTCTTTTATTTTTTTGGTGAAAAATATGATTAAAATGACCTTTTGAAAAAGTGCATGGCGTGATTAAGAAAAGGTGAAATGTAAATTATTTCTGCCAATTGTGGCCCTGAGGTGAATATTCTTTTAGTCCTTCTGAAAGTAGGGGATATTTTTTGGTGATTTTGATAAATGTGGTTGGGTTTCTTTGCTTGCTTTTCATCCCTTTTGCTCTTTTTGAGGGACATTGTGCTTTTTATAGGGTTATTTTGAATAGTTCTGGCATGCTGTTCCAAAAGGATTTCAGAGATTGGGATAATGGACATTAGAGTTTATTGGTTCGTTAGCCCAAATATTTTCCCTCTTGTTTCTGGAAGGAAACTCAATTTTCCTTTCACACCAATCCTTCCAGGCAGTTTGTTCTTGTCCCTTCAATCTTTTATTTCCATTTCATTCCTCTGTTTCCTTTCTTCCTTCTGTTGTTTCCTTTCTGTTCACTTTTGACCTCAAAGGCCCTTTTTTTGTTGTTGTTGCTGTTGTTGGCTTTTGTTTTGGGGTTGGTTGGTTTGTTTTTTAACTAAAAGTAGAAATGGAATGAATTAGTGATCCACATTGATAAACTCTTTGTAAAGTCATCTTTTTTCCCCAAAGTGAAGAGTTCAATATTCCTGGAGCTCCGTTGCCTGTAGCATTCTGGCTCATTTGGTACCAAGTTTGGGCAAAGTTTTTAGTTCAAGAACTGTCATAAAACTTCTGCTAATGCTCTGCTTTTCCAAACCATCTTGATCCTTGAAGAAATTCATTTAATACCAAAAAAAGTGGGTGAAGTCTGGCCAGATCCACTCTGCAGGGTGGATTTGAAATAAATTCCTTTGAAATAGCAGCAATTTAAGGCCACTGTGTTTAAGCAGTGCCTTGGTTTAATGACTGACTATGTTTTAGGATTATCACTAATAAAGGGACAGGTCCATCCTTTCATAATGGAAGCAGAACTTTCATCCAGGTGATTCTCCTGGGACCAGAGGGATTGGAACAAAAACTTCCAGCTGTAGGTAAGCAGCTGACTCAGCAAATCTCCTCCTGGAAGCTTTTCAAAGGGAATGCAAAAACCTCTGGAATTGGGGCCATGATAAAAACATCTGGGCCTTGAGAGCAGCAGAGGATTGCTTGAGTGGAAAATATGATGTCCTCCAGCCCGACAGCTTCAAGGTGCAGCAGGACCTGTCAGAGTGTTTGGGTTTTTTTCCAATTTTTATATTTATTTTCATTGAAAGGAAGAGAGGAGGCAGCTGATGCAGGTGGAGGCTGAGTTGTTCTGTGACACAAAGCAACCTGTACTTGGTTTATTTGCAGGCAGCTCAAATGGTGGGAAACATTTTGCAGCAAATCAAGGAAAGTGCATTTTTTTT